>CM055903.1:1432389-1938748 GCA_029582155.1 Panopea generosa | reverse complement strand
GATCTCAAAAATCCTAACTTCCATTTATCTCAGAAATACAATTTGAAATTCTTTCTTTGCATATTGGAACTCTCTATAAATGAGACCATTCCCATCAAATTGTTTTTAAAATTGTTGAAATAATGTGATTACAGAAGTTGTATACTGCAACTAAACAATCAAGGAAAGAACTTTTGAATTTTACTTCAAACTGCAATATTTTAAATTCAAGATCATTTTACATGTATAAAACTGTATAAAACATCTAAGGTTACATACACCTTACATTTTATGTTAGATTCCTGTGAAATTTTTCAATCTCCAAAAGACCCAGCTGCTCTCTATCCCAGACAACATTGCATCTAAAGTTTTACACTAGGTTTAGTATTGACCAGCACGATTTTTACCTGCAATTATGCCTACCGATGATTATTGATCATTCATTGATTTCACATAATTGCATTTGAAGGTACTCGGTAAATTATGAATTATTTACCTATTTGACAGATCTTAATTAATTTGTAACCAGGTTTCCAATTAATCATTTAATTACCAATCCACTAGCAGTTATTTGTGATAAAAAGAAAAAAGACCACGTCAGCTTGGGTTACAAGATACATTCACATTGCATTGTTGCAGGAGACCACATCAGCTAGGGGTACAAGATACATTCACATTGCATTGTTGCAGGAGACCACATCAGTAATGAGTACAAGATACATTCACATTGCATTGTTGCAGGAGACCACATCAGCTTAGGGTACAAGATACATTCACATTGCATTGTTGCAGGAGACCACATCAGCTAGGGGTACAAGATACATTCACATTGCATTGTTGCAGGAGACCATATCAGCTAGAAGTACAAGATACATTCACATTGCATTGTTGCAGGAGACCATATCAGCTAAGGGTACAAGATACATTCACATTGCACTGTTGCAGGAGACCACATCAGCTAGGGGTACAAGATACATTCACATTGCACTGTTGCAGGAGACCACATCAGCTTGGGGTACAAGATACATTTACATTGCATTGTTGCAGGGGACCACATCAGCTAGGGGTACAAGATACATTCACATTGCATTGTTGCAGGAGACCACATCAGCTAGGGGTACAAGATACATTTACATTGCATTGTTGCACTAGACCACATCAGCTAGGGGTACAAGATACATTCACATTGCATTGTTGCAGGAGACCACATCAGCTAGGGGTACAAGATACATTCACATTGCACTGTTGCAGGAGACCATATCAGCTTGGGGTACAAGATACATTCACATTGCATTGTTGCAGGAGACCATATCAGCTAGGGGTACAAGATACATTCACATTGCATTGTTGCAGGAGACCACATCAGCTAGGGGTACAAGATACATTCATATTGCATTGTTGCAGGAGACCATATCAGCTAGGGGTACAAGATACATTCACATTGCATTGTTGCACGAGACCATATCAGCTAGGGGTACAAGATACATTCACATTGCATTGTTGCAGGAGACCACATCAGCTAGGGGTACAAGATACATTTACATTGCATTGTTGCAGGGGACCACATCAGCTAGGTGTACAAGATACATTCACATTGCATTGTTGCAGGAGACCACATCAGCTAGGGGTACAAGATACATTCACATTGCATTGTTGCAGGAGACCATATCAGCTAGGGGTACAAGATACATTCACATTGCATTGTTGCAGGAGACCACATCAGCTTGGGGTACAAGATACATTCACATTGCATTGTTGCAGGAGACCACATCAGCTAGAGGTACAAGATACATTTACATTGCATTGTTGTAGGAGACCACATCCGTAATGGGTACAAGATACATTCACATTGCACTGTTGCAGGAGACCACATCAGTAATGGGTACAAGATACATTCACATTGCATTGTTGCAGGAGACCACATCAGCTTGGGGTACAAGATACATACACATTGCATTGTTGCAGGAGACACATCAGCTAGGGGTACAAGATTCATTCACATTGCATTGTTGCAGGAGACCACAACAGTAATGGGTACAAGATACAATCACATTGCAATGTTGCATGAGACCACATCAGTAATGGGTACAAGATACATTCACATTGCATTGTTGCAGGAGACCACATCAGTAATGGGTACAAGATACATTCACATTGCAATGTTGCATGAGACCACATCAGCTAGGGGTACAAGATACATTCACATTACATTGTTGCAGAAGACCACATCAGTAATGGGTACAAGATACATTCACATTGCATTGTTGCAGGAGACCACAACAGCTAGGGGTACAAGATACATTCACATTGCATTGTTGCACTAGACCACATCAGCTAGGGGTACAAGATACATTCACATTGCATTGTTGCAGGAGACCACATCAGCAAGGGGTACAAGATACATTCACATTGCACTGTTGCAGGAGACCACATCAGCTAGGGGTACAAGATACATTCACATTGCATTGTTGCAGGAGACCACATCAGCTTGGGGTACAATATACATACACATTGCAATGTTGCAGGAGACCACATCAGCTAGGGGTACAAGATACATTCACATTGCATTGTTGCAGGAGACCACATCAGCTATGGGTACAAGATACATTCACATTGCATTGTTGCAGGAGACCACATCAGCTTGGGGTACAAGATACATACACATTGCATTGTTGCAGGAGACACATCAGCTAGGGGTACAAGATACATTCACATTGCATTGTTGCAGGAGATTCATTCTGAAAATTGAAAGAGATTTTATCAGATCTCTGTTGTGGTTCCCATTGTCTAGTGATGCATCATTTGGCCCTGGATCACAGGGTTGTTGGTTTGATCCTTTTCTGTGGCCATGTGTGGTATCTTTGAACAATACACTTGATCTGCATATGATTAGTATTCATTTTTTTCTACCAAGGAAAAGTGTTCTCCCTGGCCTAGTGGTCCGCGGCACGTCATATAATGACTATTTACATCTCACTGCTGTGGTCATGGGTTTGAGCTGCACTCTATCAAAACACATGATGTGAAAACATTTGCCAGTTATGTGTGAAAGGGCGGTGGCTTTACTCAGATTCATCGGAAGTCTTCTTCCACCAATTAAACTGGAATGCCATAAATAACCTGTCCTAAGACGAAAACTATAATCTGCCAAGGAAAATGTGTAGTGGCAGTTGTACAAGTCGAGGTGACATTTATCTCAGTAAAGATTAAAATTGAGTTAACCATCTTGATAAAGACAAAACATCTAGTTGACATTGTCATGATAAACACAAACCATCTAGTTGACATTGTCTTGATAAACACCTATTGTCTAGTTGACATTGTCTTGATAAATACTTAATCCTCTGACGTTGTCTTGATAAAGATGTGGCAACCAGCTTATAGCATCTTAAAACTATAACAGTAAGAAATAAACCCCAATTTAATAAAAAATTATATAAAACTGTGTAATCTCCATAAAGATAGTGATCACATACATAACATTTAGAGTCAAATCTGTCTTAAGCAGCCAGCCAATGGAATGAGCAAACAAGGTCTTTTAAGGCAGGTTGTTGCTTAATGCAGGTTATTTTGCTCTGAAAGAATAGAAATAGGAAATAGCCAAATGTGGCTGTTTAACACAATTGGCTGCTTAATAGAGGTGACCACTTACACAGGTTTGACTGTATTATATTGTAATATAATCACTGATTATACACTTGCTGAGATGAATTGGGTCACTGACAATGGCAAACACTTTTAAATACTGCTTAATCATGATATTTTACTACATTATACACATGAGTAACTCCACGAAATCTGTATCCCGAAATAACTTTTTATTTCGTAAAAATACCCGCTTCCTGACTCATTATACTTCAGTCATGATCATTACCTCACTTAACCATACTCGTCAAATTATTTGTAAATATGATTTATTGGCGGACATCTTAAGCCGAGGTGACTGCCTGTCGTGTATTTACTGATCATACAAAATTAGTGTTTCGTGATACTGTAATTGCTGTAATCATATATGAATAGAATAAGCTGAATGCAATACCTCCATTTTGGAATCGCGAGGGCAAATTTTATTTTAAGGTAAGAATATAGAATATTTAAACTATGTTTTATCTTGCTTTGATGAGACTCATTTTTGTGGTTGAAATTATGTTGTTATGATGTTTTCAAAGTATTAATAAGTAAATATCGAATTGAAATGTTTTCAGGAAAATAATGACATTTAAAGATGTGTCACCTATAACTTTCTGTTAAGAAAATGCTAGAAAGTTTATAATTGAATCACAAAGAAGAAGGTACCATTCAAAGATAATGGCCGGGCCCGATTAGCTCAGTCGGTTATGCGTCTGACTTTCAATCCAGGGGTCTTGAGTTCGAATCCCCCGCCCGGCAACAGTCTCCATGATGATTGATATACGACATTGTGTCTCATTATCACTCGTCTCTCACCACTGATTCAAGTGGGAAAGTTATCAGTTACTTGCGGAAATTGGGTGTGCTCGAGTACTGGTTAATCCTAGGAAACAGTGGTTAGGTTAACTGATCGTCTGTTAGCCCTCGATGGCATAAAAATGACGCTAAATATTCAATCAATCAATCAATCAATCAAAGATAATGGTTAATTTTGTCCTTGTAGTAAAATTGTGTGGTGAATTCATGAATTGTTTTTCGTTTAAGCGAATGCTTTAGTACAATGATATCTGCAATTCTGCAGTGGCCAATATCATTTAGTCTGGATATCTCAGTCTTGAGGTCTTGGGTTTGAATCCCTGCACAACCAAAAAGATTTAAAGCAAGTAATGATGCCGTTGAGTTCTGACAGAATGTTGGCTGTTACATACATGGTTATTAGCACTGAAGGTTTCATCCACTTTTAAAATTGGTTGAGGGGTCCTTTGTAACCCAGTTGGTTGAGGGGTCCTTTGTAACCCAGTGAACTAAATCAACTTATGACCTCTTACCTCACTGCTGGGGTCTAGGGATCGAGCCCAGTACAGGGCTTGAAATTTCTGATGATAGCTACACGTCGTCCCTTTCCAATATTTTTAATTGAATGCTTAAAATCAAAGAATTATTAAGGTCAGTTTCTTAAATCTTACTCGTCCTGACCAAATATTTGCTCGTCATGGTGAGCGGACAAGTGGAATTTTCCAGCCCTGCCAGTACCATTTAAAAAATTAATGCGAGAAAATATGCCTGTTACTTGCAAAAAGAGCCAGTAGTATTTTAGGTCTTCCTCTACCAATGTGGTCATGCCACATGTGACCTGTCATATGTTGAAATAGTTTTAAGCACCATTGATTTTTTTTTAATGGGGTTTAATGCCATTTTCAACACATTTCAGGTTATATATGACATATCCAATTTTATTTTTGGAGGGAGACCTCAGGACTGAGTCAGACTGAGTAGAACCACCGTCCTAACGCAAGAAACTGGAAAAGCACCATTGATGAAAACAACAACAAAACTGGTGGACTTAATTATTATTCGATCTTGATGAAAAAAGTTATAGAAACCAAATCAAATCAAACTGTTCTGAACAGAGTTTTTTTTTATTCGCATTTTATTCTTTTAAGTGATCAAATCAAAAAAGAATTTATTCAATCGAGTTTTTGTTTAACGACAAAATAATTTGTGTAGAGATGCACCATTTTTTCCTGTCAGGAATCATATCATGCATTAACAAGCAATAAACAAGTGTCCTCGTTGAATAAACTATTTATTACTTTTCGAACAGTGAAAGAGCTTTAAATGATATCTTTATTTGCTTATTAATATTATAGAATAACAATATTGTACTCCCACATACGTTTCCTTGTGCGATTGGACGGAAATGGTATCAGTTCACCCATGCAGAAATTGTTATATTATGTTTTCACCTGCAGATGAGAATATGATTATGGCTTCACTCGAATTTCAAGAAAGATGATGTCTGGCATCGATAATGCATTTTTGTAGTAATATTATTACCCTGTAGGTCCATTTTTTAAAGTGTTCTCTGTGGCT
The DNA here is from genome assembly GCA_029582155.1 of Panopea generosa. Classification (NCBI taxonomy): domain Eukaryota; kingdom Metazoa; phylum Mollusca; class Bivalvia; order Adapedonta; family Hiatellidae; genus Panopea; species Panopea generosa. The sequence goes on along the minus strand of CM055903.1, from coordinate 1,932,766 downwards.
GAGTGATCTAAGGTGCTTTCGTCTATAATAGCTACTTACCTCTCACCGCTGTGGTCACAGATTCGAGCCCAGCTTGGTCCAAAAACTTTATGTGAGAAAGTTTGCCAGTTGTGGAAGGATGGTGGTTCTTCTCAGATTCTTTCTGGGGTCTTCCTTCACCAATTAAATTAGATATGCCATAAAATATATATTGAATAGTGGTGTTTAACCCTTTAAAAAAACAAAAATGTCTTTTCTAACTTGGATTTTTGTATATATCAAAAAGATCATATTTGTTCTTTAAGGATGGAAAGACATTGCAGGAAACACTCCAGTCTCTTATATTTCTTGTAATACAGATGTTGGAAATTTGGATCTAAGAAGTGAAAATATGATGGCTATAATTCTAATGTTTTGTACGTTGTATAATGTTTTGTTCGTAAACTAAGGAATAGACGCAAGTTCTTGGGCATTGCCTCTAGATCACTTGCTTATCAGGAAAAATCACTATGTCCTCTAAATATAAAGTTTATTTAAAATTGATACAAAGCATCTGGTTATCATCAAGGACTTATATAGAAAAGGATAAGAAACTGATAAAGATGTAATGAACGTTCTGTAGTCACGTTAAATCTCATGATATCTCGTTTTAAATATCACAACTTTCATTCATCTAAGAAATACAAATCAAAACATTTTCTTTGCACAATGGAATTCTCTACAAAATAAGATCATTCCCAGCAAATTGTGTTTTACAATCGTTGAAATACTTGTGATTACAATACTTATATGCTGCAACCAAAAATTCAAGGAAAGTACTAAAATGAAACTTTACTTCAAACTACAATATTTATATGCTGCAAACCAAAAATTCAAGGAAAGTACTAAATGAAACTTTACTTCAAACTACAATATTTATATGCTGCAACCAAAAATTCAAGGAAGTACTAAATGAAACTTTACTTCAAACTACCAATATTTTAAATTCAAGATCATTTTGTGTGTTTAAAACTTTATAAAAGAGTACATACACCTTACATTTTACGTAAAAGAAATCTGTTGCCCATGAATTTTGAATGGTTAGTTAACCAAAATTATTGTCGTGTGCTATTTTATCATCATTAAGTAGAGAGATGCAAGTTTCCTATCCTTCTATATAAGTCCTTGTTATCATTGACAAATGAAATATGATATTTTTGGTATTTTAAATCTGCCAAAACATGACAACAAAAAAAAATGAATCATAGAAGTGGATCAAAATGACACAAAATCCTCATTCTAAAAATAGAGGCATTTATTATCGATGACCATCATCTTGTTAATTTGGATGCTTTCTAAAATTAAAACATATTCTTCAATATCTTACCAATATGACAAATCAAATTCAAATTACCGGTAAAATGAAATGTGTCATTTGATACGTCACAAAATACAATTTTATTTCGGTAGATAAATCGGGGCACATAGGCCTAATTAGGAAGTCAATTTTCATATTATTTCGGCAAGTTTAAACTAATGGCAATACAGGATCAGTGTAATACTTATGGCTAGTCTTCAGGCCATAATTTACAGGATCAGTGAGTTACTACTGGTTAGTCTACTGGCCATAATTTACAGGATCAGTGAGTTACTACTGGCTAGTTTACAGGCCATAATTTACAGGATCAGTGAGTTACTACTGGCTAGTCTACAGGGCCATAATTTACAGGATCAGTGAGTTACTAATGGCTAGTCTAAAGGCCATAATTTACAGAATCAGTGAGTTACTACTGGCTAGTCTACAGGCCATAATTTACAGGATCAGTGAGTTACTACTGGCTAGTCTACAGGCCATAATTTACAGGATCAGTGAGTTACTACTGGCTAGTCTAAAGGCCATAATTTACAGGATCAGTGAGTTACTACTGGCTAGTCTACAAGCCATAATTTACAGGATCAGTGAGTTACTACTGGCTAGTCTAAGCCATAATTTACAGGATCAGTGAGTTACTACTGGTTAGTCTACAGGCCATAATTTACAGGATCAGTGAGTTACTACTGGCTAGTCTAAAGGCCATAATTTACAGGATCAGTGAGTTACTACTGGCTAGTCTACAGGCCATAATTTACAGGATCAGGTGAGTTACTACTGGCTAGTCTAAAGGCCATAATTTACAGGATCAGTGAGTAACTACTGGCTAGTCTACAGGCCATAATTTACAGGATCAGTGAGTTACTGCTGGCTAGTCTAAGGCCATAATTTACAGGATCAGTGAGTTACTACTGGCTAGTCTACAGGCCATAATTTACAGGATCAGTGAGTTACTACTGGCTAGTCTACAGGCCATAATTTACAGGATCAGTGAGTTACTACTGGCTATCTAAAGGCCATAATGTACAGGATCAGTGAGTTTACTACTGGCTAGTCTACAGGCCATAATTTACAGGATCAGTGGGTATATTGGCACGATATATTTGGAAAAAAATGTTTATTTGCCAATTTAATTTTTTTAAAAATCCTGATATACATGTGCTTTGACTATCACAGTTGAAGTTATAAATTTGAGCTTACCGGTAACTGTGAAAGTACACTTTGTATAAGAAAAATTGCCAATTACTGAGTTTCTACTTATTTATTTTAGCTCCATCACGAAGAAAGTTCAAAGTTGTTTGAACCACTCTTGAGTTCAATTCCTGGGTAGAACCATTACTGGGTGTTGTTTTATGAGAGACGTCGGGTCGAGCTGGTGATCGAACCTGCAACCTCTGGCATACTCTATCCACTACAATACCACCCTGTTTACTTGTTGAAAAAAATTTATTCTTTTTTTTCCCCCACCATTATTTAACCTGGATCAATATACATCAACCTCCATCAATAAACCTGTTGTTTTTTTTAATGGTGTTAAAGCCAATGTTTGATTAAAACAATGATGTAGAGCATGACTGCAATAAAAGTTTTTTGTACAACAATCAATGATAAGATAACCAATGTTATTACACATGTAATGGATAAAAAAACATTTTGATAGATTTCTGCAAAACTGCTCTATCTCATTGCTTATGTAAGTCCAGTTACAACAGTGAAGCTCTAAAAACCTAACTTTGTTAGCGTGATCTTTCAGGTAAAGATGTGTAATAAAAACTTTTATTTATATTTATTTCACAATTATCATCCAACAGTGATAGGGGGGAGTGACGGGTTTATGGTAACCCTAGTAATGGGTGGATCTCTTGGTATATATGATTACAGATCTGGACAAAGAAACTGTCATTCTTGCGTGGATTTTATCGTTCATTGTCAAGTGATCTGCAACTTGTGCTTAGCCAAATAAGAATTTCATTTTTGTCTCATTATAGCAGTTGATGGTATTCAACAGTTATAGTGTCGGAGGAAGATCCAATGTTGCAGGAATCTGAGTGAAGTGTTTTTGTTTGTAAGCAGGGGTATACATTTTTCTTTTTAACAGTATTTCAGTTAGACATTAAATAAATATTGTTTGTTTGTCTTGTATATACCTACCCAATAATAGTGCCCTTACTCTCATAATTTTATTGTATTTCACCCTCCCCCCAATTTTTTTTATTGTTTGTTGTCAAAATATTGATCCACTGTTTGTGTAATATCAGCAGATTGTCACTCTGGTGATCCCAGTTTGAATCCTGTGACATATACTTCTTTAATAATTTCCAACACTATTATTTCCTACAGTGCTCCATAAACAGTTTCTCGTATCCATAATATTAAGTTCCAAACAACACACTGACGTGAAATTTCACAAAAATGTTTGTCATTCATTTTTTTATATAAAATACATGTTTAGTTATTGGTTATATGTCGCTTTAAAGTGATGTGCAAGGACAGTGTAATGATTAGATGTCCGACGAAACACTAAATGTAAAAAATGATGTAATAATTTACCTACATACCTACCCAAGATGGAAATGATGTGGGTATTAGTAGAGGACAAACAAACAATATTTGAATTTCGGTTTTATTTAAACAGATGTCCATCAATCCTTCAAAGTTTTAAATCTGTTGAATAACTTTTGACCGAGTCTGTATGTTTATTTAATACTTTATAATAAAGTACAGGCCAAGTTCGATAATTTGTCAAACATCAGTCAAATTTTAAAAGAGTTATGGCTTCTTTTCAACTTAATTTTTGGTAAAATCTACTAACATATAATGTAGGCATCCGTGTCCACGGACACACATTGTAGTTTTGTTCTATTATTTGATCTGACATTTGCTCCAACTTCAAACACTATAATGGTATGCAGATGTCATTACTGTTGCACACACATCCCCAACTTTAAAATATTTGTTTCGCCAATTTTTTTTCTTTACGAGCTATTATTGCTATACGTTACATATAAACGTGTACAGTGGTTAATGTGGTTTGGTAGAGACGAGGGGTGTATCAATTTTCTGAATTACCAGTACTCACCATTGTGTCTAATGTTTGAATTGTGAGCGCTATTTGAACATGAATGGCCCAATATTTTTTGCTTAATTGTTCATATTACAAGGACAGCTACTATCTGATCTATCCATGCTACTGTATATACTCGCAAAACAGATGGGGAGTTTCTGTATTTTCTAGAGTGTTTTTTTTTAATGTGGGTTTAACACCATTTTCATCACATAAAGAGAGGATCTTACATGAGTGCTCATTTATTTCTGAATTTATTAAACAAGTTTAATATATCATGCAGAAATACAATAATGAATGGGCACAAATGCAAGATTCTATTTATCACATAACTCAGGAAAATGGTCTAATTTTGCCATTTATTTTACAGATCACCTTTTTAAGGAACAATAATAAATCAGACATATTAGTTTCTGTCAGTCCCTGTATGATGTAACATCTCAAAATAATTACCATGACAAATCAACGTCATTTATATATTTGGTAAGTCAGAAAGTAGTTTGGCATTTACAAACAAGAGTCGAGTTTTACGGAAAACACCTTGCGATGAATCGGAAGTGTTTTGAAACTAGGTTTATATTAAAAATATGTCAATGTTTTATTACACTTCTGCACCTCAAATTCTGTGACAAGCTGGGTATTTTTTGCATATTCAGTTTCCACAGAAGGAAGACAAGAATTTATCTGAATAGAACCAACGTTTGTAAGTAACTTGCAAACCTCTGAATTAAGATTTTGGACTCAAACCCAAAAACTTAGCAGTGAGAGGTAAATGATTGTTAGATGACAGTACCTTGGACCACTCGCTACTGAGGACCCAACTTTTAGATCAGGATGGGGCTTGAACTCATGATATTCTGTATGTGAGGCTTACCACTGTGGGTGCTATAGATGTGATCTAGATTTGAACTCATGACCTTCTGTATGTGAGGTGGACACTACTGATTGATAACCACTGTGGGTGCTGTAGAAATGATCAAGATGCACATACTGACATACAGTTGAATAGCTCCAGCAGTATTGAATTTTGCCATATTCTGAAAATGTAATTTAAGTTAACAAAGAAACTTTCTTTGACAACTCTGAAAATATGCAAAATGAAATATTGAGTGCTAATATATAATGCTTCAAAAATATAGATATCAGTATGTTTATTTGAAAAAGAGAAATTAAATCAAAACTAGGTTTAACAATCAGCTTCAACTGACCACCGCAGACATAAATTTTGGTTCCGTTTTGTTTGGTTGATTTCTATTTTCTAGTGCTTTCCCTGTTTTGTTGTTGGTTAGGTGTTTAGGGTCCCTTTCAGAAATTTTTTCAGTCACGTAATCTTCTTGACAGTATTCTAAGCACTGCCACACTGGAGTACCATTCTCCATCCAGTTGTATTATATGATACTGGGCCGTCCAGACCGAGAACTATCCTCTAAATGCTGAGTGCCAAGCGAGGAAGCTTCTAGTACCATTATTCAACCCTTTGGTATGACTTGGCCAAGGATTGAACCCATGACCTTCAGAAAGACTCAAATATAATATCAAATGTATCTGACAGAGTTATACGTTTTGTCATTTTATATGCCAAGTTGTTCAAGGGATATGCCTTATAAACTAAGGGATGTGTTATATGTATTTCCCAAGATATAGCTACATAATTATGATAAATATTATTTCTCATGTCCCCAATATTTATTGCTGTACTTTTTTTTTTCAAAGTCATTGATGCAAATATTTTTGAAGAAGGTGATTTATCGATAGTTTGAATAAAAATAAAAACATTAAAAATATATATATTTTTTACCATAAAACTAACTGCCATAATTGCTATGACATGTGACTCAATTGTAATAATACAGGGACATGTAGTCTAGAGGTAAAAGTTGTACTGGTGAGTCTTCATTCAATGCTCTTCAAGATCAAGGGTCTTTGATTAAGGCAATTTATATGAATTCTTGCTTCGTACTAAAACATTGTACCAAGGAATAGTGACATAAATTTAAAACAAAATATGACTTCTATCAATTCAAATTGATAAACTATTCATAATGCATAGAAATGCATTCTTGTCCGGGCATATAAATGGGTGTAAAGTTTAAACTTATTGGCATGAAATATGTGGGTTTCAAATCATATTTTTAGGAAATATACTTCTTCATGTCAAATATGACTTCAAGGGTTGAATGGGTTTGATGCCATTTTCAACACATTTCAGACTATATATGGCATATCCAGTTTTATTGGTAGAGGAAGGCCTCAGATTGAATCCTAGTAGAACCACCTACCTTCCGCAAGTAGCTGGCAAACTTTCTCACATAAAGTTTTGGAGTGAGAGGTACTTGAACCTACGACCTTAGCGGTGAGAGGTAAATGATCTTGAGACGGCGCCTTAGACTGCTCGGCCACTGAGGACCCTTTTCTACAGTTGATGGTCCTAATCAAATGAATCAGCAAGCTTGGCACAATTAATTAGGGCCTCACATGAGGTTGGGTTAGATGCCCCATTGACTTATGTGCACACTATGACATGAGCGTATGAGTATTCATACCCTTTTATGAGAAAAATATATGTCAGCAGCCTGGCTAGTTCAGTGGTATTTAAGAGCATTTGCCATGTCAGGGAAGGGTCCCATATTCGAGTCTTGCACTAGCTGCACCCTAGACTGTAGAAACCATTCTATCTCTCTCCTCATAGCAGTGACCTTAGTAAGTATAATGAGCCATCTGATTGGTCAGTTGCTTCAGTGGAAGTTAAATTTTATCACAGCTTGGTAAAAGCATTAGACTGCTATGACAATGGGACAGAAAGGGAATTCCGTGCTTTTATGTTGGGGCATTAAAGATTGGAATCAGATGTTGATAAATTTTGCCTGCCCTGTACAATATCAATGGCAAATATGATTTGAAATCATGTTGAGCACAGATGCTGTTGTGGTTCTTATATGCAATGGACCTATATTCATTCATTATACGATCTATAAATAAATGAATTCTGATTGGTCAGAAAGATCCCTCGTGGAACAAAATACTATATGATATTGAACAGTTTTTACTTTGGGTTTTGCAGTGCATAAAATTACGATTTGAAATCATGTTGAGCATAGATTGGCCAGAAAGATCCATTGTTGAACAAAATACTATATGATATTGAACAGTTTTTACTTTGGGTTTTGCAAAACAGTGGATAAAATTACGATATACCATGGTTACTAAAAATAGCTACTGAGAATTCCAAGTGTCAGCTGAAAGCAATGATGAAAACTGAGATGTTCCAAATACGGTTTTGTTCTCAAACGGCTGTCAACAAGAGATTCGCATACGTTTTCAGCGAAATTATTGATAATAAAAATGCCGATACGACAATAAAGGCAACTGTTTGAACAATTAATAATTTACACCATTATTTATGAGAGAAAAAATTAAATGATTAGTTTTAATATAAAGATAACAAACCTATAAAGATGTGGCAGTGGCCAAGTGGTGTAAAGACGTTAGAGTTTATGCAAGATTTTGTAATTTTTCACAATGGATCGAATCCCACCAGAGGAATTTTATTTTCGGTCAATAGCTTCGTTTTTATTTTTGTGCTTTCTTATTTACTGATCTGATTTTCTCACTGGGGTGCTACCGAAATGTGGACACAGGACGGATGCGTATGGACGACATAAAGAAGAAATGATATGTGTTTTTTTTACTATGTATTACTTTCTTTCCTTTCCTACCTTTTCCTATTCTCAAATTATTGGTCAAGAAAAAATTATTAAAATATGTCATTTTGATATTTAATGTAAACATTGTAAAAAATGAAAGGGACGGGCCGAACCTAATGTTGAAAGAACTTGTGGCCTAACCCCATTTCATGTTGAAATAAAATATGTTTAAACTAAACTATTTATTTTTCTGGTGCATAGCATATATTGCACAGCTGAAAAGTTCATAATTGTATAATATTCATTTGTGTTTTTTCCCCTAGTTATTTTGTATGACAGTGAAATTGTTTATGGAATGCCTTTATAACTTTAATTGATATAAAAATAGTTTGATTAATCAGTTGTACAAATATATCTTTTATGTGTTTACTTAAATAGTAAAGTAAGTAATAAAGCTATGCAAAGAAAAAGACCCGTCCTTTATTGAGGTATATTTGGTAGAGTGTAGTAGATAATGTGCAATTTCATACGGACTATTTCTTACATGCTTGGCTTGGGGTCGACTAATATTTTTTTGTTTAAATTATTTTCACTCGGGCAAGGTTTACGAATTTGGGAAGGTAATTTAAGCTTAAAGAATAATAGTTAAGAGTCGTTCATTGATTCGACTCGGTGGTCATAATTGTCCCCTAATTGTTCAGTGTCGAAGCGTCAAGATCTGTTCCATTGATCAGCAGGTAAGTTGTCTAAATTCGTCACCGCGCCAATTGACGGGCACTGGTGGTTTAGCCGTTGTATTAGATGGTTGTGGCCACTGTGCCGGTGTGTGTACACTGATTAAGTCATCATAGGTGTATTTATTTTTACGATGATACCTCTGAATGCCTCGGACTAAACAAGATCAGTTCACTCGCACAGCATGCTTGACCGTAGATGAACCATTGGCCGTCAGTATGACACTGCTATGGAAGTTAGTATCAAGTGAGTTATTTCTTTATGTGACTTAAATAAGAGTTAAATTACTCTTCGGGAATGGGCAGGGTTAGATAAAGATGTATTGTGTGTTATTCCGTGAAGTGGGTGTATGGAGGCGTAAACAGATCTCAAAGTTTGTATTTGTTACTTAATATAAGTGCAGAGTCAAATGAATAGGACTTAAATCTCAAAAGTTTGTCATTTAGTGAACAGCTATCAATTAGTGCTATTGACAGGGAGGGTCATTTCAAAAGTATTGGTTCGTGTTTTTTTTCTGTCTCCTATGATTGTATGGTAATTGCTAGTTTTGCTTTTGGTGATGAAATAAAGCAACAGCTATCAATGATGCTATAGAGGGTCATTTCAAAAGTATAGGTTTGTAAATTTTTTGTATGGTAATTGCTAGTTTTACTTTTGGTGACAAGATAAGGTAACATACTTGGATGGTTTTTGCGGAGCTGATTGTTATTCAAATGTTGTTTGTATGTTTCAATAGCAAACTCTCATTCAGGGGAAATATGCAGGAAGGATCCTTCTAGTTTTTATAATTGAAAATGTTAGATTAATTCAGAGAGTATTAATTAGAAATTACATGCATTGAAACAGTGTCAGCTAATTTAATCATATAGCATGGAGTCACGTCTTTCAGTCATATTACTATAGTGTCAAATTCAATCGGTACAGAAACTGTTGAACTTTGTTGTCTTGAATTCACTGGGACCTGGAGTATTTGTTCAAGATATTTGTTGTTTGAAAAGCCTGGAGTGGAGTATACTTGATTATGACCTGTTTGATGTTTTGTTTTATTTAATTATTTGTTAATCACCTTTCAAAACTGCTGTATTTCTCATTTTTAAGATTCAACCTGGTTTTAATATCACAGTGTCACCCATTATTAATAATGCTAAAAAAAAAATGAAAGTAGTGCAATTTTATGATGCATTCAGCCATCCTTAAAAAAATATTTGTTTGCTGTGCTCCGACAAAGTATTTTTCATGTGGGTAGGTAGGTAGCTAATTTTTTTTTTTTTGCCAAATTTTGATTTTGCATAGTCATTTTAAAGAAAAATTCATGAAAAAAAAATGCTTTGAAAGTCCATAAAAACATTTGGGTAGCTAAAAATTTTGAGTGAGTAGGTAGGAACATGCACGGCAAAAAAAACAACTTTTTAAGTATGGCCTTTTAGAGCAAAAATAAGTTTTTTTTGTGTGTGAGTTTTAATAATTTAATGTTTTTTTACTATCATCAAATTATTCCCTATATATTTTCAGTTTTCATCATAATAATTTTACATAGAATCACATGTCACATGCAAGGAAATGCCAAAGTTGTAGTAAAAACTGTCAGGGATGAAAAATGTATTATAGAAAATTTGCATGTTATAGGTTAATTCTGAGAACAGCAACATTAAAAAAATCTGAATTTTAAGTGCGCAACTATAATAAATGATTCCATATGTATATGGACTGATCAGTTGTCATTTACAAGGGTGTGAGTATGCTATGTTGCCAGTGGGCGGAGCAATAGTTGTTCTCAGGTTGGGTCAATTAAGATTCAAATTAAGAGTGTTTCTTTTGCAATTTAATCAAAGTAGCTTCATTTCCTCTTGTCGAGTCACCGTCACTCTGTGATTGTATTTAACCCTTTACTCCATAGATGCACGTTTTCCCGCACCAATCACAGAAGGCCTTTGAAAACAGTGCAGGAAGTAACGAGCAATCTGAACACTTCCTGCATTGTTTTCCACTCTGTCAGTTAATACAAACATAATTCACCCATTGCTGATACATGGTGAATTAATGCTTTCAATATCAGAGGTATCCAAAGATGTCTATATGAAGTAAAGGGTTAAAGTATGCATCGTGGTGTTTGGTATTGTTGTTATTGTATAGTGTTATAAGGTGTAATCCCACCATTGACTTTTGTTCTTTATTCTATAGTAAATAATAAAAGTTTGAAGGCTTGTTTGAATCCCAAATGAAAGAAGTGAAACCTACATTTTACTGTTTGTCAACTTCTGCACTATCAAAATATGATGAGAAAAGTAGGGGTCATGTGTCATATAAGAGATTTTTTTTCTGCTCAGTGTGTATACTGGTGACAAAGTGAAAGTAGACTTCCAAAATCATGTATTCATACCCCAATTTCCAAGCATCATTTTTTTTTTCTAAATTCACAATTCAAACATGACAATGCTATCAAAATGTTCAAAATACATCAATAATGCCATTCAAATAAAAAAAAAGCATTAAAATAAGGAAAATGCATTTTTAAAGAAGAAGAAATGAGGATTATTTATAACTGCCATCATGCGACTACCTCACGGAAGCACTTCCTTTTTGCAATGGTGGTACTATGCCTATAAATAAGGATTAAACATTAAAATTACACCAAATAAGTATTTCGTAAACAAAAGAATGTCCATGGTTACTTAAATTGACCTTATTTCTTTTTTAATACTAAAAATGCAAAATAGGCAAGAAATTGAACATCTGAATATCATAGTGTGATGTTATCATCTTTATTTTCACTTATTTGAGATGTTATGACAGTTTATTGTTTTACATCTATTTAAATCACCAACCAGACTTGCAAAATAAGATTTTGTCTGTGTTTTTGAGTTTTAAATGTATAATGGTAGAGCTCGATTCTCCTTGGTGATGCAATGTTTATGTGTTCAGTTGAATTCATTATGTGGCATTGCAATGATTCATTTAAGTCTAATTGGTCTGAGAAGATTCTTGTGTGATTCATTGCTCGAAATAATGACTTGGATTCTGTTAAATACAACATGACTTAGTGCATATCTCAGGACATTATGTCAATGTAACAAGACATTTTACAATTTGTAACAGTATGTTTCTGCAATATAAGAAACATAATTATACTGCAATGTAAAATGACTACTGTAATGTAACAGAATTTTACTGCAATGTAACATAGTTATACTGTAATGTTACAGGATTTTACTGCAGTCTTACAGGACTAGCTTTACTGCAATGTAAATGGACTTTACTGCAATGTAAATGAATTTTATTGCAATAAAAAATTACTTTACTGCAATGTAACATTTGCTTTTACAAATCTGTTCAGTCTGTAGTGCAGAAATTTCTTATTTTGTTACTTCTGAAGGACAGTCTATTTTGTTAATTCTGCAGGACAGTCTATTTTGTTACTTTTGCAGGACAGAAACTTCTATATTGGTAACTTCTATAGGACAGAAAAAGTCTATTTTGTTACTTCCGCAGGACAGAAACGTCTATTTTGTTACTTCTGCAGGACAAGAAAGGCTATTTTGTTACTTCTATAGGACAGAAAAGTCTATATGTTAATTTGTTACTTCTGCAGTCTATAATGTTACAGTCTATGTGTTAATTTGTTACTTCTGCAGTCTATATATGGTAATGTGTTACTTCTGCAGTCTATAATGTTAATTTGTTACTTCTGCAGTCTATAATGTTACAGTCTATGTGTTAATTTGTTACTTCTGCAGTCTATATATGGTAATGTGTTACTTCTGCAGTCTATAATGTTACAGTCTATAATGTTAATTTGTTACTTCTGCAGTCTATAATGTTAATTTGTTACTACTGCAGTCTATGTGTTAATTTGTTACTACTGCAGTCTATATGGTAATGTGTTACTTCAGCAAGACAGAAAAGTCTATAGTAATTTGTGACTTTTACCAATCTCTCTTATTCAGATTCTTTGCAAACATCAGGAAATTAATCAATCGATATACTGTTTGAACTGATCGCTCATTACAAGGTGTTATAATCAGTTTTGCTATGCTTGATTTGACAACAGCATCTGGAACCTGGTGATGTTTAAGGGAATGCTTCCACTAAATCATAATATAATCAAAAGACCAGTCATACGGAACAGATCTATGACTTCTGCACAAATAATGCTGTATTAAATGGGGGGGGCATAATTCCAAGTTAACAAATGAAGACCCACCTTACTGTATTTAATGACATCAATGTATGTACAGACAAGAACAGTTTCCCCTCCAGAGAATATTCAAGCCTGTCCTAACATGGCTGCCATTCCGCGAGGTCTTCAGGGACCACATGCATCAAGTTTCTGTACCATATTGGCCTGCCAATATGATTACCAAGCATTGTCGGAGGCATATTGGCTTAAAGCGTAGATTCCAGAGACCGTATATAGCGCCATTGTTGTTTCGCAGACGCCAACTGCATTATTAATGACCTGATCTATGGTAGGAACATGTACAAACGGGACAGATATTGACGGAATCCTCGAATCTTTCATGACTTCACAGCCAACCATTCATATCGGTGTAGGCCAATATTCCATTAATGGAATAAAAAGCAATTCCTTGATAGATCTGTAGAAACATACCCTATAAAGTCATGTTTGGACACATCCTTGTTAATTCTATATGTATTGAAAACTCATTGATTGGTTTCGGTAAAGAGGAGTTAGGCAGCTCCTATAATGAAAGTGTTATGCATTTTCTTCTCGCGTTTGATCAATTATTTCCGAGTATAATATTTAATCGTGGAACAGTGCTCCATCATTAAAGCAGTCTACGTTTTTGTTTACCTTCGTAGGAAAAGTGAGTGTTGCTATTGTATCCAAGTGTTGTGGTTTTTGTTGTAAGGTTTTATGAATTTAAGTCATCATTATCATCATTATCATCATTATCATCATTGTTTATGACAGTATTACATTACATGTTGTTAAGATAAATTGTTTATTTAACTTGCGAACTTATTTCATGTTAAGGCCAATAAAGTGACGCATGCCATCTCATAATCACTTACCTCGCGACACTAAGTTTGTAGGTTCGATTTCCACTCACTCGAAAAACTTTATGTGAGAAAGTTTGCCAGTTTGATGCAGAGGGATGGTGGTTCTACTTGGATTCTTTCTCCACCAATAAAACTGGATATATATATATAACCTAAAATGTGTTGAATATGGCGTTAAACCCCATTCAAGTAAAAGAAAAATGAAAGGAAATCATGCAAACAAATGAAGTGGTTAAAATAATAGGCGTAAAATATTTATATGATCTGATGATGTTTATGTCTGATATGCCCAGTGACTCCATGTACAAAATAGATAACATGGATCTGATATAAAATTAAACATGGGTTGGGGTCTGGGATGGGGTGGAGGGTGTGGGGATGACACTGACACCCGCCAGTGATATTTATTTTCAATAGAAAGTAAGTTTACATGCACCACAGGGTCGGAGTCTGGAGATTAACACCTGACACCCGCCAGTGATTTTTTTTTTTAATGGAAAATAAGTTTACATGCACCTTAAGGTCATGTCTGGGGACATCACTGACACCCGCCAGTGATATTTATTTTAAATAGATAATAAGTTTACATGCACCTTAAGGTCATGTCTGGGGACGACACTGACACCCGCCAGTGATATTTATTTTAAATAGAAAATAAGTTTACATGCAGCTTAAGGTCATGTCTGGGGATGACACTGACACCCGCCAGTGATATTTATTTTTGATAGAAAATAAATTTATATGCACCTTAAGGTCATGTCTGGGGACGACAAAGTTTATATGCACCTTAAGGTCATGTCTGGGGATGACACTGACACCCGCCAGTGATATTTATTTTAAATAGAAAATAAGTTTACATGCACCTTAAGGTCATATCTGGGGATGACACTGACACCCGCCAGTGATATTTATTTTAAATAGAAAATAAGTTTACATGCACCTTAAGGTCATGTCTGGGGATGACACCTGACACCCGCCAGTGATATTTATTTTAAATAGAAAATAAGTTTACATGCACCTTAAGGTCATGTCTGGGGATGACACTGACACCCGCCAGTGACATTTATTTTTGATAGAAAATAAGTTTACATGCACCTTAAGGTCATGTCTCGGGACGACACTGACACCCACCAGTGATATTTATTTTTGATAGAAAATAAGTTTACATGCACGTTAAGGTCATGTCTGGGGATGACACCTGACACCCACCAGTAATATTTATTTTTGATAGATAATAAATTTATATGCACCTTAAGGTCATGTCTGGGGATGACACCTGACACCAGCCAGTGATATTTATTTTTGATAGATAATAAGTTTATATGCATCTTAAGGTCATGTCTGGGGATGACACTGACACCCACCAGTGATATTTATTTTTGATAGATAATAAATTTATATGCACGTTAAGGTCATGTCTGGGGATGACACCTGACACCCACTAGTAATATTTATTTTTGATAGATAATAAGTTTATATGCACCTTAAGGTCATGTCTGGGGATGACACCTGACACCCACTAGTAATATTTATTTTTGATAGATAATAAGTTTATATGCACCTTAAGGTCATGTCTGGGGACGACACTGACACCCACCAGTGATATTTATTTTTGATAGATAATAAGTTTACATACACCTTAAGGTCATGTCTGGGGATGACACCTGACAACCGCCAGTGACATTTATTTTTGATAGATAATAAGTTTACATGCACCTTAAGGTCATGTCTGGGGATGACACTGACACCCGCCAGTGATATTTATTTTAAATAGAAAATAAGTTTACATGCACCTTAAAGTCATGTCTGGGGATGACACCTGACACCCACCAGTAATATTTATTTTTGATAGAAAATAAGTTTACATGCACCTTAAGGTCATGTCTGGGGATGACACTTGACACCCGCCAGTGATATTTATTTTAAATAGAAAATAAGTTTACTTGCATCTTTAAGGTCATGTCTTGGGATAAAAACATGAGTGACATCCTCTATTGATATCCTAGTTGCCATAACTCTAGTTTTTAATCTGCATAACATGTTAGTTTACCTGTTATCTTCAATAATGGATGAGACAAGAACACAAGCTTTCTGCAGTTCTTATGGAGTTTTTTTACAATATTTCTTTCAAACCTGCTGAAAATCAATGAAAATATGCATTCTGTTTGGGCTAATTAAGTCTCCTTGTGTGTTACAAATGTAATTTCCTGTTTTTATTATCTTGGTGTTACTAAGATTTCTTAGAGAATTTACTCCAACTGGGGGGAAATGTACTTTCTTTGGGGGGAAATGCATCAACAGACAGACACTAAATAATGCTCACCATGATGTATATGTATGTTTTGCTCGTTAGCACTGTGTTATTAAAATTCATCAGGGATTTAAAATACAGATTTGTATTAAAACAATTACAGCACATTGTGAATGTTCACCCAGTTTTAACACGAATGATTACATTTTTTGTATCTTGATTTGTTTAAGAACAAAACATCCCACATTGACTGGCAGTTATAACAGAATATTATCTTCAGTTTAACCGCAACTGTTGTCTAGGGGAAGAGCATTTGCCTTACATGCGGAACGCTGTGGGTTCTATCCCCAGTCATGTCATAACAAAATATTCGAAAAATAGAACTAGAAGCTTCCTGGCCTCAATGGCACTCAGCATAAATTTTAGAGGATAGTCTGGTTGACTGGGTGTCCATATGATGTGACTAGGTCGGGTATCATACCATGTGTCTGCAACATAATACTCCAGTGTGGCAACACGCAGAATTAATACTGTCTCAAATGGACACCATCAAATTATTACTGACAATTGTTGAAAGGGACTCTACAAATCATAAAACAACATCTTCTGTTTAAAATATGTTCTTGTATATAAGACGAGAAAGACACGCATTAACCCAATTTCTGTTCTTCTGTAATACGGCGATAAATTAACACCAAAAATAAGGTTAACATGGTTTGTTTATCTCACCACCACAGTCTGTTGGGGGTCTCTGTGAAGATCTGTAAACAACATTGTGTCTCATTTTGTCTCTCAACATGGGTTATTCAAGTGGGAAAGTTATCAGTTACTTGTGGTGATAGGTGTGCTCGAGCACTGGTTAACCTTCCAAGTTATCAGTTACTTGTGGTGATAGGTGTGCTCGAGCACTGGTTAACCTTCCAAGATCCTAGGAAAGAGTGGTTAGTCCTCTATGGCATAAAAATGTTAAACACACATGTATATACAGTCTTCATTAAAGATTAATATTTCGTCATAAGTGAGTCCTGCTTGGCTGGGTGGTCCAAGGAGTCAACTTAATATATACTTCTCATCACAGAGGTTGTGGGTTTGAGACCGGTTTGGTTTAAATAATTGATTGCTAGTAACTTGAGGAAGGATATTAGTCAACTTAGACTCATTTTAAGGTCTTCATTCACAAATTAAATTGAATATGTCAAGTTATATAACCTGTGACATTTTGAAAATGACGTTAAACCCCATTCATCATAAGTAGGTATCCCTCCATTGAGCTTCATTGAGTTTATTTTTTTTCCCAGGAAAATTGAGGACAGTGTCACTCGGATCAATAATTATAGATTTTCTCAGAATTTATCTTGAGATCAAGGTGAATCATTGTAACTAGATGCTTGAGTAGAGGCTTGATCGAATACCATCAGATATTCGCCAATATTCACCGATACTCTGGAACTCAGGAATACATGTACTCAATACATTCGGAGTGCCTCAGAAATTGGGCTGAAAAATTAGATAGTTTTATTTTATCTGCAAAAATTGGGACGGTCTTTTACTCGTTTGTTTAAAGCATGAGTGGTCGACGCGCATGGAGTAGTTCAGCTGAGAATATCTTGTCAATGTTTGTTGTGGTTTTTATCGGCAATAGAAATGGATAATTGACCACTTATTGCAGGTTTGAGGCTTTTGTCGTTTTTCAGGAAATTCAACATTTATTTTGCAATATCGACCATGGACCATTATATTATGGTAATGTAATGGTAGAGCGATAAATAGAATGCCACCAGTATTTACATTTAATCATCCATTTTATACAGTAAAATGGTGTAATGCTCCTATTTTGTGTTTTCTGTGTTAGATTTGCAACTGGTGAAGGATATTGATTGAAAAAAAAATCAACAATCAACACAGGAGCAGATTTGAAAATGAAATGTCTACGACAGTCAAGATGGTATATGCTTTTGGAACAAATTTGGAAATATATAACTACATCATATTGTGTTTATGACATATATGGTTATTTGTGTAAAGTTTGATAATGACTGTGTTAATTTTTATTCTGCAGTGTAAATATGTATGTCTAGTTGATACATTTCCTTTGGATATGCATTAACAATAATATATTTATTTATATTTAGTTTTTATCTCAAGAATGTTTTGTATAATCAAGTCAATGTTTGTGTCCGTCTGTATCAGATATTCAAATGATGCTGTCTGCGCTACTTTGATTCTAGCGACTACTGGTATAGCACATTTTTCTCATTTTCTGCAACATTTTTGGTTGTGTTTGTTTCTTGTCACATATCATCTGACCATGTTTAAGAACTATATAGATATGACATAAAAAGGGACCTCAAGTCTTGAATAATACCATTTACCCTAGTTATACGTAATAACGTGAAAAACATTTATTATAACATGTATTATAACTAAAACGTAATTCTAATATAAATTGAATTGCTAAGTTGACATCAATAAAAATGATTTGTAACATTGCACATCTGATTCTTTAATTTGCAATGTTACTAATTTTTATTAAACTTCACATAATTAACAATTTTCAAATATTTGTTCATATTATGCAGTCTTATACATTCACACACAAATGTTACATAACATATGCTGACATTTACTTAGCACAGATAGTTGAGGAAGAGAAAACATAACATATGATGTGACAGAAAACTTAACAAATAAATGTTGTAGGTATTTGTAAAAAGGATTGAGGCATTAACATTTTCATTCTTTTAGAAATATTGATGGGTAGACATAGCAGTTAACAAGAATGTCTCTATCAAAACCAACTACTCAAAATGTCTCGATCAAAACCAACTACTCAAAATGTCTCAGTCAAAACCAAATACTCAAAATGTCTCAGTCAAAAACAAATACTCAAAATGTCTCAGTCAAAACCAAATACTCAAAATGTCTCAGTCAAAAAACCAAATACTCAAAATGTCTTGGTCAAAACCAACTACTCAAAATGTCTCAGTCAAAACCAAATACTCAAAATGTCTCAGTCAAAAACAAATACTCAAAATGTCTCAGTCAAAACCAACTACTCAAAATGTCTCAGTCAAAAAACCAAATACTCAAAATGTCTTGGTCAAAACTAACTACTCAAAATGTCTCAGTCAAAACCAAATACTCAAAATGTCTCAGTCAAAACTAAATAACCAAAAATGTCTCAGTCAAAAACAAATACTCAAAATGTCTCAGTCAAAAAACCAAATACTCAAAATGTCTCAGTCAAAACCAAATACTCAAAATGTCTCAGTCAAAAAACCAAATACTCAAAATGTCTTGGTCAAAACCAACTACTCAAAATGTCTCAGTCAAAACCAAATACTCAAAATGTCTCAGTCAAAAACAAATACTCAAAATGTCTCAGTCAAAACCAACTACTCAAAATGTCTCAGTCAAAAAACCAAATACTCAAAATGTCTTGGTCAAAACTAACTACTCAAAATGTCTCAGTCAAAACCAAATACTCAAAATGTCTCAGTCAAAACTAAATACCCAAAAATGTCTCAGTCAAAACTAAATACCCAAAATGTCTCAGTCAAAACCAACTACTCAAAATGTCTCAGTCAAAAAACCAAATACTCAAAATGTCTTGGTCAAAACTAACTACTCAAAATGTCTCAGTCAAAACCAAATACTCAAAATGTCTCAGTCAAAACTAAATAACCAAAAATGTCTCAGTCAAAACCAAATACTCAAAATGTCTCAGTCAAAAACAAATACCCAAAATGTCTCAGTCAAAACTAAATAACCAAAAATGTCTCAGTCAAAACCAAATACTCAAAATGTCTCTATCAAAAAAAAATAATCAAAATGTCTATCAAAACCAAATACTCTGAATGTCTCTATCATAACCAAACGAAATGGTCTAAATAACGTACATGGGAAATCCTTATCTTAACAAGATTCTTGTAATGGGAAATCCCTATCTAAACAAGATACATGGGAAATCCCTATCTGAACAAGATACATGGGAAATTCCTATCTAAACAAGATAAATGGGGAAATTCCTGAAAAACAAGGTACATGGGAAATCCCTATCTAAACAAGATAAATGGTGATAATCCTGAAAAACAAGATACATTGGAAATCCCTTTTTAACCTAGGTATGTGGAAAATTCCTATCTAAACAAGATACATGGGAAATCCCTATCTGAACAAGATACATGGGAAATTCCTATCTAAACAAGATAAATGGGGAAAATCCCAAAAAACAAGGTACATGGGAAATCCCTATCTAAACAAGATGCATGGGAAATTCCTATCTAACCAAGATACATGGGGAAAAATGTGAATGATTCTTAAACTGTAAATTTTAAAACATGTTCATTGGTTACATTATATTTAGAATAATTTATAATACTCTATACTCATACAAATTTAGAATTTTGTTGCATGACACAATTACAAGTTTTTGTCAGCTTAATGGCAATATTCAATTATCTGAAATGTGGGATTGTGTCTGCTGCACTTGAAGCAGGGCTAAGCAATAGTTTCAATCCACTGTTCCATTTGTGTTGTTGTATCATTAATATTTATATTGTCTGTCTTTTTTCTGATACATGACCACTTATTATTTTGAAAAAAACTGTTGGAGTTTGATCAGATAATGCTATTCCTTATCAATGTGCTGATTTAAAACAATACATATCCGCAGTCAGTTGTGAACATCCACAGATATCCACCATTGTAAATGATCGCTCTGGTATAGCAGCAGAGAATGCATGTATCTGATTGACTTGTACAAGAAAACTGACATGTATAGTTGTATAAGGTGTTTCAACTCAATTGGTTGCTTTATTGAAATAAGTTTAGTTTTACTTTATTTGGCTAGATTGTGAAGAAAGCTCATCTAAACTACTCTCCTAGGTAGAACTCGTTTCTCATCAATGAAATAATTGTAATTGGTATTATATTCTGCATTTTTTCCATCAAACTTTGTCAATGTTTTCTGCATGTTTTCTTCATCAAATCAGTTGGTCAATTTTGTCTGTAAGTTTTCTTCATCAAGCCTGTTTACCAATTATTCTTGAAGTTTTCTTCATCAAACCGATGTGCCAATTACTTCTGCAAGTTTTCTTTATAAAACCTATTCCTTCTATTCTTCATCAAACTATCATTTCTAACGTAATTTGACATAAATTACTCCACCCACCATTGTCCAATCAAGCATTAGCTACAATCCACAAGGTCCTTTATATTACATATATTATGCCTATGAACACTATTTTGATTGGTCAAATGAAATGATTGACATGTCAGATACATATCATTTTTAAGCAAATTTCAAAAGGAAAATCAACCCAAAATAATGCCTTGTTTCCCGAATGTATACTTGAAGACGTCCTTGATTTTGTCCCAGCAGAAGTCATTAAGGACCATTAGCAATTGGATACTTGTTTCATCTCTTACATCTTTTTCTCTCACTGTACTAGCTGTTTCGTATTTATGTGTAAACACCATTTACCATTTGTCATTTCCTTCAGATAGTTATAGACCAGGGAGTTTGATATCTACTCGATGGTTTTCCCATCATGCCATGCAAGTTATAACAGCTGATGCCGCGCAAGCACTCAAACCAATGATGTTATTTACCGAATTGATTTTATATCCAGAGGGGCAATTATTTTTCAATACAATGACCACAATCTTCTCTTTGCATTTCTATAAAATATTGTTTCTCTTTACACTGTTTGTTATTTGAGGCAAATTTGCACTTGTGTGCACTCTAGAAAGCATTTTCATTTGTTTCTTATCAGGACAACATTGCTTTTAAAAAGCCTCAGATTCCATGTAAAAGCCGCAAGATGACTCTGGGGAATGTTTTATATAATTTTATACATGATATCAAATCAGAGAACCTTTTTTCAAGATTTCAGTCACCCCTCTGTAGTTTGTTGTTTTTTTCATACATGTGGATACAGCTTGATTATTATAAATACATTTAATTGGCAAAAAAATATTTTCCAAAAAATGTTTGCTACATGCAGTTTCGAAAATTTTTTTTAACTTCAACTGCAAACATTTGAAATTCCAGGGAGGAGCTTGTGAGCTCATATACTCTTAATTGTAAACAAAATGATACACGTGGATATTACAGCTTTAAAATGGCAGTTGGTGCTGTAAAGGAGATATCCAACTAGTAGTCTCAACCATGCCTATCTGAGGATAGCCCCTCAACGAAAGCTTTAAGTCGAAAAGTTTGTAAGCTAGTTGCGCAATAATAGTTTCACGGCTTTGGATCAGCAAGGATGGAAGATTTTAAATGAGATGGTTTGCCAGATATCTAATATTGTGCATGTGAATGGATGGTGAATCTACCAAGATTCATGCAAATCTGTTCAATAATAAGGATTTAATGTTTTCCTTTTTAAAAATATATCCAAGGTCGTGAATTCGATTCCCCGCCTGGCAACAGTCTCCGTGATGATTGATATACGACATTGTGTCTCATTATCATTCATTTCTCACCGCTGACTTGAGTGGGAAAGATAGCAATTACTTGCAGAGATGGGGTGTGCTCGAGTAGTGGTTAACCTTTCAGGATCCCAGGAAACAGTGGTTAGGTTAACTGATCGTCTGTTAGCCCTGGATGGCATAAAAACGACGCTAAATATTCAATCAATCAAGATCTTTTATTATGACCCCCACCCCAACCATTGGAAGAATAGTAATAGGGCATCAAATGTTATCCCTAACCGTCTGTCTGTTGATCTGTAAAAATTGGTTTTCGATCAAAAACTTCTGAAGGGTAATATGCATTAAACATGTGCCTATTGAGACCAAACTGAGATTTTTGGTTTTGGAAGAAACATCGTCAAGGAATCTTTTTTAGACAATTTCATTAATTTAACAATGGTTCTATTGCATGACTGGGTGAGAAGTGCGTAGTCATGTGGTTTATGCTTCTTCAGTGTTTGTGTTTAATAAAGCTACACACAGGCACTAAAAAAATCTATTTTCAAGTTATAAAGTATTCGGATCTCGTAATAAACATCGCCATTTTATTATAATTATAGAGTTTCCAGAATTTCCTGTGGGACGTTAGCCTTGTAACACACATGGTGTTTGCATGAATATCGTGGCATATAATTAATCATCTCCTCTTGCCATCTTTCTTTGCAGCAGAGGCGAAATACATACATGTATAAAGATTTTGTCATCTCGGTATCCCTATGTGAGTCAAAGCCATTGTTTTATTTTGGGCTTTTTTTATTTTAAATATTTTTTTTTTATTACAGTTTCTCGAATCCATACCTTTTTTATCGTATTGAACAAATTTTTGATTGCTTTTTAAGAATTGAGTCAATCTGGGACAATCAATGAGTTTCACTTTGTTTATATTTGCATGTTTCTTTTGAGACCAAACTGAGATTTCTGGTTTTGAAAGGAGCATCGTCAAGGAATCTTTTTAGACGATTTCATCTCCAATCCATACCGTTATTGTTGTCTCGAACAACTTTTCGCATGCTTCCTAAGAATTGTGTCAATCTGGGACAATCAATGAGTTTCCTGTAGTTTTTATTATACTAACAATTTCCTTTTTCTCATTACAGCGGTATGAAGAGCTGTCATCTAAGTGGGATCAAGCCCGGCAGGAAGTCCGCCAGGAAGACCATGAGACGCTCAGAGAAAAAATAGTGCTGCAGCAAGAACTGATACGCAAACAAGATGAATACGCAAAAAACAAACGGGCACAAGAGGCTGAAGCAGAAGCCCAGGTTAGCATGTTTTTCATTCTCAAATAATTTCAAAATCATGTCTTTTTTCTCCATTTATGATTCCACAGCATGTCCCTTATCAAAATTCTGTAAAAAGGCCTTGAATTAATCTACTAGTGATAATTGTTCATGTCCTTAAAATAAAACAAAAACAAAAACTCTTTTGGGTTTTGAAGATAAAATGAAATTGAAAGAATATTTATTTTTTTGAAAATGAATGGTGTAGTCAGACACTCATGTTACCTTTACGAGTACAAAATACATATACATGACATGCACGGGGTTCATTATAACAAACTGATGGACATTATTTCAAGGTCAAACTGTCCAATACGAATCCATTCTATAACTGATGATGCTCCACTTTTTACGTTCTCTTCTCGGCAAGGGAAAAAGATAATCGAGATGAATTCGTACAAATTATGGTGACAGCTCATCAATAAGGTTTGCACTGCGTATGTCACCAGTTGAGCTCAAATGCTTACAAGGAACAAATCACACATAATTGCCTCTTTTTTCCTCCAAAGCCAGGGTAGTAATTTGTGATTGTTGATGAACAGCATTGTAAGACATGAAGCCATTGACTTATTGTAAATTATATGTTGTGTTTTAAGTTATATATGTTTTTTCCAATTCTTGAACACAAGCCACCACTATACATGCATATAAACAAGACAAACATGCCGGAGTGCATATAGGTAAATTGGTGCTATTATGACAATACATCAGAAAACACCCGGACTGAAACATAATTATGAACAACACGGAACACCAGTATGCATATGTTAATGTACTATGTAGTATATCTGTGGTTTACCCCGGAATAAATTCCTACCCGCACCCCATTATTATGAAAAACAAAATGACTTAATAATGACTGGAAGTTAGTCTTCAATAAAAGCTTCTCGATCCAAGTAAACTATGTACATGAACAACACAAAACTTAATGCTTTGCCCATAAACAACACAAAACCTAACATTATACACATGAACAACATAAAATTTAACACTATGCACATGGACAACATAAAACTTAACACTATGCCCATGAACAACACAAAACTTACACTATGCCCATGAACAACACAAAACTTACACTATGCACATAAACAACACAAAACTTAACATTATGTATATGAACAACCCAAAACTTAACACTATGTCCATGAACAACACAAAACTTAACACTATTCACATGAACAACACAAAACTTAACATCATGAACATGGACAACACAAAACTTAACATCATGCACATGACAACACAAAACTTAACACTATGCACATGAACAACACAAAACTTTTAACACTATGCACATGAGCAACACAAAACATAAGATTATGCATGACTATGCAACCAGCACAAATCTTTACACTATAATGCATACAAATATCACACAACTTAATACTATGCTTACAACAGAGTTAAAAATTGACTGCAGACATATTTCATCAACTTCAGTTCATACATGTATATTTTTATGCCCCCCAACATAACATATTAACATAACATGACAACATGTCATGAGTAAGACCCACACCCTTCCTCAAAGGTCAAGGTCACACTTTGAGTTTGTTTAAAAACACTTTGAGTCTGTTTGAGATTTCAAGTACAGTCTGTAACTTTATCATACATGGATGGATTTCAAAAACACTTGGCTTAATTTATCGATTGATCAACATGACAAGGTGAAGTGTTGTGTTAAGACCTAGAACCTTACCTCAAAGGTCAAGGTCACACTTTCAGTTTGTTTGAATTTCATGTCTGGTTTGTATCTTTTGTTTTACATGGAGGGATTTTAAAATAGCTTGTCA
This sequence comes from Panopea generosa, assembly GCA_029582155.1. Classification (NCBI taxonomy): domain Eukaryota; kingdom Metazoa; phylum Mollusca; class Bivalvia; order Adapedonta; family Hiatellidae; genus Panopea; species Panopea generosa. The sequence continues at coordinate 1,907,167 of CM055903.1, read as the reverse complement.
CAAGTGATCAACATGTCATGATTATGTCTCACCTGCATGTATTTGTAGAAATACCCAGAACTTTACATGAGATGTCAAGGTCAAGGTTTCACAAAGTCAAGGTCACACTTTAATGTAAAAAAAACATGAAATTGCCTGTCTAGTCTGAAACATCAGTTCATGACTTTTGATATTCATGGATACATTGCTACCTATTTTAAAATATATTGTTATTTTTACAGACCATTTGTGGGGCATGTGACACTTACCAGTGACATTTCTTGTTTTGTCTTACATTCACTCATTATCATAATGAACATATTCTGAACAAAGTCCTATTTCAAATCAACCTATTTGCTTGTCTTATACTATATTTACTATAATGGCGGCACTAGTATCATTCACTGAGTTGAAATAGAATACAACAAATGCATTGGATGAGAAAAGTGTTTTTTTTCAGAGGTCAAACGTTATTTATGGGCCTGGGGAAACTTTGTTTAAGCAGGGACTGTTGCAGATTATAAACCTAGAATCTTCTAAAGACATAAATATGAAAAACTCTCAATTGATTTTTTGTCTTCTAAATGTTTTTTTTTAAATCTATCACAATTTTCTTCAATAATGGCATTTGGTATCGTAAATTTACACTGTGTAGCACGGTGTAACGTTGTGTTTCCAGCAAATTTGACTTTAAGACCTCGGCAATTCATCTTGATTGTGCAATGGAATTTGATTATCCATAGATTTTTATATCCAGTATTGTATTACAGAAATCTGACTCTTCTCGGTTCTTGTGCTGTTATTTAAGCGAGTTACATATATAAATTATGCTGCATGGTGAACATTTGTATTTGTGAGTGGGGGGGGGGGAGAAAGGGGGAGGGATATGATAATTTAATAAATAAAATCAAAACAGCTTGGTATGTCAAATCCCCTTCCTTAAAAATAGTCACAAAATATGTTGCCATTTTGAGCAGGAAATCTATTTTAGTCTAACCTAGGTGCATAGCCCAAGTTAGGAAAGTATTTTCAATGTATTTATTTGGCATGTTAAAATAGATATTTTTTTGGACCATGTATTTCACACTACTAATGATATTGTGATATCCATTATTTAGTGCTGTTTGTTTAATGATTGAAAAAATTGATGTTCCTTTCATGCTTCCTACCCAGTAGAAAATTGTTTCTCAAATGTTTGCTTAACCATACGCCATGTAAATAACGTCCTGTAATGGAAAGTTTTTGTTGCTTCAACTCAATAAAAGTAAAAATATGTTGTCTGAATGTGTATTGTACTGTGGTCACATACATTGATCAATTAACGGAGCTTTCATATCACATGTTTAAACTTGTATAAGCTTCATTCTAATTTCAAGTGTCCATTTCGTTCTTCTGGGTTTTTGTGTTTTGGAATATTGTTTTAAGATTTAAGACTTACACCAGGTCAGAAAGTGTATTTGGTTGTAATAACTTCTGTATAAAACATATTGTGATGTGTTTATGTGATATTAACTTGGCTTTATTTTGTGGTACACTTGTTATAGTGCGTTTTCATTTTAAGATTTTTATAAATTTCTTTACTTTAAAATTATGATGCACCTCTCCACATCATAACTTGGTTTTCTTCATTCCTACCCCCCCCCCCCCCCCCCCCCCCCCCCCCCCCCCCCAATCCACAGTAAGATCCTGAACCCCAATTACAATTACATAATCAGGGTTTTTGTATCGCCGGGACGAAGGAGAGACGAGATTAAGGTGTTGCTTTTCCAGCGATGGCAGCTGCGGTGGCGTCAAACATTTATATTTAGCTCCAACGTTAAGTTTTCGTTTTTACACTATTTCTCAACAAGTACAAGTGTTAGGAGACTCATACTTGGATCATAGTTACAACTAACACCCTGCAACACATTATATACTGCAGATGCTGAGTGTGACCTACATTTCATGGTCCATCTACATTGTTTGATGCTGAATTTTGCATTTACCTCCAACGTTAAGTTTTCATTTTTACACTATTTCTCAATAAGTATTAGTGCTACGACATTCATACTTGGATCATAGTTACAACTAACACCCTGCATTATATAATGCAGATGCTGAGTACTTTTCTTTTTATGATTTTTTTTTTTTTAATCTTTTTTTTTTTCCTTTTGTTTTTTTTTTGTTAGTTTTTTTAAATATGTTTTACTTAGAAATATTTTTTTTTTTATTTTTTAAAAATTTTTTTTTTATAAATATGTTTTACTTAGAATAACTGGTTAATTTTTTTTTTTTTTAAATAGGTTTTAGAAATACTGGTTAAAGTTTTGTGCCCAACTACCATCAAGTTCATATTTAAAAATCACTTGATGTGAATTGATTGAAACTTCACACAATAGTTCCTACAATGTTTCTTAGTCATTAAACCTACTACATTAACCAAGTTAAATAAATTGTGCATGAATATAATATTTTAATTTTTTTCTTTCCCATGTGTGTATTAATGGTCAAAGCAGACACGGCGAGACATATCATTCCGTGGAATTCTTGCATATTAAGTGGTCCCACCTTATCACAACATTTTCTTCTCCTTACCCCATCATGGTGGCTACCCTTGTGACCAATAATGCTATGGAGTGGTGTAAAAATCAGAGGAAAATTGCCCACTTTAGGACGATCGCCTTCATTGAATGAGATGAACCATTGGTACTATAAAGTTGTCTTGCGAAACAGGTATTTTTTGCAAAATGAGCACTGGCATAATTTTGTAAAATCAGACCATATGTCTGGGGCATGATACTCCTGTACAGTGGCAGTGTTTAGAACTCAATTTTCTCCCTTCTTGTTAAATTATTGGATTCTTCAACAGGAGGCCCTCTTCCATCACAACTAGAGTATCTCCTTCCCACAGATTCATCAGAGTCTGTATTTTGTTACAGACCTTCGTTTTCAGCAACTAGAATTTCTTTCCTCTGCTACTTTAATTAGCCTGGTTGACCCTGATGGAAGGAAATATCTTCCACGTTGACTACATTTTCAAACTGTCACTTTTACAGTTGCATTATAAGGCCCTTATTCAGTTACAGGATTGTTGTTGTTGTTGTATGGCGTTTTCACACAATATTTCAGTTACATCGCGGTATTTTCTACTTGAGATAGTATTTTGAGCAGTGCTGAACTGGAGTATCATGCTGCAGACACATGGTATGATACCCCACCCAGTCACATTATACTGACACCCGGTTGATAAGACCTAGAACTATCCTCTAAATGCCTAGCACCAAGTGAGAAAGCTTTTTTCAACGATTTTTTAAGTTTTTGATATGACCCAACCAGGGATTTAACCCATGACTGCCTGCATGTGAGATGGACACAGTTAAAGGAAGTTTGAATATCAGGATTTTTAAAAAATTCAAAATTGGCATTTCACATTCTCTCCAAGCAATTAGCATGCATATATAATCAAACCTGCGTGAGCCGTCACCTCTGTCAAGCAGCCACCTGTCTTAAACAACCGTATTTTTTATATACTATTTCTATGATTTCAGAGTAAATTAACCTGTATTAAGTCTTAAAAGACCACTTTTGCTCCTTCCCCTTACTGGCTGCTTAAGACAGGTTTTTACTTAATCGACATATCTGTTAATAAACATTGTTATCATACATGTGCTGTTTATTTGGACACAGCAGTAACAAAAAAAATGTTTCTTCTTCTGTTACTAATTGGTTTTGGTTTTGGATCTATTGAGATCAGTTTGTATTTCCATGTTTGGTTATTTATATTTTCTACATTTATTTTTATGATGGTACTAATGACTCCCTAGGGGTTGTGGGGTTTGTAAGTCTTTGTAATTGTGTAGAGTAGAATTTCTAAAGAGAAGGTTATGCAAGCTGGCTTCTTGTTTAATGAAGCTTTTGCAGAAAAAATTTAGCATTTTCAGACTATTTTTTATGGTTCGCTCACTTGTTTCTTCCTACATAATTAGCCATGGCAAGGAACAAATTAAAAAAATCATACTGTTGGGAATTGCAGAAAGTTTGCTGTTGATTGGTTGTTCTAATTTGACTATAAATCACTCAATCTTTTGCAAGTTTTTTCTTCCCTCTTCACTATGCTTATTTATTTTAGGTTGATTGTAAAGTATTAACTCAGAGCTTATATCAGTTGCTCTTTGAGTGTTTTTTTTTTACACGTCTGACTATCAATCCAGGGGTCGTGAATTGGATTCCCGGTCTGGAAACAGTCTCCATGGTGATTGATATAAGACATTGTGTCTCATTATCATTTGTCTCTCACCACTGATTCAAGCGGGAAAGTTATCAGTTACTTGCAGATATGGGGTGAGCTCGAGTACTGGTTAATCCCAGGAAACAGTGGTTAGGTTAACTGATCGTCTGTTAGCCCTCTATAGCATATAAATGACGCCAAATATTCAATTGAGTGTATTTTATGGATAGAACCTGTACAGAGTGTTGTTTTTGAGGGGCGGTCTAGTCGAGCCCGAAAACAAATCTGTGACCTCTGGTCTGAGAGGTCAACATTTGATCCACTACACTACCACCATAGCTGTTTCATTATTTTTGTCTTTCTTGTTTTATTGCATTTTACTTTCTCATACAAATATAGACATGCAGATACCTATTTCGCCTATATTTTCTGTCCTACGAAACACTATCCACAGTTTTCAAGCTAGCTGGTTTATGTTACTATTGGCTGTTTTTCTGTTATGACTAATTAATGCTTGTAACTCGTACCACCCCCAAGTTTTGCTGGTCAATATATATTGATTGCCATGGAGTAAGCGTACTCGCTCTTCAGGGCACTATAAATAGCAGAATAACATATACACAAGAACTGTTTACCCAAGACTGTGAGTCGAATGGAAATCAATAGTAAATATTGTATCTGCTCTATCTACTAGTATAGTACTCAGTTTTTTTTCTCACTGTTGGAGTAATTTATGTCCAGGGGAGCAACAGTGAGTTACCCAGCATGGATAATTGTGGTACGGACATTATACCGGGAAAAATCATTGAGGGGAGAAGGAATTTTGCAGAATGGGAGAATTTGGATATGCTTTTATAGTTTGTTGGCATTTTTCAGGTAAATAGTGTGAGATTGTGTTTCTGTCTGTACTGATAGGGAGAATAAAATTGTTGTATTAATATAAGTTAAGTAAAAATTTATGTTTTTAATCTATAACAGAGAATTGAGAGAGATCACTAAGCTGTTTTGTATATTGTCAATTGTTATTATTTAGTTAAAATATTTAGCATCATTTAAATGCCATCGAGGGCTTTAAGATTATCAGTTAACCTAACCACTCTTTCCTGGAATCCTGAAAGGTTAACCAGCATTGAACACACCCCATCTCTGCAACTAACTGATCTCATTCCTTCTTAAATCAACATTCGAAGATAAATGATGATGAGATGCAATGTCATATGTCAGTTGTCATGGGAACTGTGGCCGGGCAGGGATTCTAACTCACAACCCCCTAGATTGATAATGGCTCAGTCTATTGGTAGTGTTATAAATGTAAATGATACAGTTTGCAATCAGCCTGTGGGTTAGCTGCAGATCAGACATGAAACATCTTAGTACCTCACCTTCAGAATCATAATTTTGGATAATTAAGTAAATAAAAACACCATTAGGCTATCCCTAGAAAAATATTTGTTTGCTGTGCCCTTACCCATTATTTTTTATGTGGGTAGGTAGGTAGCTATTTTTTTTTGGCCAAATTTTGATTTTGCATAGTCATTTTAAAGAAAAATGGACATAAATCATGAAAAAAAAATTAAATGCTTTGAAAGTCAATAAAAAAGCTTGGGTAGCAGCCATTTTGAGTAAGTAGGTAGGAGCACGGCAAACAATTTATTTTTTAAGGATGATTTTATAAAACCATGTTATTTGACATAATAAAGGGTTAAAAGAATAAATTTGAATTTATTTGGCCTGTAGCAATGAAAACTTTCATTCAGACTCTTGGATTCATTTCGTAATGTCACAGAAGTGGAGCATGTTGTCCTTTGGTAGAGTAATGAACCATTAGAATTGAGATCCTGGTTCGATCCACATCCACGGCTGTGTGTGGTCCTTCAGCTAGACATTTTCTCCACATAATGCTTGAGTACTACCCAGAAAGACTTCTAGCATGATATGTTTAAGTTGTAATTACTTGTGTTATAATTGATGAAAAATAAATGATATAAGCCAATGATATAAAACAACAATTCATTAATCCTTTCAGATATTAATTGATATGAGTAAACGGATATCTGTGTATACATGTATGTGTCCCATAAATGTATAACAATGATTTTGTGCTACAATATAAAAATTCTTTGTTGCGTATACGAAATTGGCATGAAAATATTATCATTAGAATTATTAAGTTTAAAAAGTGCAAACATGATGTGTCATGCTTTCAAACTGATTACTGATCGACTCTAAGTTATGATTCCAATTTTTCATACCGCGGTTTTACAATTATTTTCCACTTTTCTTTCCACTGGTCACTACAGTCGTATTAACATTATTAATGCCTAATACATATTACTTAAAAATTTCACTGTAAGTCTATTTTTCTTTCACAATATTGTGGAGAACAAGTAATAACTGGTCATCGGGTCAACAGGATTTATTTTGACCCGTGGATATTTGTTCGAGAGATTATTACTACTACATCTGAGCTCGTATGTTTTCAATTGAATATAACAATGTGACCGTATTAGTTTTTGTGAAAATTTCTATCGGATTATCATGAAAGTTGAATGTCTTAAAGGCATTGGATCAGTCATTGTTGTACGAGTAAAGAATGCATACAACAAATACGACTCTAAATAGTTTTAGCTGATATATCTGGTTGAATATTGGATAGAGGACTCAACTTCTAATTGGTGCTAAGGACAAATATAATTTTTATACCGAGTATCTGTTGATTGGGTGCATTAATATTTAAGGTTAGTAATAGCTATTGATTGTGCTGTATCTGATTTCATTTAATTTTCTTGCTTAATATCGACCAAATATTGGATATGATTTATTGACATTTTTTTAATTTCCTGTTGCCATAAGGGAAAACTCATGACCATGCTCTAATGGGATGTTTATACGTAGATTTAGCGACTTGGCCATCAAGCCATAACTTGAACAATACATTGGAGCATTTTGCCATGAATCTTTCATATATTATCTTCACAAAAGTAACAGTGGGAGACTGTTTTATATTTGATAGTTCTCTTTAAGTGAACAATTTTTGGTGCTTGGGTACCGTATATTTATTTTTAAAATGGTTGCTTCATAGAATTAGCTTTGGAATGGAATATTGAAAAGATGCTTTAATAATAAAAATACAAACTGAGGCAATTATAACAAGAAGGGTTTAATCAACAGCTTCATATAGTGGCTGTGTTTGGAGTCAGAAATTATCTGTATTTATCCGAAAATTGTCCGAAATTATCCGAAATCCAGATATATGGGACAGAATAAAGAGATTATGGATAAATGTGGATTACGGTTAAGATGGTTTTATACAAGTTGATATTCTTGTCTACTCTATCCGCTTTGTTGTCAATGTAGGTATCATCTGCTGTATCTATTAATAGAAACTGATTTTTACTTCTGCAGCTTTTTAGTTTATTGATTGAAAGACTTTTGCAGAAACATGCTTCTTGTTTCTCAGATTAAAATTATCGATTTATCAAATGAGGATAAACCATTTAAACTTGATTCTTGTAAATATATCCGTGTGTATTTGTTTTCTAGTGTAATTTTCAGATCTAGAAAGTGTTGTTCTTTACGCGCTTATCTGACATTGATGTGGAGCATGTGGTCCAGTGGTAGAGCATCAAATCCACGATTGGACAGTCTGCGATTGGACAGTCTGTGATTGGACAGTCTGCGATAGTGCAGTCTGCGATTGGACAGTCTGTGATCAGACTGTCTGCAATTGGACAGTCTGCGATTGGACAGTCTGCGATTGGACAGTCTGCCACGGCTATGTGTGATGTCCTTTAGCAGAACTTTTTTTCTGCATATGCTTAGCACTGGTTCTACCCAGGAAGACTTCGAGCGTAATTTGTCTATTAGTTGTTATAACTTGTTTCACAATCAAAGTTAAATAAATAGATTTAAACTAAACTAATTATCTGACATTGATGTCTTTCCAACATTGATGATATTATCAGTCTGCGAGTTATTTTTAGTATCATTCTTTACATCGATACATTTTTATGAAACTTCTGTCAATTTATACAGAAGTGGTCTTATAACAAAAATGGAAGAATCACTCATAGAAATTATGTAAATCAAATGCTTTCTTTTGGAATTCAAAAATTATTAACAAATCAAATGATTCCATTAAATAATTCTTGACACTCATGTTGAAGTGACAAACAGAACGATGAATTTTTAAAAGATTCTTTTCATCTCTGCTTACAATATTTATTTTTTCTGTAATTAACATGCAGAATATCAGTAATATCCTCTTCCAGGTTCTGAGTTTCTATGACTTTTTTATACTCAACTCAGACTTGTACTCCAACATAATAAAACTTATGAAATAAACATATAATTACACAAATTAAGCACTTGCTTAAATTAATCTTGAATTTGAAAATATTATGCAGATTTTTTAGTAGAAAGTCAATGTTTTTTGTATATACTTATTTATAACAAGCCCATTGGTTTTTGAGGTGATCATGAACTCTTAAGTCAAGCATGGAACAAACCAGTTTATCACCCAGATGCTTATCTGCATCATCTGACAATTTGCTCCTGTTATCACAAGAAGACACTGGATAAAGAAGCGGTATTGTCCGTCTAGAGCACTGACTTCTTGTGGTGGGTAGAGTCTGGATGTATTATATGTTCTAGCACCATTTGAAATCAGTGCCTCTAGGAGGTTCATGACAACTGTATGAGGCTTCATGATTGAGGAGACGATACTTGAACGCCGAGAAAGGATACCTCAAATTGTCATGGTCTTCCTATGGTAGTACTTAATATTAATGCCAAGAATTCAACAGTTTCACTATAGCTTCAACACTTAAGATGCCTTAAGCTACTGCGCAATGTAACCTGGATACAGAAAATATGTGGACACTAACGAAACATGCAAACTGATATCAAACCATAAGCCTCTAGGCATGGTGTAGTGAAATGTGCATTCTAATGCTTGGGTGCCATGGATACTTATGTCAAATACTTCTTATGACCATATATGTATCTTGCAATGGATTGGTAGCATCAAGACCAAAGTTTAAAAACAAGGAATGGTATTAATCTATGCCATTGGCTAACTACAACATTGTTCCCAATATCTGAGACTATATTATGGTCTTTTGTTGTTTTGTTTTTTGTTTCAATATTTTGTGTCATTTTTATGCCAACAGACGATGGTTAACCTAACCACTTTCTCCTGGGTTTCTAGAATTCTGGAAATGAAATGAGTACTTGAGCACATTCATCTCTGCAAATAATTGATAACTTTCCCACATAAATCAGTTAAGAGGCGAAAGACAAAGAGATGCAATGTCATATACCAGTCATCATGGAGATTATTGCAAGGTGGCAGTTCAAACTCATGACCCCTGAACTTATGACAGATGGACTACGTGTATGGCATGCAACTCTATCCATGTTTTTTTTCTTTATGACAACAACTTTTGTCTGGAATGTACAAAATCAGGTTATTGTTACAAAATGGATGAAAACTCCACAATTTAGAATTATTGGTTAGAACAACTCTTGTGTTGACATTCAGATTCCTTCCCACTGAAAAAGTTATTTCCCCCAAGAGATCATGTAAAAATATTTAGTTCTTGACATAAAAGAAATTTGCAAGGGTTTTGTGGTTGTAATGTTCGGTGAATTTCATTTTGTATTGGGAAAGTATATCAGATTTCTTGAAGAAAGAAAACTCAGTTTCAGCTAGCTATCTTATTTCAAAAATAGAGAAATCCTACTGAAAAATTTGGTTCCAAGATTGGTGCATATTAATTTATTTTAGCTTGATTGTGAAGAAAGCTAAGGGCTTATAAGAACCGTTCTCAACTACGCTTCCTGGGTAGAGTCAGTTCCGAGTGTTGTTTTAGGCATGGGTGGAAAAATCCGTTGTACGAGTTGTCCATGTCATACATTTTCAAATAAATGTTAATCAATCTCGAAACTCAATCAAGGGTGACTGAATCCAAAATTATGTCCGAAGCTTAAAATGAAGTTGAAGGTCATGGGTTCCTTCCCCGGTCAGGTCAGACCAAACACTTGAAAAAAGATACTAGAAGCTTCCTGTAATGTGACTGGGTGGGGTATCATGACATGTGTCAATGGCATGATACTCCAGCATGGCAGCACTTAGTATACTGTTTCAAGTAGACATCATTGCGATATGACATGAAAAATTGTTGTAAGAGACACTAAATACAAGTTATATCACAACTGTAAAATTTATCAATGAACAAATTTTCAAACACTTTAAAAATGGTACTTGAACCTTTCTTGTAACACTTAAAGGATAGTTCTAGTTTTGGTCGACCCATTGTCAGTATAATGAGACTGGGTGGGGTATCATATGTCTGTGGCATGATACTCAAGTGCGGCAGGCCACACTGATGTGAATTATGCACGTCTGGTAATTATTTCATAGTATGCTGTATATAGTTTAATTATCATTGCTTTTGAAATATGAGAAAAAATCCCTCGAGAGAAACGTTCCTCCCATATAGAAACTCCAGCATATATTACCAGTGTATATGCACTCATTCTTATATGTAAGACGCATGTCTCCCTTGTGAATTATTTCTTATACTTCAAACGCAATGGTAGTTTTACTTTTCATCTGACTGTAGTCATTTTACTTCTATTACCAGGAAACTGTTAATTTGGTCTGGGTACTAGAGGATTATGGGAGTATATGTATCAGATTCCGGTTGAAAATTCACCTTTTTCAATTTAGCAACAATCAGCTGTATTATACTACATGTGTCATATTAGATACAAAGACATCTCTTGGGGGAAAAAGCAAGTGTTTGCTCATTTTTGCTTAGCATTTTGAGGATAGTTCTAAGAGTTGCGGACCAGGTGTCAGTGTAACATGACTTAATAGGGTATTTATATAATTTTGTTTTATCCATCACATGACAGCGTAAGGCAGCTAAGGCACGTGGAGAGGGCGTTGAGGTGCTGAGCGTAGGATGTTTCTATACCCAGTAGAAACTTGGAAATTCATGAATCTTAATTCTTTGTTCCATTTTGGTTAACATTGAACTTATCTATTTGAGCGTGTAATTATGACAATAAGATTAAGTAAATTATATGAAAAATGCTAGTAATGATGTCTGACCTTTTTTATTTTAATTGATTCAAGTTGTTATTATATTGATACGTGTTAGGTAATTCAGATTCATGTTTGTCATAGTCGGGCCCAGTTAGCTCAGTTGGTGACACGTCTGACTATCAATCCTTGGTGTCTTGAATTACAATGCAATCCCCTCCTGGCAACAATCTTCATGATTATGACATACGGTATTACACTTCATTGTAATTTATTTCTCACCACTGAATCAAAGTGGGAAAGTTATCAGATACTTGCAGAGATAGTGTGCTGGAGTATTGGTTAACTTTCCAGGATCCCAGGAAAGAGTGGTTAGTTTTAACTGATTGTCTTTAAGCAATTTATGCCATATATTTAAGCAAACAAACAAACACGTCGTCAAGGGTCCTGAGGCTTTAGCTGATTGGTCTAAAGAGCTGAAGTCCAACATCATTTGTACTTCCAGGTGACAAGAAGAAAATAACAGGAATAAACACAAATTTTAAAGAATCGCTCGAAATATAGATATACATATATAATTTAGTCTGCACTGTACTATCGGTTGTCATTCTTGTATGGTATCAGTCTAAATGCAATCTATATTTAGAACAAAATAGACTGGTTTTGCAGAAAGACAATGATGAACCAATACATATTTGATGTATCGGCATTCTGCCTTAAGCTGAACAACCAAAACAAATCCCCAGACTAACGTTTCAATGAATATGGTTTGCGTGCAACGTTAGCTCAGTTATACATGTATAGAGTGAGCGTCCAATCATATCAGTCAATTTATCAAAATTACTGTGGTGTAAATAATTACACTCGTAATGTACCGAGGTGGAAATTGTTGATGATCATTAAATTACAATGTCCCATTTAATCATGATCGTTAATTGTACACCTTATGATGTCCAAAATTGGGAATTAAAGAAAATTTATGTGTTACAATGGTAAAGTTGTACCTTTGTAAAGATACGGAAAGGAAGATTCCATGTTACAACGCTAAGATATCTTCAAATTATGGTATCAGATTTTATTCATTTTCGAATTGTATAATTAAAATGCCCTTGATGCATATTTCTGACAATTAAATCCTCGAAATAATTGTGGATCATTGACAGAAATAAATAATAATTATGATAATAATATACAGTTTTTTTGTATTTTATTTCATTTGGAGCTAAGAATATTCTATTTATATATATTTTTATAACTATGTAATGGCCTGAGACATTTACGCATGTTTTTATGTATTTTTTTTAATCCATTGCAAACAATTGTATAACCATTCTTCCTCTGTTACTGATTTGATATTTCTATATTAATATCAGGCCTGGTTTAGCTCAGTGGATAACATCCCTATCTGTTAATCCAAGGTTGTGAGTTCAAATCCCAACTTAGCCGTGGTCTCTATGGTGAATGGTCATGACCTTTGTTCTACTGTCATGCATCTCTCACCTCTGGATATGTGGACATGTGGTGACAGTGACTTGTGGAGAGCAGGTGTTGTCTAGGTTTTACACTTTACTTAATTTTAAGTTAAAGGTCAATGTTAAACATATTACCGAAAGGTCACAAACTTCTATATGAATTTAAACATTGGACTCGTGGATGTCTTTTTTATTTAAAAAAGTCAAATGTTTTTTTCCAGTATACATGTAATTCTTTTTTAATAGTTTCTGTAATGATTGATATATGACATTGTGTCTCATTATCATTCATCTCTCACTGCTGATTCAAGTGGGAAAGTTATTAGTTACTTGTGGAGATGAGATGTACTCGAGTACTGGTTCATCTTTCACGATCCCAGGAAACAGTGGTTAGGTTAACTGATCGTCTGTTAGCCTTTGATGGCATAAAAATGACGCTAAATATTCAGTAAATCAACCAATCAATCAATCTTTTTTGTTAAATAGAAAAAATTTATTGACCAATCTATGAACAGTTCATGACTTCTCTGCAGTCAATGAAGATTTCCTAGATGAATGTAAGCCTTCGAAATCTTTTCCGAAAACGAGTATTTTTCAGTAAGTTCACATGTGATATTGAATAGTTCAGATTAAATTAAATTGTTGTTTTTTTCTTAAAAAAAAACACAAAAGCTAGATTGCAACTTAATAAGAGTCAGTTGAGGAGATATATATTAGATTATTATTTTTGTGTCATTAAGTAATTGTGAATTCGTCATTTGATTTGATTTGATGAAATTTTGTGATTCTGAAAAAAAAATAATATAACACATAATATTTGCATGTTGAGAAGAAATTTGACAATATGAATAAAGAGACTATCCTGACAGAGGACATTAGTGCTACAAATAAAGCCCATTTTAAGTCATTAACTATTCTTAAACATGCTTATAGTGCCGTCTGCCTATCTACAGGAGGAATGAGAATTCCCGCTCTTTTGTCTTAGGCTATATCATTCAATTGAATTTTACACCATGTGATTAATGAGTTTTTACATTATTGTATTTGTTTATTTTACACCCGGGCATATGAGTATGGGAAGATGTGTAATTGGAAATGCATTTATTAACATTAACTCAGTACGACATGCATTCAATTAGTTTGTATTGTTGGACATGCTGTGTGTTTGCAGACATGCATTTCTTAACTTATGAGTAGTGAGATTATATGCATTTAAAACAATTATGTGCTGTAGCTTACGTATGTTTGGACATTGCATGCTGTCCAAAATGCATTTATTAGATGTGTCGTTACCAATATGCATTCATTTCATTGCCAGCTGTCCAACATGCATTCAATACATTGCGTGATGTCCATCATGCATTCATTATATTGATTGCTGTCCGACATACATTCATTACATTGTGTGCTGTCCAACATGCATTCATTACTTTGTGTGCTGTCCAACAAACATTCATTACATTGTGTGCTGTCCAACATGCATTCATTAATTTGCATGCTGTCCAGCATGTATTCTTTATATTGATTGCTGTCCAACATGCATTACATTGCATGCTGTCAAACAGGTATTTATTAGATTTATTCCTGTCCAACATTCATTCATTATATAGCATGCTGTTCAACTTTCATTCATTACATTGCATGCTGTCCAACAGGTATTCATTACATTGTATGCTGTCCAACAGGCATTCATTAGATTGTGTCCTGTCCAACATGCATTCATTACATTGCGTGCTGTCCAACATGCATTCATAACAATGTGTGCTGTTCAACATGCATTCATTACATTAGGTGCTGTCCAAAATGCATTCATAACAATGTATGCTGTTCAACATGCTTTCATTATATTGCATGCTGTTCGACTTGCATTCATTACATTGCATGCTGTCCAACATGCATTCATTAGATTGTGTCCTGTCCAACATGCATTCATTACATCGCATGCTGTCCAACAAGCATTCATTAGATTGTGTGCTGTTCATCTTGCATTCAATACAGTGCATGCTGTCCAACATGCATGCATTACATTGCATGCTGTCCAACAAGCATTTATTACATTGTGTACTGTCCAACATGCATTCATTACATTGTGTGCTATATGCATTCATTACATTGCATGCTGTCCAACAGGCATTTATTACATTGTGTGCTATATGCATTCATAAAGTTGTGTGTGGTCAGATATATGCATTCCTAAAATTGTGTATGGTCTAATTATATGAACTCATAAACTTGTGTATGGTCAGGTATTTGCATTCATAAACTTGTGCATGGAAAGATACTTATATGTGTTCATAAAGTTATGTTTGGTCCGACATATGTATTCATGAAATTGTGCATGGTCAGATATAACATTCATAAAGTTTTGTGTGGTATATGCATTCATAAAATTATAAATGGTCAAATATATGCATTCATAAAGTTATGTGTGATCAGAATGCATTCATAAAGTTGTGTGTGGTCAGATATATGCATTCATAAAGTTATGTATGATCAGAATGCATTCATAAAGTTGTGTATGGTCAGGTTTATGTATTTATAAAGATGTGTTCTGACCTATGTTGCATTATTATGCATTTAAAAGATTATGTTTGATCCAATGTGTATAATTTTGAGTTTGATGTTATACAATCAGAATTATCTTATTAGTTTATTTGGCTATAACATTATTACATCACAAATTCACCACTATTTGTGTGATAGTAATACATGAAAGCAAGTTATTGGGACCTAACAGAAAAAAAGAGAATAAGCTTAAAAATGAAGACAAAAAAGTGTCACAGTTTATAAGTACAACTGCTATACAAGCTTTGTTTCCTTTGAAGCAACGTCTGCTATAATCAATGGTGGCGAACTTGCCAGATTGTCTCGGGACCGACATGGAGCAAGGAGGAAATTTTTGAAAGATTTCACATATACATAGTTTTGCATGCTTATTAGCGTGACTTGTAGTTCTTAAATGCACATAAAAACTGCCACTGCACCTATATGGCCTGAAGTAAATAGTTTCTGCAGAGATCAGTAGAAGTTACCGTTATTGATTGTTCCCTCCGTTATGTGTGCAGGCGCCTTAATTGTTTTTCCTGGAGTTTACCATAACACCATGATAGGCTTGTGTAATGTACATGTTTTGAAAAATTAAAGCCGAGAATTCTCGTCAAGATATTTTACGAAATTTTGTGAGGGGTCCGGAAATGAAAGGAATATTTATGCAGACGACTGATGTGTGGAATATTGGTGAATTTCCTGACAGGTAGGTACTTGATTCCGAGTGGTGAAAATGACACTCTCCAGCTCAGAGAATCAGGCATTTTGTCTATTTCTGTGAATTCATTATCATAATCTGCCTTTGACCCAGTATCATTTTTGGTGATGGTGTCTGCATGGTGGAAAGATGGAAAAAGTAAGTGCTTTAAATTGGGACGACATCGCTGCGTGGAGTGAATGTGCTTCTACTGACTCCAGACGGTATGCACCCTTGCGGCCGTCTTGTACCAGAATGCAATAGTAAAGGGACATAAAGTGAGGGAAAAGAGTCAAAATAGAGTAGACCTGTCGTACAAGGGATGTATAGGTTACAATTTATTCTGTAAACATGCTTGATACTGATGGTGAACTATTAACGTTCCATAATAATGAAAAGTTTTTAATTATTTTGTTCCCTTTGGAATTCTGCAGACAGTACAGTTCGGTTGTGGCTGAAAAAGATATATGTATTGCATGTCTGGTAACTGATAGAAAGATTTTATTTGTTTTTGTGTTGATTTTAAAAGTTACTGTCTCGAGTTTACATTTTGACCTCTTACCCTTCAATTCTGAGAAGGTGAGTTTGAGTTTCCCTCTGTCAAACAATTTTAATGCTAATATCTAGTCAAAATTCTGTGATAGAATCTTTCATCCTAGTTTTAAGTCTGTTCCATTTGTATTTACAATCAGCGGGTATTGATAAGAGTTGAATGACTGGGTGTCAAACTATGATTGTGATTTACTCAATACCTTGATCTGCTATGTTACTTATGTGTTAATCATATTGACTTGAAGATTCTTTTATTTTTTATTTTTTATTTTTTTTTTTTTTGAATGGGGTTAAACGCCATTTTCAACACATTTCAGGTTATATATGGCATATCCAGTTTTATCCACTGTCCTTTTGCAAGTAACTGTAAACTTTCTCACAAAGATTTTGAAGCGAGCTGGACTCGAACCTACGACCTTAGCGGTGAGAGGTAAGTAATCTTGAGACAGCTCCTTAGACCACTAGGCCATGGAGAACCTTAGATGATCTACAATGTTACTAATGTGTTGATCATGTTGACTGTTGATTTGAAGATTCAGCAAGCTACGATAGAATAATAACTTTTCCACTGGACTGCAGCTAGACAGCAACTTTGGCTAGATTCATGGAAGTGGCTCCTCCCTGGCCTAGTTGTCTTGGTGATGCCGCCTCAAGATCACTCACCCCTCACCACTATAGGTCCCATTTTCACTTTATGTGAGAAAGATGGTCAGATACTAGTGGAAGGACGGTGGTTCTATTCAGATTCATTCTGAAATCTTCTTTCCATTTTAAAACTGAATATGCCATATATAACCTGAAATGTGTTGCAAATGGCCTTTAACCCCTTTAAAAAAAGAAAAAAAAGTATAATTGTAAACTACTTCTATAACTTGTAATTAAGCCTTTGAGATACTGTAGGGCCAGCTTTTAAAATAATGTGATAATGTGTGTTTGGTCTGACCAGCTTGTAGTTTTCCAAATTTGGTAGGCATGTTGGGAATTTAAGAGACTTTTATTGCAATTTTAAAGAAACATTACAACAGAAAAAAAATCATATAAAAATCACCAAAATTGAAAAACATTTTTTTAATTGGCAGTTGTTTTATGAGTTGCAAATGAGAGAGAGTAAACAAACAATATCTTTATTTTGGCCTAAAGGAGATTGTTTCAATTGGACCAACTTTCTTCTTGAAACAGTCGATTCACTGGGTGTTCAGTGGCCACATGCATGTATTACAGTTGTCCATGAGATGGTAAATTCTTCAAAATATCCAGCTAGAAATCCTGGTTTTCTCTGGTGCATAGAGTAAGGCATATTTCTAGCACCATTTGAAATCAGATTTTTTGGTTGATACTGCAGCACAATTCCTAACTACACATGGACCATTCATTTGTGTGGTTCGGCAAATGAATGAAAACTATATACATGTTTGTCTAATGACAGAGTGGAGAATATACAGAATGCATGATAGAAGCTACCACTGACTTGGTGCAGTGAATAAAACACAAAATGCACAATAGAGAAGTTACGATTGTCTTGGTGCACTATGGAGACAATACAGAATGCATAACACAGAAATTACGATTGTCTTGGAGTAGTGGAGAAAATACAGAATGCATAATAGAGGAATGACCACTTTCTTGGTGGAGTGGAGACAATACAGAATGCATAATAGAGAAATGACCACTGTCTTGTTGGAGTGGAGAAAATACAGAATGCATAATAGAGAAATGACCACTTTCTTGGTAGAGTGGAGACAATACAGAATGCATAATAGAGAAATGACCACTGTCTTGTTGGAGTGGAGAAAATACAGAATGCATAATAGAGAAATTACAATTGTCTTGGTGCAGTGAAGAAAACACAGAATGCATAATAGAGAAATTAAGATTGTCTTTGTGCACTGAAGAAAATACAAAATGCATAATAGAGAAATTGCGGTTTTCTTGGTGGAGTGGAGAATACAGAATGCATAATAGATAAATTACCATTGTCTTGATGAAATGGAGAAAATACAGAATGCACAATGAATAAATTACTGTTGAAATGGATAAAGTGAGAAAATACAAAATGCATATAACCATCGAGTTGCAGAGGGAGTCGAGAAACAGAATTTGAGTTGATGGGGTGTAGAAATGTCAAACCTTTTTATAACTCCGGGCATCATTGTTGCAGAATCTATCTTTCACTTCATTATTAAATTCCAGAAATCTGAGCATCTGCAGATGTAATGCCATAGGGGTGAAACTACAGACAACATTGTGTCATGTGTTGGAAATTGCAGAGGCATTTTACGAAAAAAAACTATACTATCCATTAACTGATACCTTTAATAGAATTCGTTAGAAAGTAGGTCATTTCTTTCGAGAAACTGTGCCAATTCGTTTGTGAGCTGTATGATTAAATTTCTGATTAGCAGCAGAAATAACACTATATGCATCTGCATCAGTTTCCATGATGTCTGATTCTAGCAGTATTCATTCTTGTGAGACAGCGAAGATATGCCACATATCTGAAATAATTATATTTTTAGCGGAAACAAATGACATCATTTGTGATATCTGAAGATGATGTCTTCAGAATAATTAATAACTTATTCAGGACTTGTTCTGTTGGTTTTGCTGTTTGTCTTACTACTGTTGAAGCACAGTCTGCTTGCACGTTACTGCCATGACCAGACATTGCCATGGTGCAGCTGTCTTGAGCAGATTTTGAAGATTATTACATTTTATTGCTGTGCTTGCAGATTTTATCCCTGTATATGTATTTGCATTGGTTTGAAGTAAGAAATATTTTGGTAAATTCAAAGTTTACTCTGTTTATAGTGTATATTTATATATTTTAGCTCATCTGTGAACTATGTTGTTGTTATTATTGTTGTTGTATGGTGTTTAGCATCATAACGCGATGGTGTCTTCTTGAAACGGTATTCTTAGAGCTGCCACACACTGACCCGGGTGGGGATTGAATCCACTACCTTCTGCATGTGAGATGGATGCTCTAACACTAGACCAGCTGTGGTGTTAAATGGTAAAATAAGCTCAGAGCATATATGAAATGCTCTTGAGTTTGTTTTGTGGATAGATCCAGTACTGACTTGTTATTCAGATGCAACTGGTTCAAGTCTGGTTTGAATGTGTGGCCTCTGGCATGAATGGCCAACTGCACTACCGCCTTGCTTGTATTTTTTAAATAGCATATAAGTGTTCTCTGATATTAAACAGGAAACCCCAATGTACCCCCAAGGCGTCAATTACAGCAGAAGGTGATGGGCTTCATTTCTGGGAATCTTGCCATCCAATCATCTTTACTTAATCCATATTTATATCGGGTGAAAAGAGAGTTTGGACTGGTTAATGTCACCTTTGAGTAAACGGAACAGCGAGATATGGATTTTTCAACCTCATGAATGGTCTGTCATTAGGCTTACATTGGTAGGACAAATAAATCAATCAGGTATGAAAGTTGACTAGGTGGGATACAGGAAGATTTCTATTGTTCTTCATGAGGTTCAATAATTCGATACTCCATTTTTCCAATACCAGGGTAGCTACAGCAATTACGCTTGGAGGCCAGGCTCAATTGTAAGCACTTAGGGCAGTCTTTATAAATAATAAATGGGCATTATTGATGTAAAAACAAAATGGAACTCATGTTGTTAAGTTTGAATAAAATTTTGTATAAATATGTTTGTTGCACGAATTAGGTTTGATTGTCCTGATAATAAAATGTATACAGTATATGGAAATGTTACAGTTGCGGTTGTAATTTTATAATTGTCCTGCTGATGCAAGGTTTCCTGGTGCATGTTTTATAATTGTCCTGCTGATGCAAGGTTTCCTGGTGCATGTTTTATAATTGTCCTGCTGATGCATGGTTTGCTGGTGCATGTTTTATAATTGTCCTGCGGATGCAAGGTTTCCTGGTGCATGTTTTATAATTGCATGTTTTATAATTGTCCTGCTGATGCAAGGTTTCCTGGTGCATGTTTTATAATTAATTGTCCTGCTGATGCAAGTTTTTCTGGTGCATGTTTTATAATTGTCCTGCTGATGCAAGGTTTCCTGGTGCATGTTTTATAATTGTCCTGCTGATGCAAGGTTTCCTGGTGCATGTTTTATAATTGTCCTGCTGATGCAAGTTTTTTTGGTGCATGTTTTATAATTGTCCTGCTAATGCATGGTTTCCTGGTGCATGTTTTATAATTGTCTTGCTGATGCAAGGTTTCCTGGTGCATGTTTGATAATTGTCCTGCTGGTGCAAGGTTTCCTGGTGCATGTTTGATAATTGTCCTGCTGATGCAAGGTTTCCTGGTGCATGTTTTATAATTGTCCTGCTGATGCAAGGTTTCCTGGTGCATGTTTTATAATTGTCCTGCTGATGCATGGTTTGCTGGTGCATGTTTTATAATTGTCCTGCGGATGCAAGGTTTCCTGGTGCATGTTTTATAATTGCATGTTTTATAATTGTCCTGCTGATGCAAGGTTTCCTGGTGCATGTTTTATAATTGTCCTGCTGATGCAAGTTTTTCTGGTGCATGTTTTATAATTGTCCTGCTGATGCAAGGTTTCCTGGTGCATGTTTTATAATTGTCCTGCTGATGCAAGGTTTCCTGGTGCATGTTTTATAATTGTCCTGCTGATGCAAGTTTTTTTGGTGCATGTTTTATAATTGTCCTGCTAATGCATGGTTTCCTGGTGCATGTTTTATAATTGTCTTGCTGATGCAAGGTTTCCTGGTGCATGTTTGATAATTGTCCTGCTGGTGCAAGGTTTCCTGGTGCATGTTTGATAATTGTCCTGCTGATGCAAGGTTTCCTGGTGCATGTTTTATAATTGTCCTGCTGATGCAAGGTTTCCTGGTGCATGTTTTATAATTGTCCTGCTGATGCATGGTTTGCTGGTGCATGTTTTATAATTGTCCTGCGGATGCAAGGTTTCCTGGTGCATGTTTTATAATTGCATGTTTTATAATTGTCCTGCTGATGCAAGGTTTCCTGGTGCATGTTTTATAATTGTCCTGCTGATGCAAGTTTTTCTGGTGCATGTTTTATAATTGTCCTGCTGATGCAAGGTTTCCTGGTGCATGTTTTATAATTGTCCTGCTGATGCAAGGTTTCCTGGTGCATGTTTTATAATTGTCCTGCTGATGCAAGTTTTTTTGGTGCATGTTTTATAATTGTCCTGCTAATGCATGGTTTCCTGGTGCATGTTTTATAATTGTCTTGCTGATGCAAGGTTTCCTGGTGCATGTTTGATAATTGTCCTGCTGGTGCAAGGTTTCCTGGTGCATGTTTGATAATTGTCCTTCTGATGCAAGGTTTCCTGGTGCATGTTTTATAATTGTCCTGCTGATGCAAGGTTTCCTGGTGCATGTTTGATAAATGTCCTGCTGATGCATGGTTTCCTGGTGCATGTTTTGTTAAATGGTTTGATTTAATGACATGGAAAATCCCCAGAATTGCCAACACAGCAGACTTTCCCTGTCATAGACTTGTCATCTAAACAAGACATCCCATCCCTATATTTACATGGCTTTCCTGCCCAAACTTGTCATCTAATAGGAGATTCCTGCCCAAACTTGTCATTTAAAGGAGATTCCTGCTCTAAACTTGTTATCTAAAGGAGATTCCTGCCCTTAACAATGTTATCTAAACAGGAGAATCCTGCCCCAAACTTGTCATCTAAAAGAGATCCCTGCTCTAAACTTGTTATCTAAACAGGAGATTCCTGCCCCAAACTTGTCATCTAAAAGAGATTCCTGCCCTAAACTTGTTATCTAAACATAGTTTTTCTACCTTATAGACTTCTCTGCCTTTGACATCTAAAGGTGATTTTTCTACCTCAGACTTGCCATCTAAACATGATTTTTTCTACCCCAGGCATGTATCTTTAAACATGATTTTCTACCCATCTAAACATGTTCTTTACCCCAGACTTGCATGTAGACATGATTTTTGTGTCCAGAACTTGTTATCTTAACCTTATAGTTTCTACTTTAGACTTGTCATCTACCGTAAACATGACTTTCTACCCCAAACATGATTTTTCTGCCATAGACAAGTCTTGTTATCTGTACTTGTCATAACCTTTTCTTCATCATCCAAATCATTTATTGTACTAGGATTCTTCTTTTATATCCATTAGGGCAGATAATTCTGCTATAAACCAGTAATGTTACTCTACGTCATTGTACCAAGTTTCTTCTTCTATATCCAAGGGCAGATAATTCTGCTATAAACCAGTAATGTAACTCATAGATCCATTTTCCTCTAACAGATAAAAAAGAAGATAAAAAATAGTTTACTCTTTAAATTGTGTGAATAGAAATTATTTTAAAATATTTGTAGTTGCCACATAATATATCTTTTTTTTTTATAAAACGTTATCCTTTACTTCTTTTAAATTCTAAAATAAATAATTGTACATCGGTTTGATCAAATATTTGTTTTTCTCAAGTGTTCTCAATATACTTTGCACTGTACAAACTTTAATATCCTGTTAAAGCAATAAATTTAACAGGACCTTTATTTTATGAATATTTCAAAATTCAAATACCGATTATATCTTAAATAAAGCATTTTCCACACTTTAGTTGATAAAGACTTCTTGATAAGGATATGTTATTTATTGTCATGATATATCTGTCTAACCCAGGGGTCGAGGTAAAATTCTCAGGCTGTGATGCTGAAATTATCTATGGCATGACATCTTCCAAATATGTGACATTACTTATTTAATTTGGTGTCTTATAAGCTATATAAGTGCTTAAAATTCTACTGCTTATTTAAATCAAAATGACTCAATGTGGTTGGTACACAAGAAAAATAATCTTACAAGATTTTTTCTGTTTGAATAGAACATTCTGTCCCTAGACCCACGGGATAACTTTTTTATCAATGATGCAACTTGAGGGAAATATGGGCTAATGTGAAATCGTCTTTTGTGTTTATATGAGATTATAGTTACTTCATATTTAAGCTGTTGCAATCTTCATCATTATTTTTTTTTTTGCCGGGCCCTATTAGCGCAGTTGATGGTGTGTCTGGCTATCAGTCCAAAGGTCATAAGTTTGAATCCATGCCCAGCAACAGTCTTCCTGATGATTGCTTATATACAACATTGTGTCTCATTATCATTCATCTCTCACTGCTGATTCAAGTTGGAAAGTTATCAGTTACTTGTAGAGATGGGGTGTTCTAGAGTACTGGCTGACCTGTTAAGATCCCAGGATATAGTGGTTAGGTTAGCTGATTGTCTGTTAGCTCTCGATGGCATAAAAATGACGCTTAATATTCATTCAATCCATTCAATCATTTTTTTTAATGTTATCTTGATTATTATTATTTAATAACTTATCATCCCCTTTGTGTTCCCACTGCCTATGTGAGTGATGGCAAGTGTTAATCATCCCCTTTGTCGCTAGCCCCATTGGTGCAAAAAGGTACCAAGTGTCTTCTTATTTCATATACACCTGGTACCTTATTGTTCTAATGGGACGACTGGTCCCACTGCCTATGTGAGTGATGGCAAGTGTTTATAGTAAGCTGTAGCTTGCACATTTTGATAGAGGTGGCAAATTAAGTAAAAGTTAAATGAAATTTACACTGTAATAATGGTTCAGACTTGCATTAAGGGGTTTGTGTGTTTCATTCAGACCCAGGACAAACCAAACATTTTAAGATGGTACCAACACTTTCCAAGCTTGGGAGTTTGTTCTCGACAGACTGCACTTAGAATGCCTGGTGCCAGAAATATGTGATTTTGTGTGGGAAACATGCATTTATGAAATGATAGGGTGGCAACACTTAATGTCAATATTGTCTCTAGCAGACGCCATTAGAATATTGTTAATAGTGATGTTAAAAAACAATACATAACACATCAATTTCACATTTACATATTTCAAGTTTTAATACACAGTCAAATCCTTACATTATCCCCGTGTGTAATCCAACCCGGGTCCCCGATGTCTTCTGTTTTGCTGCGTCAGGTGAGACACTACATGTATGAATTGCGAAGATATGTACACCATTGACAAACATGAATAGCCATGTTATCATGTTTCTTTGTTTAAAGAAGTATGCTATATTTGAGACAATAGACCTCGTCCATGGATAGGGACGTTTTGCATGATTGTGTATGGAAGGTTGAGTTTTAATTGTTCAAAACTGGTGAATTTTTTTCAAACATGGTATGTACATGACTTTGTGTTTGTATTGTTATCCACATATCCAGTGTCTATCTTTTACTCTTCTTTTGTTTCATTATTCACTAACTTCAGTGTTATGGGCATTTCATTGTCTGAATGTTGAAAAATGAATTCTTTTGTATAAATAACTCGCTCGGTGTCATGTGAAAAGAATGGCTGTAAACTAGAGTATGATTGTCACAATTTGATGGTTTATGTTATTGTTTTGTACATTGCTAATTGGACAAAACTAATTTGGCAATTATCATAGGTTCTATAGCATTTTTTCTCTTTTCACAATTATTGATTTCATGGTGAAATAGATATATGAAATGAAATGATGCGCAAATTATCTAGCAATTGTTGTGCCAAGAACACCTATAGAAATAATTAGCTGTTCATTGTATCTTTTCATTTATTTTCTTAAAAAGGAAATAGTCAATATGTCGAAACATGATATTGCTTATAATATGTTCTGTGTTCATGGAAAACTTTCAAATTTGGTATTTCTGATGACCTATTATGTATTTATCTATATGAAAATGTTACATAAAAAACATTGATTATGTAAAAATGAGCATATTTATATAAACAGCACTATTATTAACATATGCCTTTATGTTAACAGCAACAATAATGTCCATATGATTAACATATGCCTTTATGTTGACAGCAACAATAATGTCCATATGTTGAATGATTAACATATGCCTTTATGTTAACAGCAACAATAAGGTGCATATGTTGTATGATTAACATATGCCTTTATGTTAACAGCAACAATAATGTCCATATGTTGTATGATTAACATATGCCTTTATGTTGACAGCAACAATAATGTCCATATGTTGAATGATTAACATATGCCTTTATGTTAACAGCAATAATAATGTCCATATGTTGAATTATTAACATATGCCTTTATGTTAACAGCAACAAAAATGTCCATATGTTGTATGATTAACATATGCCTTTATGTTAACAGCAACAATAATGTCCATATGTTGTATGATTAACATATGCCTTTATGTTGACAGCAACAATAATGACATATGTTGTATTATTAACATATGCCTTTATGTGAACAGCAACAATAATGACATATGTTGTATGATTAACATATGCCTTTATGTTTACAGCAACAATAATGTCCATATGTTGAATGATTAACATATGCCTTTATGTTGACAGCAACAATAATGTCCATATGTTGTATGCTTAACATATGCCTTTATGTTGACAGCAACAATAAGGTGCATATGTTGAATGATTAACATATGCCTTTATGTTAACAGCAACAATAATGTCCATATACTGTACGATTAACATATGCCTTTATGTTAACAGCAACAATGAGGTGCATATGTTGTATGATTAACATATGCCTTTATGTTGACAGCAATAATAATGTCCATGTGTTGAATGCTTAACATATGCCTTTATGTTAACAGTATATTTATGTGATTACTGTATATATTATATGTGAGTACAGTATATATTATATGTGATTACAGTATATATTATATGTGATTACAGTATACACGTACTTGTATATTTTATATGATTACCATATATTTATGTGATTACTGTATATATTATATGTGAGTACAGTATATATTATATGTGAGTACAGTTTATATTATATGTGATTACAGTTTACATGTACATGTATATTTTATATGATTACAGTATATTTATGTGATTACTTTATATATTATATGTGAATACAGTATATATTATATGTGAGTACTGTATATATTATATGTGAATACAGTATATATTATATGTGAGTATGGTATAATTTATATGTGATTACAGTATACATTTATATTTTATATGATTACAGTATATTTATGTGATTACTGTATTTATTATATGTGAAGACAGTATATATTATATGTGATTACATGATATATGTATATTTTATATGATTACAGTATATTTATGTGATAATTATATTATATGTAATTACAGTATATATTATATGTAATTACAGTATATATTATATGTGATTATAGTATATTTATGTGATAACTATATATCTATGTAATTTAGTATACTAACGTTAATATTTTTGTGTATTTTCAGAAGCGTGAAGCAGAAAAGGCCAGAAAATCAGCCAAGGAGGCAGAGCTTAACCAGATTTGTCGTCAGTCACTTGGTAAATAACCATTACTTAACTGTTGTAATTTTTGGGAAGTTATCAGTTACTTGCTGAGATGGAGTGTGCTTTGGTACTAGTTAACCTTTCAGGATCACAGGAAACAGTGGTAAGGTTAACTGATCATCTGTTAGCCCTCAATGGCATAAAAGTAACCCTAAATAGTCAATCAGTCAATCAAAATTTCAATCAGTTTCAACCCACGTGGCATAAATTTACAACATTTTGGAGTGTGGAGATTATCAGAGGGTTGTATGGATTATCTTTGGGTAATATAAAATAGTGTACCTGCATATAAGACTAATGTCGTCAGTTAATCTTGGTAACCATTAATCTTTTCCCATGTACCTATAATGAACCTGGGTTAACAATTTTTCTTGTGTAATCAGTTATTAATATAAGATTAATTGGTTATAAGGTAAACCATTTGAGTTTTAATATACCAGTAGCTTTAAAGATATTAAAATTATGATATTTTGTAATGGTGTAATGGAGAATTTTAATGGTTGTCGGTAATTTAACTGGTGTACATGTTAATTAGGTCCGATATAATAATAAAAAATACACTTGTCAGATAAAAGATGAACTTGCCTGGGTTGGTAAATGCTAATGTCTGGATTTTAAATTTATTGCATAACTGAGTTTAACAATACAAAAAGTGGATGTGTTGATTAAAGAAAGGAATTGATTAATGTTTATTTGGATACTTCTTCAATAACTGGAAACGGTAAAATTATATTTTGGGTGATATTTGAAAATGCTGGGTTCAAAGGAAGGATACAGCAACCAGTTACATGTTATAAAAGGTAATTGTGTGAAATATATTTTGTATAAATGTAAACTGTAACATTTATAAATGGTAATTGTGTTAAATATATTTTATAAATATGTATTTTGTTAAAATGTAAACTACATTTATAAAAGATTATTGTATAATATATATTTTTGTAAAAGTGTAGACTACATGTTATAGAAGTGTAAACTCGGTGAAAATAAACTATTTAAAGTTGTGATATATAGTTTGCTGGGTATAAATCATAGAAAGAAGTGTTAAAACTGTGATCATTTTTTGTCAGAGTGCCAAGTGCTGTTGGATCTGCTGGTATAATGTTTGAAGTTGTCCTGTAATGAATGTGTTTAGAGCCATTTTCAACGTATTATATACACGTTATAATGTCCGAAACTTTTATTGGTCGGAGACCCTGAATACATATACAGGAATCTGAGATAAAAAACGCTATGATCTTTAAAAAAAATTTCACATGAAGTGCTATGGAAAGAGATTGAGTTATTGATGGCTCGAGAGGTTCCAGGTTCAATACCCATAATGACCTGATGACCTGTTAAAAAACGTCACTCAGTACTGAATGAAAACAGGAAGCAGACTCGAAGCAGACTCGAGAATGGTTCATATAAGCTCTGAGCTTTCTCTGCAGTTAAGTTAAAATACTTAGTATAAAAACAAAACATAAGTGTTTATGGACATAGCTCAAATTCAGACACTGATTGAGTGGACAACAGTATGACCACTCTGCCTAATGATATTATCATCGCTGTTTCAATGCATTAACGTAAATGAGTGGAGGGTTTCCTTTCTTATTTATACGAAATGATGACTTTTGTAAACAAAATATTGTTAAAATCAACGCAAATATTTGCACACATGTGACACATGATTATAGATTCTATAAATCTTCAGATAACCTACAGTCAGCTCCATCCAACGACTTTATGTGAGTTTGCCAGTTACTTAGTGCACAATGATGGTCATATCAGGTTCTGCTCGAATTTTATTTGAGATCTTTCTCCAATAAATAAAACTCATATCATATAATTATGTAGTGCTTATTTATTACTGAGTTTATTAAACAAGTTGGCAACTATATATTATGCGAGACTCTGTCGATATTATTATCATTTTTGCAAACAAGTTTAATATATAAACATGAATCTAAAATTCTTTTTATAATATAACAATGAAAAATAATACATTTACCATTTATTTATTTTAACATATCATATCTATATGAATGAGAAAAAGCTTGGAATGTTTAGTATTTTCATCATTCTTTATAAAAAGTTGACATTGTGTTTCATTATCATTCGTCTCTCACCACTGATTCAAGTGGGAAAATTATCAGTTACTTGCGAGACGGGGTGTGCTCGAGTACTGGTTAATCCCAGGAAACAGTGGTTAGGTTAACTGATCGTCTGTTAGCTCTCAATGGCATAAAATGATGCTAAATATTCAATCAATCAATCAATCAATCAATTATAAAATGTTATGTCTCAAAATAACATCATTTTACGGTGACAAATAGACGTCATTTATATATTTGGGGAATTCAGAACCTAGTTCCTCATTTTACGTACAAATTAAGAGAACCGAGTTATATGGAAAACACCTAATGATGAATCAAAAGTGATATTACACTAGGTTAATATAAAAAATATGTCATCTGTTTATTACACTCCTGCACTGTCAATTACGTGAAAAAATTTAAATGTGTTGAAAAAGCATTCAATCTTCTTTAAAAAAAAAAATACACAAAAATTCCTATACAAGACATCATTCTGACGATCAACTCCTGTTATCAAATAATTAGTTTGGGTGGAATGTAGGACAAACGGGAAAACAAGTGTTAAAGGAAAATTAAAAGAAACAGAAGCTGTGTTCTGATTGGTTTTCACACCTCTCGGTTTCATTTTAAATGATACTGAGTCAACAAGGGAGTTAGTGAGTTATTAGAGGTTTTTGGGAGCTACTATAAATGGAATTCTTGACTGTACTCGCTGTCTTAGTCTAGAACTGAAGTTGTTCTTGTATTGGTTTTCTACACCTTTTCTTTGTATGACAATTTTCTGGACATAGATTTTAATAGAATTTGCTCACATTTATTTTGTTTGATGTTCTTAAAGACTTGTTCCATCCTGCAACAAATATGGGATTTTATTGAATTGATTGGTGATAATGATGATCATTTTATTTATCACCGCCACCGGTTTCTGATATGGCCGATGCCTTCAGAAGAATATTAGTAATTTTAGATTTTTTGAGGATAGTGCAGAGATACGGACTACCCTCTCGTACAGTTCCTGGTTCTTTAACATGCCTGTTGTAAAGCACCGATATACGTGACCTTAATTTTTGTTGAAATCTCATCCGAAAGATTGAAAAGTATTTTTTAGTTGTAGGAGTGGGAGATCAAACATGCAACCCCTGTGTTTGCAGACCAAGGACTTAACCATTGGACCACTAATCCACTCTGAATTGGTTGATCAAAGTAAAGAACATGATTTATTGAATGCTCCTCTAAAATCTTTATGCTACTGATGTAAAATTAGAGCTATATGATTGGCTGTATTTTTGAAGCCTTAATCCTCACACAATCTTAATACATGCCCTCAATTGTAGCCAATCATTCACCTTTCTTGAGGTTGAAGGTCAATCTATAGATAGAAATGTCATATCAAAGACTTTAAAACATTATCAGAAGTATCATAACACTTGGTGATCTGTATGAAATAGGATGCGGGTATCATTTCATGTATCAGCATTGTGAAATTTCAGAAAGGCAGAACTATAAGAGCCCAGGCCCTGGTTGGCACTGTCAGCGATGTGTCTAACTATCAACCTGGGGATTGTTAGGTCGAATCCCCGCCCTGACACAGTCTCCTTGATAATTGATATATAATATTGCATCCCATTGTCATTTGTATCTCACTGCTTTTTATAGTAGAAAAATTATCTGTTACTTGCAAAGATTGGTATACTAGAGTACTGGTTAACCTTCCAGATCCCATGAATGGCTGGTTAGGTTAACTGGGGTGGTATTCAACAACTATTCTTAAGAATATTCTTAGACTTGAACTCAAGAATGAATTTTGAAAAAGACAATTAGAGATCATTTTTTAGGCCAAAATTTGCGCGCATGTATGTGCACCTAACATATAGTCAAATAAACTCTGATAATTATTCTATCTTTCATGGTAGACTAAATATGTAAGGTCAAAATTTGGATTTTCAAGCTCAAATCTAAGAATATTCTCAAGAACGGTTGGTGAATATGACCCCAGATCATCTGTTAGTCTTCGATGGCATAAAAATGATGCTAAATATTCAAACAACAAATTTATACTGCAAGAATATATAAATATAAATTCTGCTGTCTCAAATAGCATAATTGTGTCTCTACTAGAAAAAGTGTTGAAAGACAAAACAGGTTGTAAACGCCATGCTATACAATGTATTTAACTGAAAACTCCTGTCGACATTAATGATGCATATATCTACATTAATGTTATCTTTATATTGAAATAATGGAAAACTGTTCTTATATTCCATATTAAACGTAGCCTAAATTGAGTAGATGGCACATTGCCGAACCGTTTCTGGGGAATATGGAACACTTTCATATTGATGTGACTAATTTGCATACAGATAGGTGTTAGGAAATAACAAACAAACAATTAATGGTTAGTTCTGTCTGGACGAACTTTATCCATGCACCATCTGGTGATTTATTTAGGGAATCACATTGTAATCAATCCTGTGGAATTATATCTCAGATGCATCTCAAATGTATCTCAAATGGATCCGTATGTGTAACCCCACACTCGGAGCCAGGCAATGTTCTTTAAATGTTCTATAATATTGTAATGTATATTGTTTAGTGTCCCTTCCTGTGGCTCTTCAGTCATATTGCAGTATCAGCCGCATGAGACAACGTAACGCTAGTAGCACATTTAGAAGCCCCGTCGCAATAAAGCTTCATAATACAGACACTTCATGAAATACAACCTGGTTCTGCGGTAGTTTACTATCCTTGAAGTGCTGGGAACCAACTTGTGCAGGCGGCCATTTGTGCATTAAAAAAGGTTCATGCTCTATTGCAAAACTACGGTTTAATATTCAATTAGGTTAATGGCCTCTTAAAAACAACATCTGTACCAGGTAACAGACTCACCAGGTAACAGACTTACCAGTGATTCATATTAGCTCTGAGCTTACTTTGCAATTGAGATAACATAAATTATTACATGTATAATAAAGCTTTTTTTTTTTAATGGGGATTAATGCCATTTTCAACACATTTCAGGTTATATATGGAACATCCAGTTTTATTGGCGGATGAAGACCTCAGAATGAATCTAAATAAATCGTCCTTCTGCAAGTAACTGGCAAACATTCGCACATAAAATTTTTGGAGCAAGCGAGACTTGAACCTAAGACCATAGTGATGAGGCATAAGTGATTGTTGAGGTGGTGCCTTAGATCACTTTGCCAAAGAAGACCGAAGCTTCTTTCTCTCCCGCTGCTGTGGTGGTGGGTTTGAGTCTCGTTCGTCTGAAGATTTAAAGTGAGAGAATTCACTATCTACAGATATAAAGGAAAAAAACTTCTTAACATATACTTTTGTAGTCATAGTTTGTATGTGAGATGTATGTAAAGCTCTCAGATGCCTGCCTGAGTCGATAGAGTAAACATCAAAGGACATAAATGAAAAAGTATCCCATGTGTATTGGACTGTACATTTGCTTGTGTATCCGCATGAAAACAATTTTATCAGTTTTTTGCTGCGTTCAAAGAACATGAACATTTCAATAGAGTGCTTTTACATTTTAAAGACATCAGTAGTTGGAGAAAAAAAACGGTTGAAGTTTTTCTTATTTACAGTAGAAAAGATTATCGATTTCAAGTTAAGATCTCATCATTCCAATGCCTACAAAATTTAGTCTTTAACATTTATGTTTGGCAGCTATGTTCTGATAAAAAGTAGTGAGTTTAGAGAAACCAAGTTCAGGGGTCATCAACCATTCTTGAGAATATTCTTAGACCTGAATTTCAACCTTAGATTTCTAGTCTACTAATAATGACAGTTATAATAGTTTTGAGAATTTATTCAACTATATCTTAGGTGTCCATCATGCCTCCGCTATCATCAAAGGGATATTGCAAGGGTGAAACGTACATGATTTCAAGTCCTTAAAAGTGACATGTTTTTGGATTGCAAAGTTAGTAAAATATGGAGGAAATATAACAAATTAATGAATAAGATATATAAATGGTATGGAAATTTTATATTAATTATTTAGT
The DNA here is from genome assembly GCA_029582155.1 of Panopea generosa. NCBI lineage: Eukaryota > Metazoa > Mollusca > Bivalvia > Adapedonta > Hiatellidae > Panopea > Panopea generosa. The sequence goes on along the minus strand of CM055903.1, from coordinate 1,874,231 downwards.
TCAAGTTACGTTGATGATGCCCAGATCTGTACTATGTGGACAACTATTTTCCAAACGTTATGGCGTTATAACGCAAACAATTCCGGTCGGACATCAAAATAAAATCAGTCCAGATTTGATCACTTCCCTTAATTAATGTCATTAATATTATAGTTAACGCAATTGATAAAAAACTCAAACAAACAAGTAATACTGCACGTTTTTATTAAATATTTCAATGACGCAAGCAATTTTCGGTCCGAAAGTCCAAGCTTTGACCACTTGAAAAAAAAACAGACATGAGCAAACAAGTTCACACATTACTGCAAGCGGAATATCAAAGAAATGACCGAAGCAAACCCGTTTTGTTGAACCGATATGGGTTGCTGATCACACATCAAAGGCATATTACGCAATGATAGACTCTTCCAAAAACTCCTCTATTATCCATAATGTCAAAATTGTCCTCCTTTCACACAGCGGGTGATAAAACAATCAAATGTTATTGCCACAAGGTGTATTTCACAGCTCAGTAAAGCATGATAAGGGTAATTTATACAACTGATAGAAAATATTTGGACTGATTTTTTATTTAATTTTGAAATGAAAACCAGTTTTGAACAGTATAAATCAGTCCAAAAACCGAAAAAACAGTGATTTTAGAAGCCCTCCAGGTCCCTACATGCTTGCAAGTTTTGGTTTCAAAAAATGGCCTTTTAGTGTATTTTTCAAAATTTATTCTTGAGTTCAAGTCTAAAACATTCTCATGAATAGTTGGTGACTTGGGGTGCATCTCTGGGTTATGTTAATGTTCATATAAACCAGAGATACCCATAAATTTATAATGAAACATATGGCTAATTTGTCTTTGACCATAACTGACCTGAGGTCAAGATCACAACGTAGGTCAAATTGATAAATAATTATTTTTATATCTTAAATTGATGGCAGCCAATTATCTCCTTTTCACAGGAAATCTGGTCTAATTTCTGTATGATATTGTAAGCTTAGTTTACATCGCCACCAATGGTTTCCCCGTATGGGTGATGCCCTCAGAAGAGTGTTTAAGTCTTTTTAGGTGTGTGGGAGTTAGTGCAGGATACATATAGTAAACCATCCTAATTCGTTTCTTATGATTCTTTAGCATGCTCAGTTTATAGCACCGTCACATGGGCACTAAATTGAAAGTCCTAATCAGAACAACTGTTAGTTTTTTTAGCTTGCAAGGCCCGGGAATCACACCCACAAGCCGAGATTTGGAGTTTCTGGTTGAATGAAACTATTCAGACATACAAACCCACCTGAGAGGGCAGAATATTTTTTTTATTTTTATTATTATATCTCAATTTTTATGCATCTAGATGACTTAATTTGGTGACCAAATTTGGCAGTGTTAAGTGACAGAGTATGCAAAATAATGGAGGCTGTCAACTCTGTTTTGTGGCGTAAAGTTTGATTACTCTGTCAGATTCCCTTAATGTAAAATATGTTTGTTTCTTCCCTTTATAATTCATTAAAGCCCTGTATGGTTTCTGATAACTGCACAAGTGTTGGAAAGAATTTATTGACTATAGAATCAAAAAAGCTGGACAGCGTAATGGATAGGATGTTGGCTCACATACAATAGGTTCCGGGTTGGATCCCAAGCTCAACCATGATTCCATGATTTTTTTTAAAAAATACACACCCAGTTCTGGTACTACCAGGAAACAAACATTAGAGTGGTTCACAATTGCTCTCAGCTTACTTGACAATCAACCTAAAAAAAGTTTAAATCTTAACTATAATATTTACTTGAACGTATGCATTGCTAGAATATATGGAGGTTCACACTAGATTTTACCTATTTATTTACACTGAGAAACTTTAAAAATGCGCCTCTTACATGCAGGTTATTTTAAAGCAGAAAATGTCATCCGATTTCGAAGAAAGTTTATATCAATTAAGAATGTCATCTCTGTCTTCTTCTGTCCTGACTACGACTTAAATTTTTTATGCATTTTTTTTTTCCATTTATTGAATCTACCCCCAAAAGTGAAAATGTGACACCTGGAATTAGACAAACACCTGCAGTCACTAATTATTTATAAATCATGTCATAGATCATAAGTTTCATTGTGACAGCATGAGAGTTTTATTTCAACCCTTGAGTGAAATAGAAAATTTTTGCATACCGGTTATGAATATCTGCTTTTTTACTTGGTCACCCTAAGGTCGGGATAAAATTCTTGCTGTGGCTATCTGTGATGTAATATATAAAATATATGAAGTAAAGCATATAATTTCACTTCTTAAAAGCATTCTTCTAAAAAAATATGATAAAGAAATAAGCTGAAATAACTATTCAATGTGTTTGGTATGCAAGAAAAGGAATAATTTATGGCTTTTTTGGTTCATACAGAAAATTCTGTCCGTTAGGATACTGTTTTCACGCGAACTCAGCAGAGCCTCATTGCCGCCAAACAGTTATCTTTAAGGAAGAAATTTTATATCTGAACCTCAAACACATGTAAGATTCTTACATTTAAAAAAGAGCATATATATATATAGAGAGAGAGAGAGAGAGAGAGAGAGAGAGAGAGAGTACTTGATAATGTCTGATATTACCAACTTTATCAGGTTCTGCCATTCCTTGTTTTTTTCATGCCAAACCTGATGAAGTTGATAATATTAGATATTTACATGGTATTCTATTTATCATGTCAATATTTCTAGTTATTTTTATTCATTTTAAGTACAGTTTAAAGTAGTTACACCCAGGTCAAAATGTATAACTATACAGTCATAACGACGTCATGAAGTATACATAATGACGTCATGTGCCTGATAATCTTGCAATGATGTGATAAACCTATGTTTATCAGGCAGGCAGTTTATCAACAGAAATGAAAACATTGACATGATAAACATCTATATATAACCCAATCCTGCATGCTGGAAGCATATATGTGTAAAAATTGTTTCGTCCCATTGGAGTCGTAATAACCTTTTTGTGTTGGGGCGACCTAATTCAGTCATTCAGCGTTTCTGGATACAAGTTTTATGAGTGATATTTCTCATAATATGTTTCAGAAGCTTTTTGCATTCCTTGTAAATGCAATTTTGGAAGTATAGGAATTGATTTTTTCTGAAATTTATGAAACGTTTTCATGTCTGTATGATCCAGTGGAAGCCAAATGGTTTCTCTGTTTCTACAGCTGTAGCACATGATAAAATTGTAATAGACACAATCCATTAAGTCTTCTCCTTCACAAATGGATAGACTCGTCTCCGATGTGTGCCATCAATACACATTACACAGTCAGACAAACATCAGGAGGGACACTTTGTATCAAAATATTTTTGTTTTGGCAGATGAAATCACAATATGAATGATCAAATGACGATTATTGATTTTGATAACATGAATTGAATGATGTAAAAAAATATTCCCCGACTATTTTAAGATGAAACAAGGATTTTGTTTAAGGCTTGGGTCAAGTTAGTTTATTGTCTTTTGTTCATAAACTTTTCACCTTGATAATTGAAAAGGCAATATAATTTTGACAGGTCTTTTATGAAACTTGTATATGTTGTATGTTACCTTGAGACCTCAGACAAGTTCATGATTAGTCAGGGGTCGACTCTGAGAGGCCCGGATTTCAACTGGCCAATAGAAAATTGGAAAAAAAAAAATGGCCACTCAGAATGAAACTGGCCTGAGAAAAATCAGCTGGTGTTATATTATATAAAGTGAAGGTTATTGTTACACTGTAATACAGATGTCCTCCGTGGCCAAGTGGTCTAAGGTGCTATCTCTAGTTCGCTGCTAAGGTCATAGGTGCGAGTGTCGCTCGCTCCAAAAACTTTAAGTGAGAAAGATTGCCAGTCACTTGTGGAAGGATTCTGAGGTCTTCCTCATAAATAAAAACTGGATATGCTCTATATATTATCTAAACTGTGTTGAAAATGGTGTTAAACTCCATTAAAAAAATACATTTTAACACATTATGGTACTTTTTTAATCCATGTACAAACTGCTCCTATTTTTATTTTTGCATGCTTCGTACAAATTGTGCAATCATCAAGCATGCTAAGAGCAACACTGTACTAGTGTATTATTATTATTATTATTATTATTAGTGAAACCCAAAGTAGAAGACATTGAACATTAAGTAACCATTTCAGCTAAAAGTTACGTATCTAGTGTTTAAAATCATATATCTTTTGATATGCATTTTTTTCATCATCAATTCATGTTATATTTTATCCTCTGGTATCTGTTTTTGCGAATTATTTGGGGAAAAAACAACGTCTTTTTGTTGATTCCACTTTTCATATTTCCTTCGGCAGTCATTTTTATTTAACTAGCCAAGTAGACATGACACTAAAGAGTCATGACTGGCTGCAGTATCACTATTGACCAATGGCAGATTGTTTTATAATACAGAGGTTCAGCACGCACATTGTAATTTAGATAGAACATCAATGCAAATAATAACAGTTGCCATTGTCGTCTGCCTGAAAAAAAATTGACAGGCAAGAACTGATTTTAACTGGCATCAGGCCAGTGGCCATTGATCCCTGTTAGTGATAGTCCATTTCAACTTTTATATGCTTAATTATGTGTCCATTAGTAAGTATACAGTTTGAATGATTGATTAATGAAAGCAATTATATAATAAATAGCATGCAGATTAACGACAACTGAATACATGGACTTTTCATGTTTATGTTGTTTTCATCAGAGGAAGACAAAAAGAATGCAAAAGAAGAGAAAAAAGCAAAGCTCAGGCTTAAAAAGAGTGAAAATGTGTCCCCATCCCCAACCAAGTCTCCAACAACACCAACCACTGCAGGAAGTAGACGCAGCAACCCTTTCAAGATGACTCTTCCAGCAATGTCAGCTACCCCAGACATCCTAGACTCCGATGACGAATGTGAACAAGAAAAGACCCAAGTGATACCTCAAGGTAAAATTTGTAGAAATAGAAAAAAACACAAAAACAAACTTGCTTCTCTTTATTCATTTTTGGAACTAAGATTGTCTGACTATCAATTCAGGGGTCGTGAATTCGAATCCCCGCCCGGCAACAGTCTCTGTGTTGATTGATATACAAGATTGTGTCTCATTATCATTCGTCACTCAACGCTGATTCAAGTGGGAAAGTTATCAGTTACTTGCGGAGATGAGGTGTGCTCGAATACTGGTTAACCTTTCAGGATCCCAGGAAACAGTGGTTAGGTTAACTGATCATCTGTTAGCCCTCAATGGCATAAAATGACGCTTAATATTCAATCAATCACTGTACTTAAATATGTCTGATAACCAACTTATGTCACACTTTTTTGTTCTTATGACAAATCCTAAATGCCTTTATTACATTTTGATGCAACTTGTGGTAGGTAGCACATTTTTAGCCAAGTTCTGCACTGATAAGTTTTAGCTTTCTAGATATGACAACAATTTCACAGTTAAGACTCTAAATCTTTAGTAGTCAGTGATTTACAAATGTGTCTGGTACTAATGAACGGACTAGTGGATGGATCTTCCACTTATGTATATGTGGGGAAGTAGTCAGTGATTTACAAGTGTGTCTGGTACTAATAAACCACCTAGTGTTTAATAACAGTTGGAAAAAAGCGGGGAAAAAACAACATACAGATCTACATCATTGCTCACATCTAAAGGAGAAAAATCATTCAAAAAAAAAAAGTTCATTTTCCTATAAAACTATTCATAACCACAACAAAATCAACTGTATTGGTCTTTGATTGCAGCTCTTCTATTCTGCATAAACATATCATTTCGCTTCTAAGGTTCAAAATATAACAATAAAAATACATTGTCTCTCTGCAGTCATACTATGAATAGGTAAAAGTTTCAGTTGTATCGTGGAGAGCTTAAGAAGAAAAATTCATTAGTTTTGGATTTAGCTGAGTTTTATTGGAGAACTGGTGCCAACTTCATGTTTTCAGTGCAAAATGGTGTATTGTATAAGTAAAAAAAAAATTGGATATAAGCTCCGTTATGTACATTGTAAGCCTGTATTAGTGGTCACCTGTATTTAACTGTTACATGTTCTTCTTCATACAGTATTCTCTGCTTTTTAAATAGGTTATTGTTCTTGATTAGTGAGGCCCAGTTAGCTCAGTCTGTAGCATGTCTGACTATCACTCAAGGGGTCATGAGTTTGAATCTCCACCCGGTTACAGTCTCCATGTTGATTGATATATGACATTGTGTCTCTTTAACTGTCATTCGTCTCTCACCACTGATTCAAGTGGGAAAGTTGAGGAGAAAGGTGTGCTAGAATACGGGTTAGCCTTCCAAGATCCAGGGTCTGTTTAAGCCCTTGATGGCATAGAAATGATGCTTAATAGTCAAACAGTCAGCTTGATTAGTGATTGAAAGACAGAGGTAGTTGGCAAAATTCAGTAGGCACTTAATCTAAGCAGATATTAGGTAAACTACCATCTGTGGTCAGGTGTGGCTGATACTTGGGAAGGATCAATGTCAGGGTCTAGTTGTCCTTTTTGAGTTCCAGTTTGATGATTTTTGACAGAGTTACTGTCCTTTGCATTTTCGGTTCCTTTGTACTGTCTGTGACATTTCACCATTTTGTAAACCACAGATGCACCGTGGCATGAACAACAACTGTACAAGCTTTACGGAAAAAAAGCAGACTACTTCTTACATCCAAAGATTGAAACCAAGAAGCAGGTGAAAAAGACAAATCCAAAACTACGCAGACAGGGAGGTATGAAATCCTTTCTTATTGCAAAAAAAACAAAACCTGACACTATATAATTATACACATTATGTTTCCAGATTTATGTTAATTGTGTATTCTTTACACAACATAATTATATGTGTTTAGTATTACTCAAAATGTTTTAATTGATAGTATTATATGTATTTAAATGTAATGTTATTTTAGTCATCTGTAGTTCTGTAACAGAACGATACTAGCCTATATTGACTAATAAATTGTAGCATGAGAATTTTCTTATAATGTATGAATGAGGAGACCATGATAAAAAAAGAATTCATCATTGCAAATAAGTATTAAAACACTCGTATACAATGTACATGGTACATTCACAGACTCTATGATTTCTGGCCAGGCCCAATTATCTAAGTCGGTAACACATCTGACTATCAATCCAAGGGTCGTGAGTTAGAATCCCAGCATGGCAACAGTCTCCATAATGATTGATTTGCGACATTGTGTCTCATTTTCATTCATCTCTCACCACTGATTCAAGTGGAAAAGTTATCAGTTACTTGCAGAGATGGGGTGTGCTAGAGAATTTGTTAACCTTTAAAGATCCCAAGAAACAGTGGTTAGGTTAACTGATTGTCTGTTAGCCCTCGATGGCAAAAAATGAACAAAATGTCCAATCAATCAATGAATCCATCTATAATCTGGCTTTACACAACTTCTTCATCCATGAAACATGAAACTTAAGAAAAGAAAATATATTTCACGTTCTGCAAATATCAATATTTTATCGTCCATTACGTGATTAGAGCTAAAGAGTAGATGACATAATATAAAGACAAAAGGATATATTTTACAGTTGTCTGTTAAATATGCCAGATAAATTGCCATTAAGTCGTATGTCTTGGAAAACAAGATTCTGCAAAAATTTGCGAAAGCCACTATCGATTCCTGCTGACGGTGATGCTTAAATTTGTCTAGATTTGTCAAAACTTTTGAGGTAAGACAAACTGAATATCGGTTAGTTAGACGTGTGATCACTCGTGTTTTACTTTTTGATACTGTTTGACTGATGCCAAGATTTAGTGTCAATTATTGTACAGTAAAAATAGGTTTAATTAATCTAAGATTGGTTTCTATGGCGATGGCAATTTTCTGTTTAGAGATACAGAAATCTTTATTTTGTCTTAAATTTAAAATGTAAAAGATATAATGATAAAAATAGAGCTGTTTATAGCTAGCTAAATAGTTGCGGGTTTCATTTAGACAATGGTATGTGTTTCAAGCTTGCATGCGCTTACAAAGATGGTCAATAGCATTTGATTGAAGCTCATGGTTTGGTAACTTTGTAAAAAAATAGAACAGTTTAACAAACTTGAATTGAACCCCTGTCTAGCATATTTTTTCCTCCTGATTTAATATATTGGGGTTTTTGCATATAAGTAAAAATATGTTTATCTTAAATATTAAGTACTATTTTTATACTTTCGAAGGCTAACAGACAATTGGTTAACCTAACCTCATTTTCCTTTGATCCTGGATGGTAATATCCCTTAATTGAACATACCCATCTTTGCAATTATCTGATAACTTTCCCTCTTAAATCAATGGTGAGAGATGTATGAAAATGAGACGTAATGTCATTTATTTATCATCGAGGATACTGTGGCCAGTGGGGGGGGGGGGGGGAGGGGGGGGGGGTTGATCTGTAAACTTCTTAAACACATTCATATTATGTTATAGAAACAATTTGTATAGCTCTTGTGTTGAGTTATTTTTGCTTGTTATGTAATAATATTATCTATACTGTGTCATGTGTCTGTGGTATGATACTCCAGTGTGGCAGCACTTAGAATATTTCCTCTAGTAGACAACCTCACGAAATACCTGAAAAATAGTTGAAAGCATACAACAACAACTGATTTGCCAGATTGAGTAAAACAGTCTGTGAGAGAGAGAGTAACTTAAGGGAAGTAACTGTGTATGTTTCCTTTTTAACTTGTTGCAGATTATCAATACATAATAATAATGTAGTACTTAGATGGTAAGAAACAATTTATATTTTATTTTTATTCTGTAAAGCTGATCTAGGACATGTGGTTTATCTTTTTATAACAAACCTTTTTTTTTTTACATGGATTTATCCTGAAAAAAATGTAGTTACCACGAATGCCAGAATACAGTCTAGTATTATGTGTGGTACTTACTCATTGACCTAGCTTGTGATTTATTTTTGAAAACTGAAACTTATTTTGTAATAATGTTTCTCTTTGTCTTTTACATACTTTATTGAGATTCCAGGCTTGATGTTGACGACGTTTCATTCCGTGATGTTGCAATATTATGTAACATATTGTCTATAAAATTATTTGGATCTTTTGATAATTATTTTGCGTCTGTACCCCGTTTCTTCAGCATTACCTAACTAACTTGAAATTACCTATCATTAAGTTATTATTATTTTGTAGCATTATAATTTACAAAGTACATTGTCATGTAGTGAAAAAAGAAAGCATCTGTTATGTAGGCTTTGGAATCTGTGTGAGGCACGTGCATGGTCCAGTGAACCTAGAATACGGGTGCAGGGTGTTCAATCCTCCATTACTGTTGTGTGCGGGGTCCTTGAGCAAGATGCTTGATGTGTATTATGCTTTATGATCTCCCCTGGAGGAGCCATGTCATTATATATATGTCATTTTTAAAAATGTCACATGAAATAAACCAAACTTTACAATAATAACAATCAAATTAGGAAGGTGTAGGAATATTTACTTAATCCCATCTAACAGTACTTTTAAGTATTTTGATTTCTCATTCTTATTTTTACAGACATTTCAATAAGGCCATTTTAATCTACATGTATTTAAGACGTTGAAAAGGGTTTTAAATCATTCTATGACCCTTGATATACTTTTATTGTTTAAAATAGTTACTTTTACGGTCATGATATTTTTTTTTTAGAAATAAAATCTTTTTTAATAATCACGTTTTAGACAGATTTCAAGCAGTCGAACTAGTAACATGTTTTAAAATAAGGAAACTGTAAAAGCTTGTCATTGTTTGAAAAAATGAAATGAACTTTGACTGGTTGCTTATTTATTCTACAGTACTTCCTGCTATCTTTTCTTTATGCAAGGACACAGTCATCCTGGAGCCAAGTTAAAATCAAGATCAATAGATGCATTCCTTTCATTTACAGTAATAAAGCACATGATACATTTTGATAATGGAGACAGCGTTGTTTTTCTCCGTAAATAAATGTAAATGATAAGATTGCAGTTCAAAAAAGAGCATCAAGTGTCACATGATACTCAAGAAATGACAACATTGATACTGTGTTGGCACTTCTTGCATTACCATTGTCATTTAATTAACTATAATTACTTCTCTCAGATAATCTAATTAAAGATAAAATCTCGTGTTTTATGTTCTTTTTAAGTCGATGAACTCTTTGCAAATTACTGGCGAGAATATGAGGAGGGTATGAATTCTGTTATTCTGATCCTGATGTAGATATTTTGCATGCTGGTTTTGTAAGAAAACAGTATATTTTATTGTCTCTGCAGGAACAACACTATGTTTTCATTTTGGTATAGGTTTTGAAATTCAAAAACACATTAGAAAACTTGACGTAAATCTGTCAACAAAATTTATGAATGCATATGTCGCAGTGACCATATGTATGGTAATAGAAAATAGATGTTTATTTGATATGATTTAATTACAGCATCTAAAATATAAATAACTGTTATGCAAACATCTCAATAATTGTTTGTATCTTAAATAATTTCAGACAATAAAATATACTTATTACAAGAGACCACACATCCTCTCTCCCGGCTTGCACCCATATTTATGTATGTTGTTGCCTCTGTCTCGGTTTTACCTGGTTCTGGTTTTACCCCATTACCAGCACTTACCTGATATCTGGCCACACCCTTCATAATCACCTGTCACCATAAATATGTTGTTTTTTTTAGAAAAAAAATTAAATGTTATGTTTTATCAAAGCCCGTATTTTCCTTATAACACACATTGACTAACTGGAAAATTATCTAACATATTGCTTGAGTACATGTTTTTTTCTGTTTAATTTGGTGTATTTATTCTATATGTTTCACAGTTTCAAACTTTTTTATATAAAATTCAGGAGAGTTTTGTAAAGTACCTGTTACAGCTTGGTCCAAATGGTCAAGATGTTTCATTTACAGTTTGATCCAGATCTGTATATACAGTTTGGTCTAGATATGTATATACATGCCCAGATCTGTATATACATGCCCACATCTGTATATAGATGCCACATCTATATATTCATGCCCACATCTGAATATACATGCCAACATCTGTATATACATTCCCAGATCTGTATATACATGCCCACATCTGTATATACATTCCCAGATCTGTATATACATGCCCATTCTGTATATACATGCCCACAGCTGTATGTACATGCCCACATCTGTATATATATGCCCACATCTGTATATACATGGCCAGATCTGAATATAGATGCCCACATCTGTATATACATGCCAAGATCTGTATATACATGCCCACATCTGTATATAGATGCCCACATCTGTATATATATGCCCAGAACTGTATAAACATGCCCAGTCTGTATATACATGCCCACATCTGTATATACATGCCCATTCTGTATATACATGCCCACATCCGTATATACATGCCCACATCTGTATATACATGCCCACATCTGTATATACATGCCCGGATCTGTATATAGATGCCCACATCTGTATATACATACCCACATCTACATCTGTATATACATGCCCACATCTGTATATACATGCCCACATCTGTATATACATGCCTGGATCTATATATAGATGCCCACATCTGTATTTACATGCCCATATCTGTATATACATGCCCACATCTGTATATACATGCCCACATCTGTATATACATGCCCACATCTGTGCATAGATGCCCACATCTGTATATAAGAACTGTATAAAGATGCCTAGTCTGTATAAACATGCCCAGATCTGTATATACATGCCCAGAATTGTATATACATGCCCAGAATTGTATATACATGCCCACATCTGTATATACATGCCCAAATCTGTATATACATGCCCGGATCTGTATATAGATGCCCACATCTGTTTATACATGCCAAGAACTGTATAAACATGCCTATTCTGTATAAACATGCCCACATCTGTATATACATGCCCAGAATCGTATTTACATGCCCACATCTGTATATACATGCCCAAATCTGTATATACATGCCCGGATCTGTATATAGATGCCCACATCTGTTTATACATGCCCAGAACTGTATAAACATGCCTATTCTGTATAATTATGCCCACATCTGTATATACATGCCCCGAATTGTATATACATGCCCACATCTGTATATACATGCCAACATCTGTATATACATGCCCAGAACTGTATATACATGCCCAGATCTGCATATACATGCCTAGAACTGTATAAACATGCCCACATCTGTATAAACATGCCTTAATCTGTATATATATGCCTAGATCTGTAAATACATGCCCACATCTGTCTATAGATGCCCAGATCTGTATATAGATGTCCAGATATGTATAAAGATGCCCACATATGTATATACATGCCCACATTTGTATATACATGCTTAGAACTGTATATACATGCCCACATTTGTATATACATGCCCAGAACTGTATTTACATGCCCACATCTGTATTTACATGCCCACATCTGTATATACATGCCCAGAACTGTATATACTGCCCAGATCTGTATATACATGCCCAGAACTGTATATACATGCCAAGAACTGTATATACATGCCCAGAACTGTATATACATGCCCAGAACTGTATATACATGCCTGGATCTGTATATACATGCCCTGAACTGTATATACTGTCCAGATCTGTATATACATGCCAAGAACTGTATATACATGCCTGGATCTGTATATACAAGCCCGGATCTGTATATACATGCCCAGAACTGTATATACTGCCCAGATCTGTATATACATGCCCAGAACTGTATATACATGCCCGGATCTGTATATACATGCTCAAAACTGTATATACATGCCAAGAGCTGTATATACATGCCCAGAACTGTATAAACATGCCCAGAACTGTATAAACATGCCCAGAACTGTATATACATGCCTGGATCTGTATATACATGCCCAGAACTGCAAAAACATGCCCAGAACTATATATACATGCCCGGATCTGTATATACATGCCTACATTTGTATATACATGCCCGGATCTGTATATACATGCCCAGAACTGTATATACATGCCTACATTTGTATATACATGCCCAGAACTGTATATACTGCCAAGAACTGTATATAGATGCCCAGATCTGTATATACATGCCCAGAACTGTATATACTGCCCAGATCTGTATATACATGCCCAGAACTGTATTTACAAGCCCACATCTGTATATACATGCCCTGAACTGTATATACATGCACACATCTGTATATACATGCCCAGAACTGTATATACTGCCCAGATCTGTATATACATGCTCACATCTGTATATACATGCCCAGAACTGTATATACATGCTCACATCTGTATATACATGCCCAGAACTGTATATACATGCCCAGATCTGTATTAACATGCCCAGATCTGTATATACATGCCCAGATCTGTATATACAGTTTGGTCTTAATGTTTCATTTACAGTTTGGTCCAGATCTGCATATACAGTTAGGTCCAGATATGTGTATACAGTTTGGTCCAGATCTGCATATACAATTAGGTCCAGATATGTATATACAATTAGGTCCTGATATGTATATACAATTAGGTCCTGATCTGTATTTACAGTTTGGTCCAGATCTGTATATACAGTAAGGTCCAGATATGCATTAACAACTTGGTCCAGAAATGCATTTACAACTTGGTCCAGATATGCATTTACAACTTTGTCCAGATATGCATTTACAACTTTGTCCAGATATGCATTTACAACTTTGTCCAGATGTGCATTTACAACTTTGTCCAGCATTTACAACTTGATCCAGATGTGTATTTACATCTTTGTCCAGATATGCATTTACAACTTTGTCCAGATGTGCATTTACAACTTTGTCCTGATATGCATTTACAACTTTGTCCAGATATTCATTTACAACTTTGTCCAGATATGCATTTACAACTTTGTCCAGATGTGCATTTACAACTTTGTCCAGATGTGTATTTACAACTTTGTCTAGATGTGTATTTACAACTTTGTCTAGATGTGTATTTACATCTTTGTCCAGATATGCATTTATAACTTGGTCCAGATATGCATTTACAACTTTGTCCAGAAATGCATTTAAAACTTCTGTCCACATCTGTATTGACAGTATGATTGAGGTCTTTCTGCACAGCTTGATCCAGATTTCTTTTAGATATGATTATTTACTATTTGATTCAGATAATATTATTGCAACTTGGCTTTGTTTGTAGATTATTTCAGATACCAGTAAATGCAATCAGTGCCAATGGGAAGATTTTCAACTTCTCAAAAATATGAGACATGCCTTTTGTAGTTCATCTTTTCAAATTAAACTAGTTTTTAATACCGGTAAGGATTATAACAATTTAATAATGAACCAAATGGTCAAAATTGCTAAAAAAAGACATGGTTTCTGAAAGTTTAAAGTTTTAAATATATCTTACTGCCACTCATTTAAACCAGAATGATGTGGCTGAAAAGTCTCTCTCAACATACAGTCAAACCTGTCTTTAACAGCTAGTCGAGGGAAAGAGCTAAGGTGGCTTTTTAAAACAGGTTGCTGCATAATACAGGTGAATTTGCTCTGAAAGTATAGAAATTGGAAATAGTAAATGTGGCTGCTTAAGACAAGTGGCTGCTTAATAGAGGTGACCATTTACACAGGAGTGACTGTTAATTGCCTCAGTCTTCTCAATCCTTTATGCAAACACAACAACAGTGACATTATTATGGTATTCTGTCTGTGAAGCAACTTGCAGGTCCTTCTATAGATGATGCATTTTCTGGTACTGTTTAACACTCAAAACATTAAGCTGTTTTCCAGTCTTTTTATATTTATAATTGTAATATAATACAAGCTTGGATGAAATGGTTTTAGTTTAATAAAATTTTGTTTTTTTCTTAAACATAGATATCAATTTATGAATGATTTTAAAAAAAAAAGAAAAAGAAAAGCAATAGTCTTCCGTAATTCAAATATTGGTGCAATAAGGTACCAAGTGTAAATGCAATAAGACGTCAATTGGTACCTATTTGCACTAATGGGGTTTTATGGTTTAATTGTGTTGTTTTTTTCTCAAGATCATTAGACTTAATAACTTTGTGCGACTAGATTTTTCCAAATTTGTTATTGTACACTTTGTAACGACGGAATTAGATTTTAATGCAAAACGTGTGTAAATGTTGATGATCAAAAATGGCAATATCTCAGTTTTGCAATTAGCTTGTAGAGATCATGTGCCACCAGGGTTTATCCCATAAGATTTACTATCCTGTAAGATTAACTATCCCATAAGATTTACTATACTATAAGACTGACTATCCCATAAGATTTACCTGCTTTTTTTATGCATGTGCTTGTTTCTATATACAGAGTTTTGATTTCAGGATTGTGCAATTTTTAAATGGATATTTCGTCTTTGACAGAGCTTTTATATTACTTGAATTGACTTAATAATTCATCTTTACATAACTGCTTATTATTCTTATTTTGGTTAAAGTGTCTTCAGTGATTCCCCTTCAGTAGCCATTTTTACATATACAATGTAAACAAGGAATTATATAGAGAAGGAAAGGCAACTTGTTGATATTTTGTAAACACTCACGTATTAAAGCAACATCTCGCAATATCTCATTTTCAATTATCTTCACTTCCATTCATCTCAGGAACACAAATCAAAATTCTTACATTGCAGAATGAAATTCTCATCAAAACAATACCATTCCCAGCAACTTGTGCTTAAAATTGTTGAATTAATTCTGATTTCAAAATTTGTATACTGCAGCCTAAATAATAACAAATTATGAGAAATCATAACTTAAACATCATATATCTTTAATGCAAAATCATTTTTCGTGATCAGATATTTTAAAACATCTAAAGAACATTTTATGTACAAGAAATCAGTTGCTTGTAACTTATGAATGGTTAATTTACCAAATACCGGTAATTAATTTGTTATGTGCTATTTTATCAACATTTATTCAGGAGATGCAAGTTTCCTATCCTTCTATATAAATCCTTGATGTTGATAAATTCCCTTTTTATCTATCACAGTAATTAAAGGTGATTATTAAAGTGAAACTAATGTAATATCGTATTTAGTTATAACTCATTTTTACAGTTCTTGTTTGTCCTCGGCGTCCTTGTATATCAATATGCAGTCAAACCTGTCATAAGCAGCCAGTCAAGGAAATAAGCAAAAGTGGTCTTTTAAGACAGGTTGTTGCTTAATACAGGTTAATTAACTCTAAAAGCATAGAAATGGGAAATAGAAAATATGGCTGTTTAAGACATGTGGTTGCTTAATAGAGGTAACCACTTACACAGGTTTGACTGTACTATCTGGGTCGAGTCCAATATGAAGTGTTAATATTACGAGTGTGCTAATCTTATGACAATCCAATGTTGCAACTATCGTCACACTGTGACAGATGACAAGAATGAAGAGATTTGTCTCTTTGAAAAGGAGAATTGTCAAAATTAACTGGTGCTTGAGAATCAGTCCATACAAAACATGCAACAGAACACGCTGTGCAGTTATTTAGAGACTATCGAGGAGGGAAAAGACATGAATGTATAGACTTTGAAAATATCATATGGTGTTTTGGTCCAAATATAGAACCATAGTCACATGACAGGGGGTCTAGACTTTAAATATATTGTATTTGATATATAACAAATAATACTTGTCATTTTGGTAAAAATACAGGTTTCAGGATTGGGCAGTCAGTAAACTTGCATACAGATGATAAAACTATCTGTCTGTTGAATAATAGTCATTTAATGCGCATTTATCATTTTAACTGTTTTCAGACACTGAAAAAAGAGTGATATTAAATGCTCCAGTTGACTAAACGTGATGATATACATAAAAATTCACTGTTGATACATATGTAAAATTGGTAGAGCATCCACCAAACATGCTGGAGGTAGTGAGCTCAAACCATGATTTAGCTACACTAAATACTTTTAAAAAAGATCCAGCTAGTAATTAGTTGTTTCTATGACGGCCATGTTTAGTCCGGTTAAGTATAACATGGCTGGGTGGGGTATCCTACAATTAATCTGCAGCATGATTTTTCTGTGTGTCAGTACTTAAATACTTTTTCCAGCAGACACCATCATGATATGATTTAAATACTGTTAATGGTGATACTAAAATTAAACATTATATAATCCAGGGTCCTCCATTGCAGAATTATCATAGCGCTGTCCTCTAACAACCACTTACCTCTCACAGTTGAGGTCGTAGGTTCAAGTCAAGCTTAGTCATAAAATTTATGTGAGACTTCCAGCAGGATTGTGGTTCTACTCAGTTTCATTCTAAGGTCTAATCCTCCACCAATAAAACAGGATATGCCACGTATTACAGGTCATGTGTTGAAAATTATGTTGAAACATCACCAAACAACATACAATACACAATGTACCGTTTTTAATGTTAATATACTAAATGTTGTGTCCGGTGACTACATCGAGATGTTTCATGCAGTGTCAACACTCGTAATAACCGTGCCTCAGATAAGATGGAAAGATTGTTAGAAATAACTCCATAAAACACGTGAATGCTTATTTTAGGAAAAAAATAACAATATCAAAAGTGCATACCAATAAATGTATTTAACAAATGCTGTTGACAATAGACGCATTTTGTCGTACCAGGAACAACATTGTAACAAACATGTCTTTATGGTGTTAACGTTTAGATGGTGACGATTTCCTTATATAAATTATGAGATATACATTTTGTTGACAGGGAAGCTGTAAAAACCTTTTAATGTACACAGAAACTGTGATTTTAAAATGGGACAGTCTTGCATTAAACGGGAAATCACCTATCCACATGGCAAAAATAAAAATCTAGTGGTTTAGAATTTAAAAATGCAAAGTGCTTTTGTTGATCTCAGTTTTGATTTAATGTTGTGTTTGCCAGAAATAACTGATGATAAATTGGTTTTCCCCTGTCACGCCTCAGTATAGGGCATTGTCTGTCAGCCTAGTGTTACTATAGATACTTTCTAACTCTTGTTGTTTTACAAAGAATACTGTAAATTGCAAAGTAAATGTAAATGTATTGTACATTGAAATCAAATTATTAAGCAAAGTGGTAGTGTTGTGGAAAGAGTGTTGGCCGCTTATGTTGCAGGTTGCAGGTGAGAAAAAAAAATAATTCAAGGTACTGGTACTACCCACATATAGATATATTAATGTAAACTGGGCCAAAATGAACATGAACAGGGCGAATATGAACATGAACTGGGCCAATATGAATGTTAACTGGGCAAATATGAATATGAAATGGGCCAATATGAATATTAACTTCACAAATATGAACATGAACTTGGCAAGTATGAATATGAACTGGGCCAATATGAACATGAACTGGGCAAATAAGAACATTAACTGGGCAAATATGAATATTAACTGGGCAAATATAAACATTAACTGGGCCAATATGAATATGAAATGGGCCAATATGAATATTAACTTCACAAATATGAACATGAACTTGGCAAATATGAATATGAACTGGGCCAATATGAACATGAACTGGGCAAATAAGAACATTAACTGGGCAAATATGAATATTAACTGGTCAAATAAAAACATTAACTGGGCCAATATAAACATGAACTTGACAAATATGAATATGAACTGGGTCAATGAGAATGCGAACTGGGCCAATATGAATATGAACTGGGCCAATGAAAATGTGAACTGGGCCAATATGAACATGAACTGGGCCAATATTAACATGAACTGAGCCAATATATATATGAACTTGGCCAATGAGAATGTGAACTGGGCCAATATGAACATGAACTGGGCAAATATGAATATGAACTGGGCCAATGAGAATATGAACTTGGCCAATATGAACATGAACTGGGCCAATATTAACATAAACTTGGTTAATATGAACATGAACTGGGCAAATATGAACATAAACTGGGCCAATATGAACATGAACTTGGCCAATATTAACATGAACTGGGTCAATATGAACATGAACTGGGTCAATATGAATATGAACTGGGTAACTATGAAGATGAACTGGGCCAATATGAATGTTAACTTGGCCAATATGAATATTAACTTGGCCAATATGAATATGAACTCAGAGCAAATATGAATTGGGCCAATATGAACATGAACTGGGCCAATATGAACATTTACTTGACCAATTTGAAGATGAACTGGGCCAATATGAACATGAACTGCGCCAATAAGAAGATGAAATGTGCCAATAATGAATTAAGTTGTTTTAAACTAATGGGACTTATTCTTGACAATATTAATAAAAGCATTATGTTAAAGTGTAAGTGTTAGCCATTAGCCATAAAAATACCTATTGCGAGTTTGTGACATAGTAATCTGATTTTAAGATGACAAGTACATCTCATTAGGCGATACTCACATTTTTTTAAATGACACGAAAATGGATAATCATTTACTACTTTTACTGCAGTAAAATTATAGTCACAATAGATACCCTAAAAAAACAACGTTTACCACCTTTTTAAAAAGCACAATACACGTCTGGAAAGCAGATCTGTATAATTAATTATGCTCCCTAGTCAGTGGAAGATTTCCCCTGATTCTCCATGTTAATTATGCTTCCTAGTCAGTGGATGATTTCCCTGATTCTCAATGTTAGTTATGCTCCCTAGTCAGTGGATGATTTCCCCACTTTCTCCATGTCAATTATGCTCCCTAGTCAGTGGAAGATTTCCCCTGATTCTCCATGTTAATTATGCTCCCTAGTCAGTGGATGATTTCCCCACTTTCTCCATGTTAATTATGCTCCCTAGTCAGTGGACGATTTCCCCACTTTCTCCATGTTAATTATGCTCCCTAGTCAGTGGACGATTTCCCCTCTTTGTCCATGTTAAATCTACTGTTTTCTTATTGAATATCATTTTTTTTATATATAATTTTCTAATCACCTCATAATTGCATGACACTGTTTTTCATTCGTTGATTGCAGTCACATGAGTGATGTTTTAGTTACAGAAATAGTTATGAAATTATCTTAATTAATATAATTATTTTAATGGTTTTTGAAATTATAATAACTATAAACAAACATTGAAGCATTGTTTTTCACCTTGGAGAACATGTTGCATGACAGGGGATAATTTCATTGTGTATATTTCAGCACTGGTATGCCATAATTATATCAGGTGTTGTATAACAACAAACAAACCTGGTATTGTGTCCCTGTCATGCTTCTTGAATCATGTATTCCTATTAGCTGGACCAAATTAGCTGACTTGGTAACGCATTTGACTATCAATCCAGCGGTCAGGAGTTTGAATCCCAAGCCAGTCACTGTCTCCGTGATGATTTATATACGACATAGCATCTCATTATCATTCATCTCTCAAGCTGATTCAAGTGGGAAAGTTATCAGTTACTTGCGGAGATGGGTTGTGCTCAAGTATTGGTTAACCTTCCAGGATCCCAGAAAACAGTGGTTAGGTTAACTGTTAGCCCTTGATGGCATTAAGATGAAGCTAAAGATTCAATCAAATCAATCCTCTTGGCTGCTTAAAACAGTATTTTACTCTCCTTTGTATTGTTCATTATTCAATCTGCTGGAATAGAATTAACCAATCAAAACATATAGCTACTAAACAGACAGGTTCATTTACACTGAAAGGATGAATAAGTAGTTAATTAATTACGGTAACTAGTCAGTGGACAATTTCCCCCCTCTCTCCTCTGTACGCAACACACATGTAAGACCCAATGTAAGACAAGATGCGAATGGTGGGACTTGTATCGGGCGGAGTGCTAGATGTTAACCGTTATGTCAAACGTAGAATTATGTGAGAACATGTGTAACATTCCTTTGTTGAACTTATATAAAAGTGTGCTGTTCAGTTTCCATGAATGCATGCCTGCTTCATTTATGAATCTTACAGACAGACAGACAGACAGACAGACAGACAGACAGACAGACAGACAGACAGACAGACAGACAGACAGACAGACAGACAGACAGACAGACAGACAGACAAGTTTATTTACATTCAAAGAATGGGCATGAGAAATGGAAATGTAGCTGATTGAAATTAAATGAAATTTTTTTTGTAGGAACAAATAAGTTAGGTGACCACTAAAACAGGTGTGACAAAACATTTTTTTTTTTAATTTTTCATTCAGTTCTTCCTTAGTATATTTAAGAAAGAATAAAAAAAAATCAAAATTGACAATTTCTTTCTTTTTTTAAAAAAAAATTATTCTAATAAATTTCAGGTCGGGCTGGTGCTGAAGTGCTGTGGCAGACGTTACGTCATGACTCAAATGTTCGACTCCTAAAAGAGGATGCCAGCATACCATCTGAGCTGAAGGTACCAAGTTACTATCACTAAGCTTACAATGGCTTCTAATAGCAACCTCTACTTTCTTTATTACTTTTATAGGACCAGAGCCTTTGTAATAGTAGAGCATAACAGATCTCTTGTAATGATATTCCATCCTGGTTCTCTTCTAAATAACAATGGCATGTTGGTGCCTTCATGATTAATATCTAGAACAATCAAACCTGTCTTAAGCAGCCACTCAAGGAAAAAGCAAAAACTACCTCTAAATGTAGATGACTGCTTAATACAGGTTGATTATACATGTAGCTAAAATTACAAAAAAAATGGTTAATAGAAAATGTGTTCATTTTAGACAAGTGGTTGCTTAATAGAAGTGACCACTAACACAGGTTTTACTGTATATATAAGTTTGAGTATATTTCTATTTTAAAAAAAATCAAGATAAAGCAAAAAAAGATATAGTGCAATACTGCTCAATTTTATATATGTATAAAAAGTTTGATAGAAAGATTTATTAAGAAACTAAGATAAAAAATCAAAATTATGACGAACACTTATTAATTTTATAAAAAAAATGTTTTTAAAAAGGGCAATAACAGCTAGTTTCCAGGTATTTGAAATTTGTTCTATCCCAAAATTGACTTGGTCAATATTTTGTTGTTCACTGTACTTGGTTACAGCCTTGTCACCATTCACTACTTTGACCTTGAACCTTAAGGTCATGGAGTTCAAAATTATTGCATGTGATTGAAGGGTGTACGTCACACTATTGCCGTCAGTTTCACTTCAGTGACCTTTTACTTGATGATATAGTTTGAAATTATTGCATGTTGTTGAAAGATATCACACTATTGCTCTTATTTACTCCAGTGACCTTTAACCTGGTCGGTGTGGTGATGCAGTTTGAAATTATTGCATGTTGTGAAAGATGTCACACTATTACCCTTATTTACTCCAGTGACCTTTAACTTGGTCGCTATGGTAATGCAGTTTGAAATTATTGCATGTTGTTGAAAGATGTCACACTATTGCCCTAATTTACTCCTGTGACCTTTAACCTGGTCACTGTGGTAATACAGTTTGAAATTATTGCATGTTGTGAAAGATGTCACACTATTGCCCTTATTTACTCCAGTGACCTTTAACTTGGTCGCTATGGTAATGCAGTTTGAAATTATTGCATGTTGTCGAAAGATGTCACACTATTGCCCTAATTTACTCCTGTGACCTTTATCCTGGTCACTGTGGTAATGCAGTTTGAAATTATTGCATGTTGTTGAAAGATGTCACACTATTGCCCTATATTACTCCAGTGACCTATATAACATGGTTGCTGTGGTGATGCAGTTCGAAAGTAATGCATGTGGCTGAAAGATGTCACACTATTGCCCTAATTTACTCCAGTGACCTTTAACCGGGTTGCTGTGGCGATGCAGTTGGAAAGTAATGCACGTGGTTGAAAGATGTCATACTATTGCCATATTTCACTTCAGTGATCCTGACACTTCTAAAGATAGCATCACTGCATGCTTTTTATAACTACAAGTGGCAGTACTCACTATAACCAGACATTTTGAAACAATGACCTTGACCTTTGATATTGAAGATTGCACCACAGCATGCAGTTTTTTAATATGAAATATATCAGCTTTTTGCCAGCTCTTAATAAAATCACATTGACCTTTCGTGTACAAAAATGATAAAAAATAAGTTAAATCAATTTAAAAAATACCAATATTTTGTGTTTACTAGAAATTTAGGATTTGTCTGTCCCTACCAGAATGTTGAGTTTTTGTTCCCAAAAAATTAAAATGTGGTAGCTAAACTCTTTGCTTTACACTTCACAATTATGGACAGTATAATGTGACTGGTTGGGGTATCATGTCATCTGAAACATGATTCTTTCATGTGACAAAACATTGTGACTGGATGGATATCATGTCATCTGCAGCATGATTCTTTCATGTGACAATATAATGTGATTGGTTGGGGTATCATGTCATCTGCAGCAGGATTCTTTCATGTGACAGTGTAATGTGACAGGTTGGGGTATTGTGTCATCTGCAGCATGATTCTTTCATGTGACATTATAATGTGACTGGTTTGGGTATTATGTCATCTGCAGCATGATTCTTTCATATGACAGTATATTGTGACTGGTTGGGGTATCATGTCATCTGCAGCATGATTCTTTCATGTGACAGTATAATTTGACTGGTTGGGGTATCATGTCATCTGCAGCATAATTCTTTCATGTGACAATGTAATGTGACTGGTAGGGGTATCATGTCATATGCAGCATGATTCTTTCATGTGACAGTATAATGTGACTGGTTGGAGTATCATGTCATATGCAGCATGATTCTTTCATGTGACAGTATAATGTGACTGGTTGGTGTATCATTGTATCTGCAGCAAGATTCTTTCATGTGACAATATAATGCGACTGGTTGGGGTATCGTGTCATCTACAGCATGATTCTTTCATGTGACAGTATAATGTGACTGGTTGGGATATATGACAGTGTAATGTGACTGATTGGGGTATCTTGTCATCTGCAGCATGATTCTTTCATGTGACAGTATAATGTGACTGGTTGGGGTATCATTGTATCTGCAGCAAGATTCTTTCATGTGACAGTATAATGTGACTGATTGGGGTGTCATGTCATCTGCAGCATGATTCTTTCATGTGACAGTATAATGTGACGAGTTGGGGTATCATTGTATCTGCAGCAAGATTCTTTCTTGTGACGGTATAATGTGACTGATTGGGGTGTCATGTCATCTGCAGCATGATTCTTTCATGTGACAGTATAATGTGACTGGTTGGGATATATGACATTGTAATGTGACTGATTGGGGTGTCATGTCATCTGCAACATGATTCTTTCATGTGACAGTATAATGTGACTGGTTGGGTTATCGTGTCATTTGCAGCGTGATTCTTTCATGTGACAGTATAATGTGACTGGTTGGGGTATTGTGTCATCTGCAGCATGATTCTTTCATGTGACAGTATAATGTGACTGGTTGGGATATATGACAGTATAATGTGACTGGTTGGGGTATCATTGTATCTGCAGCAAGATTCTTTCATGTGACAGTATAATGTGACTGGTTGGGATATATGACAGTGTAATGTGTATGATTGGGGTGCCATGTCATCTGCAGCATGATTATTTCATGTGACAGTATAATGTGATTGGTTGGGGTATCGTGTCATTTGCAGCATGATTCTTTCATGTGACAGTATAATGTGACTGGTTGGGGTATCGTGCCATTTGCAGAGTGATTCTATAATGTGACTGGTTGGGGTATCATGTCATTTACAGCATGATTCTTTCATGTGACAGTATAATGTGACTGGTTGGGGTATTGTGTCATTTGCAGCATGATTCTTTCATGTGACAGTGTAATGTTACTGGTTTGGCGTATGATGTCATCTGCAGCATGATTCTTTCATGTGACAGTATAATGTGACTTGTTGGGGGTATGATGTCATCTGCAGCATAATTCTTTCATGTGACACTATAATGTGACTGGGTGTCATGTCATTTGACTACACAATGATTATTCATTGTGACAGCACAATAATACCATCTCAGCCGTTGCCATTGTAATATGTAAAGCTTACCTCATGGACATTCAATACACTACAATAGCCAGCTGTAACTGTTTACACATGTCTACTGTATGGAGAGGTAGGATGCACTGTGAAGATTTGTTGATGTTTAATGTCTTATTACACAGGACACAAACACAAGTAGACAATTTAGCAGTAACATATGATGCTATCAGATTGTATTCTAGCCTAGGTTTTATTGAAAATCAATCCGCCAGCATGCAAATCAACTTTATTTCAAACATCTATCATGTCTGCTGGTATGCCTGCACTCATTTACTCGTGGTAGGCAGAATGCCTGCTGCATGCAAGGAGATTGCTGGTTCCTGTCTTATATAGGTGTGACTATAAGCAATGGGAGGTGGGTGGTTCCCGGCATGTATATGTGACTGTCAGCGATGGGAGATAGATTGTTCCCAGCCTGTATTATGTGGGAGATGGACTGTTCCTGGCATGTGCATGCCATATAGCCTATCATACAATATTATGTAAGGAATGTTATATTTGAAAGTAACCTCCAAGTTATTATAGACTGGTTCTCTCTTGTGATAAATTACTGTAAAATATCAGTAAGGAAAGCTTTTGGTTGACAAGTTTGCACAAAAAAAAAATTGTTTTGTTTATATTTTAATATAAAAAAAGAAAGAGAGTTACCTAGTAACAATGTAGACTACCTTACCTGGCAGGTATTTCAGTCTAAATATTTTCCTAGTCTAATATTATTTAAATTAAAAGTTATTTCTCATGAGCTGTGCTAAAATTAAAATTGGTAAATGATTCAAGATTTTGTTTTATTTTTGTAGCCATGTTGTTGTTTATTTTGTAGCTGTTTGTTGATCCCTTCCTTCCCCCAACCGCACATTGATTTACATTCACTGTCCAACTAATATGTTTATTCTAGGTAAAAGTTAGTGATTCAAATATTAACAGGTTTATTAAAGCCCGTTTTTACCAGTCTTAACATTTTCTGTTTCATTATTGATGATATTCGTTTTTGTGTACAAATATAGTATTATAGCATTTATATTTTATATTTTTTATTCACTAATAGTCACTTTTGTCATAATGATATCTATTGCCAAAATAATACATGTACATGGAAAAGGGATTTTAAAAATTGCATCTTTTGTGATGATTATTATTTAAGTCACTTTTTTTTTTTTGGAGTACAATCGGATCTCTCTTATTGTAGAATTTATTTCATCTTAGAAATAATGCAAATGACAAGGTAAAGGTCTCCAGGTAGTACTAGATTGTGCATTAATATTTATTTTTAGAAAAGGGATTTTGTATCAATTCAATCACTCCGATTAAAATATTTTTTTGGTCACTTTTGACAGATTTCACCAAATCATTCGGAGGTTTTTTTATAGATGATAAAAGGAATTTTATTTATTTCAAAAATAATTTACGGAGAATTTCCTGATATTCTGCCTTTAAATCCTGATAATTATGATAATAGTTCTGTAATTCATGTCTGCAACAATAATAATAATCTTTGTATACATAATACAAAAATATATTTAGAGATATTTTTATAAATTTATGAGAGTCCCCTTGGCCGAGTGGTCAAGAGCGATGTTATCTAATGTCACTTGCCACTCATCGCTGAGGTTGTGGGTTTGAGCTTGGCTCAGTCCTAAAACCTTATGTGAAAAAGTTTGCAAGTAACTTGCAGAAAAAAATGGTGGTTCTACTCAGATTCATTCTGCAGTCTTCCTCCACTAAAAAATTATATGTCATATTGAAGCGAAATCCCTTTTTTAAAAATAAATATTGTGCACATACTGCTTTACGACCTTCACCTCATCATTCAAACTCTTTTGAAATCCCAATCAAAAAAATAAAAAATGAAATTAATGGCTAGCAAGTAAATGATCATAGTTGTATCCTGATGAAATAATAAAATTCATATCTTTGCTGTAATATATTTTTTTACTTGAGATAATCATCACAATTTGATAAACAAATCTTTTGAAAATAACTGCTGGGTCTGATTAGCTCTGGCAACAGTCTTTGTGATGATTGATAGACGACGTTGTGTCTCATTATCATTCATTTCTCACCGCTGATTCAAGTGGGAAAGTTATCAGTTACTTGCGAAAGTGGGTAGTACTTGAGTACTGGTTAACCTTTCAGGTTCCCAGGAAACAGTGGTTAGGTTAACTGATTGTCTGTTAGCCCTAGATGGCATAAAAATGACGCTAAATATTCAATCAATCAATCAATTGAAAATAACTGCTTTTATATATTTCAACATATTAGTGAATTCATTATTTAAATTTGGATAGTTGAGTTAAAAATGTCATTTTATAGTCTATGTTTGCATGTCTGTAGAAAAAATGTACACAAAAACGAATATCTAATCAATTAACATACCTTTGTTTTTATTCTGTTCTTTAATGATCTTTCAGAAATAGATTTTATTTATTTTTCTGTTTATTTAGCTACAATGTCATCCTTGTATGTTGTGCTTGCAGGACGCTTATGGCTCGTTTGCGCGGCAATCGCTGAAGAAAAGTACGAGTCCCGTACGCAGAATGTATTGTGTAGTGGATGATGTTAGTACAAGCATTGCTTTCCGATAAACTTTGATTAATTACTATGAATGAATAGAAACAACAATAGATACCAGTAATTTAATAAAAGATTCATAAAATGTAATGATCAAAAACCTTTGTAGAATGATATAGCCTTTTCATCAGTATATAAACATATGTCTGCCTATAAGTTCATAAAAAATGAAAAACAGAATAAATGTAATGAAATTGAATTGAACAGTAATAGTGCTTTAGGACAAATTTTGTTTTTCAAATTTCTATTTTTATGCCAAAGTTGTATGGCATGGTAGCCAATTTTAATGTTAGATATATGCTGCTCCGATACATGTTGCTTGAGTATGACATGTCTATAAGAAACTGACGTCGTGCCCGGTTGGCTCAGTTGGTAGCATGTCTGAATATTAATCCAGGGGTCATGAGCTTGAATTCCCACCCAGACGCAATCTCTGTGATGATTGATATACAACATTCTGTCTCACTGTCATTCATCTCTTACTGCTGAAGAAAATGAGAAAGTTATTAGTTACTTGATGAAATGGGTGGGACCCCAGGAAACAGCGGTTAGGTTAACTGATCTTCTGTCACTTAAATGGCGTAATAATGATGTTAAATATTTAAGCCTAAATGTCTGGATACTAAAGGAAGCATGTTGAGTTTATTCAGATTGTCTATGGATCTACAATAAAACTAGATGTCATATATAACCTGTAAAATATTGAAAATGGGATTCAGACTTAAAGAAATGCTTCAGAATGTCCTGAACAACACCAAAATCCAAGGCTGAGCAGAACAAGTTGGTTCAAGCATGAGGGGAGGGGAGCAATGGAAAGAGTGTTTGTTGCTCATGCTAAAAGGTTGCATGTGCGATCCCCAGTTTTACCTATAGGCCTCTCAAAAATAACACTCGGTACTGGGGCTGTCCAGGAAGCAGGCTTGAAAGCAATTCATTTTTACTAGTCATACATTTAGAGCTAATTGCTACTGAATTTACTTCATTTTCCAAATTCCAAGTCCTAAGATATTTATGACATTTCTTTGAAATAAATTATTAACTATATGTTTGTTTTTCTTATGTTAATAAGTGTAAACATTAAACTTAATCTCCTTTGTTTTAAATAGAAAACTAATTGTCTGGTTTGAGTTTTTCCTTCCCTAGACTTATTAACATCACCTCCTACCCTGATATTGTTTGTACATTTTATTTTATTTAAAAAGTTGATATGTTCAGATTTATTTTATTTGCTTAGACAAGAAGTATATTGCTTTTATTCTTTGAGGAGGTATGTATGGTATTTGCAATTAGAAGCATTAGAGAAATAGAATGACAGTATTTGAAATTAAAAAGTTTACCATGACTTTAAAATGCTCCATTTCTTTATTGCAAGCAAATGTTACATAGCATGTTAGCTTATTTATAACCAGAGCTTGATTTTGATTGGATATACTGTTTCAAGGAATGGAATAGAGCAATTGTTTTTTTAAGGAGTTATTTTTATTAATAATTAAAATATATACTCATATGATTTGTTCTGCTCCCTTTAAATGGGTTTAAGTGACTTTATAGATTTCTTTGCATAAAACCTACATTGAACTGCAAGGTTTCAGCTGTATGTGTCCTCCCCTATCTTAAATGTGTGTCACATAATGTATTTTGCATATGTATGACACATATATATATATGTATGTCACATGTATTATCTAGCTTCCCGAGATGCCCCGTCTCATTGATAACCGTAAACTACAGCGAGTGCGGAAGATGCGTCACAAGTCAGATCTGATGTACCGGGCATCCGTATCAAACCAGGACAGGACGGAAGTTCTGAAGTTCAACAACCCACTGCCAGAGTTCCACATGGGGACAGAATCTATAGACCAGTACTTGCCGTCATGGCAGGATGACCAGTCGGTAAGTCCGGGTTCAGTACCCTACTGTAACATTCAGCGTTTAGTTTGTACTAATTTATTGCTTGATTGCGAAGAAAGTCCACTTCCCAGATCAAACCAGTATTGTTGCTTTTTGAGAGACATCGGATCGAGCTGGGGATCAAGCTCAAAGTCTCTGGCATGAGTGGTTAACCCTTTACTCCATAGATATGCTTTTTCCCGCACCAATCACAGAAGGCCTTTGAAAACAGTGCAGGAAGAGTTCAGATTGCTCTTAATGAGCAACCTGAACACTTCCTGCACTGTTTTCCACTCTGTCAGTTAATATAAACATAATTCACCCAAAAATTCAAAAGGCGTCTATAATAGAGGTGTCAAAAGGCGTCTATATGAAGTAAAGGGCTAACACCCTATCCACTACATCATTTCTTAACTGCTATATTTTATGCTTCTCGAAAACTTTCCTTTACCTTCTCTATATGTTCGTGCTATTTCTCTAAAACTTCTGGTTTGAATTTTATTGACCGAGATGAGATGCACGTTATTTTCTTCGTGTTTAGGTTTTTCACATAGTTGCAACACTTTCATTTTATCTAGTACCACCATCTGCATAAAGTTCAGGTCTGCATGAGACCTAGTGGTACAACTGAGAATGTGACAGTTAATACCATACAACATGATTCTTATTCCTCTGAGATTTTACTAGATTTTTTATAAAGGCAGTTTTAGGACTTCAAATGTAACATTATCGAAAATTTGACTTCAAGAAATGGTAGCGGAATTGTCCTGTGTCTCCTTAATGACGTACAATTTTCAAATGACATACAATTTTCAAACTTAATTCTGTTATATTACATTGACAAAGAATTTTAAAGGAAGATAACCTATATCATGACTGTTGGGCAAATGGGACAAACACCAATGTTTAACAAACAGTCAATCCTGTGTAAGCAGTCACCTCTATTAAGCAGCCACCTGTCTTAAGCAACCATATTTTCTATTTCCAATTTCTGTGCTTTCAGAGTAAGCAACAACCTCTCTTAAGAGGCCACTTTTGCTCCTTCCCTTGACTGGCTGCTTAAAACAGGTTTGACCATACATGTATATGCATGTCTAGTGAATCCATAATGTATATCAAGTGACAGAAAATAATGCTGTTTGACTGACTGGAAACTAATTTGTTAATGAAAAATTACTTAAAAAATAATTTCTGGAGGGAAGCTAAAAATGAATGGCAATTTTTAGCTCCCTTAAACTGATATGCCTCTTCTTGAACAGACTGATATGCTGTTTCAGATATATCAACCTGTATTAAGCAGCCATCACCACTAGGTTTTCCATTTTCCATGGTTTTGAATATCAACCTGTATTAAGCAGCCATCTAATATTTCTATTCCACATTTCCATGGTTTTACATATCAACCTGTATTAAGCTGCCATCAGTTTCACAATACTAAGATTTATATTTCCAATTTCTATGGGTTTTTTTATTAACCTGTACTACTAAGCAAACATCAGTTTTACACAACTAAGGTTTCTACATGTATTTCCTATTTCCATGGTTTTGTATATCAACCTGTATTAAACAGCCATCAGATTTACATGTATACACTGTTTCAAATTTCAATGGTTTTGTAGGCCTATATAAAACTATATCAAGTATAAATCAGTTTTACACAACTAAGTTTTCTATTCTCAGTTTCCATGGTTTTGTATATTATCCTGTATTAAGCAGCCATCAGTTTTACACAACTAAATTTTCTATTTTCATGGTTTTGTTTTATCAACCTGTATTAAGCAACCATCCATTTGACCAAATTAAGGGTTTCTCTTTGCCCATTTTCTTTGTTTTATAAACTCAATTGTATTTAGTTGATATTTTTTTAAACAGTCTCATTTTCTAATTCCTATGTTTGGAAGTCATGTTTTTAAGTAGCAACTGTTAATTTCCTCATGCCTTTATACACCATGTTGTGCTCTCTCTTCGGTATGTCACAGTGTGTACAAAACGAGAAATATATGTAAGCAGTTTGGTTAGTTCAGCCGGTAGAGCATTTGCCCTGTAAGCAAAGGGTCACGGGTTTGAGTCCCAAACTGACTGCATATTTTTCTCGTCCTGTTACATTGGCGCCCAACGTGGGGCTGTCACTTATATATATTCCGAGAAACATTCGCATGATTCTCTGGTCTTTATGGAAATTCGGGGACGAATTCCATATTTGTGAGGGAATATGTAGCAGTGTGTATGTAACCTACTAGGAGAGAAATGTATGCAAGTGGTTGGTTAGCTCAGCCGGTACAGCATTCTCCGTAAAAGTCGCGTGTTCGAGTCCAGGATTGGTTGCATATTTTTCTCATCCCGTTACATACGATTATTATATTGAATGTATTAAACTTATCATATAATACATTGAAGGTGAGCACCCAGCTGGAATATGTCAAGTGGCTTAATGGTCGCACTGCACGTGAGAACACGATACAAGAGGAGGGCGACGACTACGATAGTGACGGAGCATTGCCACAAAAACCAGCACAGGTCACGCGATCACTTGACGATGATCTCATCTACATACTGGCACGCAGAAAACAATTCAAACCTAAACAGAAATATGTGTTCTTGTCAGAGAAGGATACGACAGTGAAGGGAGAGTTTTCCGAGAAGTATAAGGATGAACGAGAGTACAAAGATATACCACGACCATACAAGGGAGTTGACCTGCCAAAATCCTACTCCGCCTTGGGTGGCATGCTGTCAGCCTCGCCTGACATCAAAACCAGTGGTGAGTATAAGCAGTAATCATTAAAGTGTACTGTAGCTCTGGCATATCAAAATGTGAAATAATTCAACAGATTGTGCCATAATTAGAGTTCAGCTGCTTAATATGCCATAATGAAAGAGAGTTTATGAATTAACTAAACTGCATAATGTGCCATAATGAAAGAGAGTTTATGAATTGACTAAACGGTTTAATATGCCATGATGTAAGAGTGTTTATGAATTAACTAAACTGCTTAATATGCCATAATGTAAGAGTGTTTATGAATTAACTAAACTGCTTATGGCATAATGTAAGAGAGTTTATGAATTAACTAAACTGCTTAATATGCCATAATGAAAGAGAGTTGATGCATTAACTAAACTGCTTATGGCATAACGAAAGAGAGTTGATGAATTAACTAAACTGCTTATGCCATAATGAAAGAAAGTTGATAAATTACCGTAACTAAAGTGTTTATGTCATAATGAAAGAGAGTGGATGAATTAACTTAAGTGTTTATGTCATAATGAAAGAGAGTGGATGAATTAACTTAAGTGTTTATGTCATAATGTAAGAGAGTTGATGAATTAACTTAAGTGTTTATGTCATAATGAAAGAGAGTGGATGAATTAACTAAAGTGTTTATGTCATAATGAAATAAAGTTGATAAATTAACTAAAGTGTTTATGTCATAATGAAAGAGAATTAGTGGATTAACTCAACCGATAATGAAAGAGAATTAATGAATTAACTCAACTAATATATGATTTTGAAACATTGGCCTTAAGCCAAGTCATCCACAGAGGACCCTCATTCTAAAAATACCAGATTTCTTCATTGCTAGATGACTATTCCTCGTATACTAGATAACGACTTCTTGCACTCCCGATAAGGATATCTACATTTTTACCAGGATATGATATTTCTATTTCACCCTTAGGCCGAGATAAAATTCTCGTGCTGTGATGCAACCACATTCATAAAATCCTCGTACTGTGATGTAACGCCATTTATAAAATCATCGTGTTATGATGTATTCATTTATAACTGTACTATGGTATCCTTGTGCTACTATAAAAAATAAATCAGAAAAAAAAAATCTCACAGTTAGGGTTGTATCTTTCATGTCTTTTTTGGTGCAAATTGAAAATTCCAACCCTTAGGATGACTGTTTCCACGGTAACCTCTTAACCTCTAAAACAGTTATCCCTCTGGTTGGAATTTTCCATCCGCACTTCATGCCCATGAAAGATACTAATAATCCCCTCTCTAAAGGCCAGTGATTGCTTGTACACATGCTTGATTTATATTTCAGATTCTGCCCTACGGTACTCGGCCCCACTTCCTACTCGAGCAACATTACTAAAGAATTACACAAGTGGCTGGGAACCATTGAGCATGCATGCCCTTGTAGAATATAAGAGACAGGTGGGCACAGTAGGAGAAGGAGACTTCAACCTCGGTCGCACCAAGATGTGGTCATCCTCAATACCAGTTGTTTAAGAGGGTCATTGCAAAAGTATTAGATTCTGAATAATGGCTGTCTTCTTTATACAAACGAAAAGCAATATATTAATATTAAATCAATTTTGTGAAAGCCAAACTTTCAGAAGATTATACTGGTGGATTCCATATTGCTGTAATTGCGGTGGAATCCGATGAAAAGTATTGATATTGTTTTAAGGGCTTAATTAAAAAATGTGAAGGCTTAATGATGTACCTAATAAAGATCTATTTTAAAAACTATACAAATGTGTGTATTACAAGTGGTGGTATAAATTAGTGTTTTATGTTGTTTATATGATTTTCCTAACCCATCCTTGTTGACTGTATTTGGTACCCCTCAGCTGTTGTTGGTTGCAATAGATACCCATTGACCGTTGTTGACTATTTGATTCCCCTCATCTGTTCTTTCCTGTAATTGATACCCCTTGACCATTATTGACTGATTTCCTTCAACTGTTCTTGACTAAAATTGTTAGCCCTTGACTGCTGTCAACTGTATTTGACATCCTTTAACTGTTATTAACTATAACTGGTACCTCTTGACTGTTCTTGAATGTTTATTTGATACCCTGGGCTATTGTGGGCTATATCTGATAGCCCTGACTGTTGTTGGCTATATTTGACAACTCTTGACTGTTGTTGGTTATATTTGTTAGCCCTTGATTGTTGTTGGTTATATTTGATAACCCTGACTGTTGTTGGCTATATTTGACAACTCTTGACTGTTGTTGGTTATATTTGTTAGCCCTTCATTGTTGTTGGCTATAATTGATAGCCCTTGACTGTTGATTATATTTGATAGCCCCTGACTGATGTTGGTATATTTAAAAACCCTTGACTGTTGTAGGCTATTTTTGATACCCTGGGTGTTGATGGCTATATTTGATAGCCCTTGATTATTGTTGGTTATATTTGATAGCTTTTGACTGTTGTTGGATGTATTTGTTAGCCCTTGATTGTTATTGGTTATATTTGATAGCCCTTGACTGATGGTGAGTATATTTGTTAGCCTTTGATTGTTGTTGGCTATATTTAATAGCCCTTGACTGATGTTGGCTATATTTGATAGCCCTTGACTGTTGTTGGCTCTATTTGATAGCCCTTGACTGATGTTGGCTATATTTAATAGCCATTGACTGTTGTTGGCTCTATTTGATATCCACTGACTGTTGTTGGCTCTATTTGATAGCCCTTGGCTGATGTTGGCTATATTTGATAGCCTTTGACTGTTGTAGGCTATTTTTGATACCCTTGGTGGTGATGGCTCTATTTGATAGCCATTGGCTGTTGTTGACTATATTTGATAGCCGTTGACTGTTGTTTGCTATATTTGATAGCCATTGACTGTTGTTGGCTATATTTGATAGCCCTTGACTGATGTTGGCTATATTTGATAGCCATTGACTGTTGTTTGCTATATTTGATAGCCCTTGACTGTTGTTGGCTCTATTTGATAGCCCTTGACTGATGTTGGCTATATTTGATAGCCATTGACTGTTGTTTGCTATATTTGATAGCCATTGACTGTTGTTGGCTATATTTGATAGCCATTGACTGTTGTTGGCTCTATTTGATAGCCATTGACTGTTGTTTGCTATATTTGATAGCCATTGGCTGTTGTTGACTATATTTGATAGCCATTGACTGTTGTTTGCTATATTTGATAGCCATTGACTGTTGTTGGCTATATTTGATAGCCATTGACTGTTGTTGGCTATATTTGATAGCCATTGACTGTTGTTTGCTATATTTGATAGCCACTGACTGTTGTTTGCTATATTTGATAGCCATAGACTGTTGTTTGCTTTATTTGATAGCCATTGACTGTTGTTGGCTATATTTGATAGCCCTTGACTATTGTTGACTATATTTGATAGCCCTTGACTGTTGTTGGCTATATTTAATAGCCATTGACTGTTGTTGGCTATATTTGATAGCCTTTGACTGTTGTTGGATGTATTTGAAACCCTTGACTGTTGTAAAGGTAAAGAACTGAATTTTTTAACTTAAGTCCATTAATTATATTTAGTTCAAAAAATATGAAAAATAAATTGTTGAATGAATTTATTTTGTGAATATAATAAGAATATTTTGCTATATTTACTGTTTTTGTTATATTTAGTATACTTATTTTGTAGACAGTTAAACATGGTTACATTATGCACATGTTAATATTTTTAATCCTTTATACGTTGATTTGTACATTAATATACAATAGTGCTAGATGTATCTACTAAAACTCTTCAGTTTTCCATATTTTAAGAGTCCATAAATCTATTTAAATGGTGATGAGCAATTTTTACAAGTCCCTTTATACAAACATAATTATATTTTCTCAGATTAATAACAAATCTTGAATTACGGTAAAATGAATGTGCACTTACTTCTGATTGGCTAGCTATAAATAGATATCTGATTGACTTGGTTTAAATCCAGATCATCTAGGAGCTCTATTTTAATAAGATTTTTTAATGTTTTATATATGTTTAGCATCTTTTGTTGTAGTTTATATTCTCTATAACTCATCTTTTACATATCTCTTGCAATATTCCAGTTATTTCTGTGATAAATGAACCTGTCAATGTTTTATTTGGAATAGTGTATTGGTAGAATCGTTTTAGTTATTACATTAAAAATTTATTATTTTATTATGGTGTTTGCGTATCAAAGTTCTATTGTTTTATGTATTAACTTACACAATTTTTTTTAAATATTATGCCAAAAAATGTATCAGATTAAAAGCTAAATATTGAACTTCTATTATATGATATGTTTTAAAACAGTATTTACAGTAAATTATGCTCATCTGAAAAAATGCGATTAAAATATAATTTTATTTATGTTTAATACACTGAATGGAACAGCTAACTGCCACTTTTTTATTTCTAATGTCTTCGTCAAATTATGGAATAGCTTTATTAAAGTTTGTATTCAACATTAGCCGACAATTATGTATTTTTACATAGCCAACAATTATGTATTTTTACATAGTCAACAATTATGTATGTTTACATAGTCAACAATTATGTATTTTTACATAGCCAACAATTATGTATTTTTACATAGTCAACAATTATGTATTTTTACATAGCCAACCATTATGTAAAAAGCCAACCATTATGTATTTTTACATAGCCAACCATTATGTATTTTTACATAGCCAACAATTATGTATTTTTACATAGCCAACCATTATGTAAAAAGCCAACATCATGTATTTTTACATAGCCAACCATTATGTATTTTTACATAGCCAACCATTATGTATTTTTACATAGCCTAAATGTTATTTCATATGAAAGTCCGAATTTTGAGAAAATTGCTTGGACACTTTTTGAGAAAATACATGAAACTTCAGGTTAACTGTTCCGTTCTGTATATATTATCAGTATCGCCATAAAACAACGTTGTGCTGTATTGCATTGCTATATGTCATATTCCGTCCATATCACATTACTTGTGATACTGATCACTGATTGGTTGGTGCTATGGAAACTAACCACTGTAATGTAACCTGTGATGGAGATGTTGTATCACTATTGCACCCTTGATGCCAAACTCTGTGATAAATAAAAATTTCTGTCCTGAATGTCTGACTTCTTTTCTGTGTTTATGTTCCATTATACCTCCCCCGAGGTCTACTCACCAATTTAGACATACTTTGTCGGATACAGTCACTAGATGGTTGACGAGCTACGATGACATCGTACATTGTCGAAAAATAAACAGATTATAAGAATTACATGGGTTTGAGGTTCGGATAAAAAAATATTGTCCCGAGGGATAACC
Source organism: Panopea generosa (assembly GCA_029582155.1). NCBI lineage: Eukaryota > Metazoa > Mollusca > Bivalvia > Adapedonta > Hiatellidae > Panopea > Panopea generosa. The sequence goes on along the minus strand of CM055903.1, from coordinate 1,836,842 downwards.
ATTGTGGCTGAAATGCAGCTCTGCCAAGTTACTGCGAAAACAGTTGTCCCAAGGGATGGAATCGAACAAAATCCGAATGGTTCTCTTTCTTGCATACCAACCAGACTGAATAAGTATGGCCCCTCACTTTGCGAAAAGCGGGAGACACTTATTTTGGTCTGTTCGTCTGTCTGCCCATCTGACACACTTTAGTTTCTGTGCAATAACTTAAGAATGCCTGAATCAAATCTTCTGAAATTTTAATTAAATGTTTATAATGACGAATCACAGGCTAAGTTTGATTTAAGGGATTGTGGCATATGTCTTACTACAGTTATGCCCCTTTAATTTGTGAAAAATCATATTTTTTTGGGTGGTGGGATGGGGGGTTCCGTGCAAATCTTTTGAAAAAAAACTCGGGAATATAAATATACAAAATTTGCTTGTTTTAATTCATCATCATATTATTTACCACACTCACTTTTAAGACATCAAATTAAGAAGATCATAACATACATGGTTTCAATGTTACAGCGCTATAATTTTATCTCGGGGGGTGGGGTGGGGGGCATATAGGGTGAGATTATAAGAATCTTACATGGTAGAAAATTCTGTCCTGAGGAAAAACAATTATCCTAAGGTATGGAATTTTCTGTCTGAACCAAAAAAGTCATGTAAGATTATTTTTTTTACCTACTAAACACATTGAAAAATTAGTTTAATTTGTTTTAACATTATGTATTCAGCACAATACATTTGTAGCTTTTTAGATGTCAACTTGTTACGTCGTGTTTTAATACATCCCGTCATAAATGTCACAGGAGGGTAGAATGAGTGCATGCAGGATTAAATATTTGTATTTGTTAAAAATACTCTGAAATCCTTGTCTGGTATGCATTGTCTGTTGGCCCTCGATGCCATAAAAAGGATGCTTAATATTCAATCAATCAATCAATTAAATGGTATGCAAGAATATAAGAATCTTACATGGGTTAGAGGTTTGGATAGAAACTCCACTCTGCTGATTTCCCACAAAAACAGTTATCCCAAAAGATAAAAAATTTTCATTTGAATCTAAAAAGCCATGTTAGATTATTTTTCTTGGGACCTGCGATTGATTAAGAAAGAATATTTAGGTCACGTAAGAATACATAATTGTCTGTTAATGTCATGTACATGTACACAGGTAAGTGTGTTGGTGGGACCTAATTTCTAGTTGGACTGTTCCATCTATAAGTGTTCTAGCCATCGGTGCTAGAACAATAGAAATTAAATAGGAATTGGGCAGGGACTGAAGTTGTTCGAGCGATCAGTGGTGTTCCAGTCAACTGAGTTCGAGCTATCAAAGTTCTACTGTACAAGTTTTAATAGCGCTACTCTATATATTGGAAACACAGAAGTGGCAGGTTAGCTGGTTTGTTGTATGGTATGACACCACTATCATATATTGATATTGGAATTTTAGTAAGTTCTGAAATACAAAGTTTTAAGTAGCAACGCGCCGTGTAGCACGTTCAACTATCAGTCCAGTTTGAATCCTGGCCTGACCCTAGTCTCTGTAAGTGATTATTCATATATGACATTAAGTCTAATTGTCTTGTCATTTGTCTCTCACCACTGATTGAGTGGGAAAGTTATAGGTTACTTGCGGAGATGAATGCGCTCTAATACTGGTCAACCTTCTAGGATCCCAGGAAACAGTGGTTAGGTTAAATGATCGTCTGTTAGCCTTCAATGGCATAAAAATGACGCTAAATATTTAAACAAACAAATTCAGAAGCAACACTGGAAGATTAGTATTTCCTCATATTTATACGCTCATAGATGCATAGATTGATTTAATGTGCATTCATCAATACCATCAATTAAAACATTGCCTTGTGTCCCTTCAAGTATGAATTGCAATCAATTTCAACAATTGTGAGTTGGGTTATTAATTATTTAACTACAAGAGGGAATGCATTCAAGACTCCTAATTTTTTTTTCAATGTTTTCACTGCAATGTACCACAAGTTAATCATGGTTAACCATCTTTCAAAAGTGTCGAGAGATTTGCATTGTCACAATGATTTTCTGCATTTGTATTACAGGTAAGCAGAATGTTTCAGGTACTCAGATGTTCCAGATAAAAACATGTTACGATTTGTCAGACCCTTTGCACGTGTAGAATATTCCCAAATTTAATTGAAAAACAAATATTCCAAATACCTTTTTACCTCCACTGTACCTTTTCAGTTGAAAATAAAGATGAAAATGGATTAATTGATAAATGTATTATTTTCACTATTAAACCGAAAGGTGGATGCAACATTAGATTTCCAGTAAATTATTTGTACGTGAAGAAGAAGGTTTTGTTCATGAACTTTCTTAAATCAAGTTAGATAAAAAGATTACTTGATAACAGCAATTCCGGTAAATGGAAAGTCATATATTTAAATAAACTCAATAAGTATGGTTACCATGGTAAACTCATTTTTGAAAGTAACTTGCAAGAAAAAGATGTTTTGAAAATGTTTAAAAACGATAACTTTCTAAAGGAAATCATAATATCATGGAATAAAATTAACAAGTTTGATAGGAAAATGCACATAAATAAAGAAATTTTATGGAATAACACAAATATAAGATTAAATCTTCATACGCTTTGCTTCATTAATATGATCATTAATATGATTTTAGAAAAAAATTTTTTATAATTTCAGCGAACTTAAAACTATATATAGATTATTTAGTTCAGAATTTCTTAAATATAACCAATTAGAATCAAGCATACCTAACGAATGGAAAGAAAGATTAAAAGAGGAACCAATCGATACCCAAAACTATGTTAACCAATTACAAAAACTAATTTTAAGCAAACAAACAAATCAATTTTTATATACGTATCAATTGAAAAATGAACAAAAAAACTAATATTAAATCTGAAATAATATGGGAGTCAGACTTTCAACATATTCAGTTGGACTGGAAAAAATATACACAATTCCAATTAAATCTACAATTGATAAAAAATTTAAGAAACTTCCAATACAAATACTTGATGCACATAATCCCAACAAATAAGTCATTGATGAAATTTAAAATAGTAAATTCAAACTTGTGTGAATTTTGTTACGGATATATAAAAACAAGAGGCCTAAGAGGGCCAGAGGATGCTCTACTGACTCATAGTGGCCATAGCACTTTTTGAAATTCTCCTATGCAATAGAAATATCAGGGCAGGGTCATTTTTAACCGTAGGGATACGATTTGAACAAATCTAACAAAACTATAGTTGGTCATCATTACTACATAAACGTTTTGAAAATATGTTGGGCCATTCATGAGAAGAAGATTTTCTAAGTTTTGGACTAGTTTAAGTAACAGTGGCCATCTTCAATTTAAGATAGAAAAAAAAATCTGTATAATCTCCTATGCAATAGAAACATCCATGTGAAGTTTCAGTTTAATTGGCCTAGTGTTTTCAGAATAGATGAAAGAAAAAGAGAATTTTCTGTTTTCCCATAGTATCCCTGTTAAATTCTAAGTCCCCTTACAGGGCCCCTATAAATTTTAGCCCTTAAATTCTTATCTGCAATCAAACCCCTACACATAGGGATAATTTATATCAAATATGTGCAAATCTGACATACCGGTTCTTAAGAAAACGATTTTAATAATTCCCAATTTTTACCCTTTTTTGGCCCCTCCTGAACCCTTGAGACAAAGGAACCCAGTCATTTTTATAAATCTGAACCGCCTTCACCTAACAATGCTTTTGTGAAGATATAGGCAAAATCATTTCCATTTAAAAAAAAAATATATTATTTTGACATGTGTCCCCTAATTGAACCCTCGGGGCGGGGTCATTTTTAACCCTAGGGACACCATTCGCACAAATCTAACAATACTGTAGTTGGTCATCATTACTACATAAACATTTTGAAAATCTGTTGGCCGTTCATGAGAAGAAGATTTTTTAAGTTTTGGACTATTTTTAGTAACGGTGACCATTTTGAATTTCAGATTGAAAAAAAAAATCTTCTGTATAGTCTCCTATGCAACCGAAACATGCATGTGAAGTTTCAGTTTAATTGGCGTAGTAGTTTCAGAATAGATGAAAGAAAAAGAGAATTTTCTGTTTTCAAACAGTATCCCTATGTAAAATTCTAAGTCCCCTTACAGGGCCCCTATAAATTTTAGCTCCTTAATTTTTAACTGCAATCAAACCCCTACACATAGGGATAATTTATGCCAAATATGAACAAATCTGACATACCGGTTCTCAAGAAAACGATTTTAATAATTCCCAATTTTTACCCTTTTGGGGCCCCTCCTGACCCCTTAAGACAGTGGAACCCAATCATTTTTACAAATCTGAACTTCCTTCACCAAACAATGCTTCTGTGAAGATATAGGCAAACTCATTTCCAATTAAAAAAAAAAAAAATATATATATATATATAATGACATGTGTCCCCTAATTGAACCCTCAGGGCGGGGTCATATTTTAACCCTAGGGACACCATTTGAACAAATCTAACAATACTATAGTTTGTCATCATTACTACATAAACATTTTGAAAATCTGTTGGGCCGTTCATGAGAAGAAGATTTTTTAAGTTTAAGACTATTTTTAGTAATGGCGGCCATATTGAATTTCAGATCGAAAAAAAAAAATCTTCTGTATAGTCTCCTATGCAACAGAATCATGCAAGTGACGTTTCAGTTTAATTGGTCTAGTGGTTTCAGAGAAAGTGCTGCTAACAGACGACAGACGGCGGTCGACAGACAACGCGCCATCGCATAAGCACCTCTGGTCTTTGGCCAGTAGAGCTAACAAGTAATTATTTGTTCTGGGAATGCTTTCATGTGCAAACATTCTGGACTGAACTAAGGATATATTTAAACGATATAAACTTTAATATAAATATATGCAAAGACACAGTTTCCTTCGGAAATGTAACAAACAATCCTAGTATAAATAATTTAAAATCTTTATGCTTATACATGTATGTGCAAATTATTTCATATTTGTAAGCAAATCACAAAAAAAAGAGTTCCAAAAATACAATTGTTCAAAAAGTTTACGAAAACAAGAATTGAGATTGAATGAGCAAAAGCTCTCAAACATGACAAATTAGAAACTCATGAAGCAAAATGGAGACTTTTTCTCGGTTAAAATATTATAAATAAAAATAATATTCAAAACTGGGAAAGCTTTTATGAATTGTTAACAATATTAACATGGACAAAACAATCTTTTTTTTTTTTTTTTTTTTTTTTCACTGTTTTTCATTATTATTCACTAACTATATAATAGTAAATAAATAATCAAATTCTTCCTTTCTTTTCTTTTTTTATTTTTTTCAACAAAAAAAATAAAACACTTATTTTTTTATCATATCATTTAAAGTCGATTTTTCACTTATTGGCAAAAACATGGAGATGTTGTTTGTTATTGAGACTGTGTTGATATATATATGCAATTAAAACTGAACTATATGAATCATTATAACCAGAAAGTATAAAAAACATTAATATGTTTTGTATCGTTTATGTAATAATATTGATACATTGGTGAAATAAAAGTTGAATTACAAAAAAGATGTCAAAATGAATAAAAATATAAATATATGTCATTATGATGAAACCCAATACATATAAGTTTTATAGAGATATAACAAGGTGAGAAGACGTCAGTTAGGACACAAAAAACTATATACATCACATGATACAACTTATATATTTATATATTTACTGGCATATCTACCAAATTGTTCAAATGCGAAAAAGGACATAAACAAATAGACTGTTTGGGAAATTGTTACATATCAAAAAATTGAATTGGCATAGTCGAAATAACTGTAAAACCAAAATAATACACACACGCATGCATGCACGAAGGATAAGCTGAAGGGTTAAATGGCTAAATTGACTCAAACAACTATCAACATCATGTGACAAAACTTAACATATGTGACTTTGTATTCAGATGATATAAAGAACTACAAAGCCAAAACGAATACAAAACCATATAACGTTAATTACATATCAAAAAGTGTTATTGGAAAATACAAAATATTCCAAGATTCGTAGAGCTGTACAATAATAGCAAATTTATCAGAATCCTTTTTTGTGTATGTTTATAAAAGTTTTAAAAGATGATGTGAAACGTATTGTTTTGGACAAAATATCCCGTCTTTAAAGCATCAATAAAACTACTGTTTATCATACTAGTAATATCGTAATAATTACATATTATGTAATATATCATTGGCTATTGTGGAGTACATCAATGGAAACAATTACTCATTTATTAATAATTTGTGAAATTTTCAAATGTATGATATTGAGCAAGTTATTGTATAATGAACATATCAATAATAATAATACATAATTAATTTAAATCATTTACAATAATGTTGCTATTATTAACCTGACATATTTTTCTGTATTTATGCCATTGGCTTAGATGTTTGTTTAAATATCATTATATTCTATGTGTACTGACCGATTGTTCGGTCAAATATACATGTATTATTGAATAAAACATATAAACACATGAAAAAAAAAAGTAAAAAAAAGAAGGTTTTGTATGTGTATAAGGTTTTGTATGTGTATTATGTTTTATATGTTTATAAGGTTTTGTACATGTATTATATTTTGTATATGTATTATATTGTGTATAATGTTTTGTAAGTGTATAATGTTTTGTATGTGTCTTAAGTGTTGTATGTGTATTGTTTTGTATATGTATGATGTTGTGTATAATGTTCTGTACATGTATAAGGTTTTGTATGTGTAAAAGGTTTTGTATGTGTATACTGTTTTGTATGTGTTTTATGTTTTGTATGTGTAAAATGTTGTGTATAATGTTTTGTATGTGTATAATGTTGTGTATAATGTTTTGTATGCATGTAAGGTTTTGTATGTGTATAATGTTTTGTATAATGTTTTCAATGTGTATAAGGTTTTGTATGTGTATAAGGTTTTGTATCTGTATTATGTTTTGTATGTGTATAGTGTTGTGTATAAGGTTTTGTATGTGTATTATGTTTTGTATGTGTATAGTGTTGTGTATAAGGTTTTGCATGTGTATTATGTTTTGTATGTGTATAATGTTTTGTATGTGTATATTGTTTTGTGTTTTGTATGTGTATAAGGTTTTGTATGTGTATGTTTTGTATGTGTATAATGTTTTGTATGTGTACAATGTTTTGTATGTGTATATTTTGTGTTTTGTATGTGTATAAGGTTTTGTATGTGTACAATGTTTTGTATGTGTATAATGTTTTGTATGTGTACAATGTTTTGTATGTGTGTACAATGTTTTGTATGTGTACAATGTTTTGTATGTGTATAATGTTTTGTATGTGTACAATGTTTTGTATGTGTATATTGTTTTGCGTTTTGTATGTGTACAATGTTTTGTACGTGTATAAGGTTTTTTATGTGTATAAGGTTTTGTATGTGTATAATGTTTTGTATGTGTACAATGTTTTGTATGTGTATAAGTTTTTTTTATCTGTATAAGGTTTTGTATGTGTATAAGGTTTTGTATTTCAGTATAACCGTAGTCGGCACAACTAATCACCATTCCTTAAATCCTCTTGGCAGTTTACAAAATTACACACATTATACCCGCAAATCAATGACTTCTTTCCCACATATTCAGAGGTGGGATATTCAAGACCATTGAAAAAAATTAATAATTACAAAGTATATGGCCAGGCAAGGATTCAAACTCGTTATCCTTGTATTGAGACCAAGATAGCTAGGCCTTGAAATATCAAGTTATAAACAAGAGGGCCTCAATAATTTCATTTAGTGAGTCACAAACGTAATTATAAGAACTTTCACAAAAAAAATATACCTTTCAAAAAGTAGCAATAAATTTGCAAAATGAAACGTCACCGTTTTTTCGTTCCAAACATCTGAAGACCTATGTACGTTAGCAAAACAAGACAGAGTTGTTCAAAGCCATGTCAGCTTAACACCTTGTTTTGTTAGATGAAATTTTGCAAGTTCGGTATCTGTTAAATTAAATGTTTACATATCAAATACAATGTGTTATAGAAGCAGAATGACACTGTGTTACTATAGTCAGTCAACTGTTATACAATGATATGTAAAGTTTGTGTAATATGGTGTTAAGTTAACAGTGCGTTCAACAACTAGGCCCCAGCTCCCTATTTGTAGTGATATATAACAAATGGGAATCTCCGGTACCTCATATTTGTTCACACCTCAAGCATATGATCAAATAAGGGCATTAAGTCTTATGAACTTTAGAAAGGTCATTACCAATGCAGGTCAAAGGTCAAAACATAACCAGAAACAATGATTTGCGAGTAGAATTTATTGGTATAAACACATTTTGATATACAGCACTGATATGATAAATAATAACAAGATCATGGTAAAGCAAAACTTATATACGTGTAAAAAAATATATATCTCATTTCCTTATTAATAAATATGTCTTAAAGCTAGTAGCATGATTACCTGTATCAGAATAAAACAAGAGGCCCATATGGCCCCAAGACAAAATGATATCAAAGATGTTGATTAATCTTGGAATGAACATGGGAGGATTTTTTAATGTGGGTAGATATATCTACTTTCTTTTAGTGTTTATAATACTGTCTTAATGGTCTCACTACACAGCTGAAATTTTGTTCTTTGTTCGATATAAAATAAAGTCTAGGATTTCAATAATAAAAAAAGAATTCCACATAAATGATTTTTTTAAGTATTTTTTTTTTATAGCAGGAATGTATACCCATATAAAAATGCACAATAACTGGTAGGTTGTCGACTTTTTTTTTAAAAAAAGGGTGCAGTGACACCCTGAGCTTTTTTGAAAAAAGAAGTGCTCAAATGCTCATAAATACATGCATATGTTGAAATCCTATAAAGGTCACTTTCTTAACACCATTTGCTCTACTCATCTGCAGCAAGAAAACCACTGTGAACCATTTTGAAAATAATTCATAACCGAAGTACATAGGCCTTTTTTTTAAGTGTAAGAATCCTGCTACTGTGGGAAAAAAGGGGCATAGTGGTGTAGTGAGACGTAAAGATCAAGTTATAAGTTAACATCAGTATCTCACCCCCCCCCCCCCCCCCCCCCCCTAAAGTCACCCGAGCCTAATTTTAGTAAACAAATTGCAATGGACTCATTTCAAAAAAAGATAATTGGAATGGACTCGTCTAGAGAAAGATAATAGGAATAGACTCATCTCAAGAAAGATAATTGGAATGGACTCATCTCAAAAAAATAATTTGAATGGACTCATCTCAAAAAAGATAATTGGAATGGACTCATCTCAAGAAAGATAATTGAAATGGACTCATCTCAAAAAAGATAATTGGAATGGACTGGTCTCAAGAAAGATAATTGGAATGGACTCGTCTAGATAAAGATAATTGAAATGGACTCATCTCAAGAAAGATAACTGGAATGGACTCGTTTCAAGAAAGACAAATGGAATGGACTCATCTCAAGAAAGATAAATTGATTTTATAATTACCGTATTCAGTTATCCATATAAACTCAATCTACCTGATTATCACCAAAATACCTTCACTCTTACCTCAGATTATTTTATACTGGTGTATAAACTTTGTGTTTAAATAAGTAACAGCACCAGTTTTGGATTATGAAGTAGTCAACACATTTTTTTAACAGGAAAATTGTCGTGAACAAATGTGTAACAATTGTCTGAACATCTATGCCTGGTTGTTCCATTATCACCATATAAGTACATGTTTATAATCCAGCATGTGCCCTAAACCATGTATTTTTGATGATAACAAGGAATTATATATAGATAAGAAAAGGCAACTGATTGCGATTTTGAGAACGCTCGCGTATTCACTCAAAATCTCACAATATCTCATTTTCAATATTCTTAACTTCCATTCATCTCAGGAACACGAATCAAAATTCTTACACTGCAGAATGAAATTCTCATTAAAAACAATGCCATTCTCAGAAATTTGTGTTATTAATTGTTGGAGTACTTTTGAATACAGAATGTGTATACTGCAACTAAAATAACGACAAATTATGATATTTTCTTCAAACCTCAATATCTTTAATTCAAGATCATTTTGCATGATGGAAACATGTTTAAACATCTAAGATTATATACAATAACAGTTTATGTACAAGAAATCAGTTGCCTGCGAATTATGAATCCTTCGTGTGCTATTTCAACATTTAGTAAGGAGATGCAAGTTTCCTATCCTTCTACACAAGTCCTTGATGATAACAATGATGAAGGTCAATACCAAAACTATATTAACAAATCAAATATCAAATTCGTCCTTGTTCAAGCTTCCATCACAGAAAGATAAAATGGTGCATAGTTATAAACATTGTCAGATAATAACAATTACTATAAATATTCATGTTATACAATAATTATATAACATACACAATCATTAATATATAGATTGAGTATTACATTTTAATTCAAGTTTATACAATCTACTAGTATATCCACATTCCATTACACAATCTACAGGTATATGCAGGTTTCATTGGTATGGTCAATCCTGTCTTTAGCAGTCAGTCAAGGGTAGGAGCAAAAGTGGCCTTTTAAGAGAGGTTGTTGCTTAATACAGGTTAATATGCCCTGAAAACATAGTAATGGGAAAAAGAAAATATGGCTGCTTAAGACAAGTGGTTGCTTAATAGAGGTGACCACTTACACAGGTTTGACTGTATATGCATATTCCATTACACAATCTACAGGTATTTGCATGTTCCATTACACAATCTACAGGTATATGCATGTTCCATTACACAATCTACAGGTATATGCATGTTCCATTTAATGTTTAATTTTCAGGCATTGCAGAGAAATAAAGAGGTTATGATACAAATTTCTGACAGGAACTGAGTTTGACAACATCCATTGTTATTTCAAGTCATTGTATTTAGTATCATTTAAACCTTTGGATGAATGGATTAGTTTTTCTGTGTACTAAATAATAAAGTTTATATGATGTCAAAAGGAAGATTCCAGGCTCACTTATTTAAGTACGAAGACATCAAATTAATATATACATTGAAATGAAAAATAGAACAATATCAAATAAAGAATATGCAAAATGGACCTATAACCTTGATACCTGTAGTCTCAGAAATGTCCTCAATTCTCAATTTGCTATCTCTTATAACATGCGTTAGTCATTGAATAGATTACAAGAAAACAATTATACAAATTGTAAAAATGATAAACTTAATAAGGAACTATTCACAGAGATACCCGAACATAAAAAAATAACAGGAATATGCAGTTATAACAACTGAGTTTGTAACACACACTATATATATATTGATACAGCAATAGGAATGAATGAATAAATATGGTTTTATGGCGTACCAACAAATTTATAAGTTATTCAATGCCAACAAGTGCGAAAATTATAGGTTCACTCTTCATGTACAAAAACAATAAATTAGCATACAATTTAGAAACCCATCAACAAATGAATATGCAGAATGAACCTAGAACTTTGATACCTGTAGAACTGCAGAGTTTCAGCAAATTCTATAGCATTACTCAAATTGTCGCTTCTTACGAAATGCACGAGTCACAATGATCCTATACAGCAATACATCCATATACACTATCTATCTACTGTATAAACCAATATAGTATATTAACGAGACTATCATTCAGTAATTTTCCAGCATGTATGTCATCAAAGAGCAGGGTTGCAACAATACTCCCATTGTTCAACAAAATGCATTGCAAACAGAAACAAACTTGATGATTTTATAGAACTAACAACTTTTCTAACTACATACATGATTTCTGTTCTTATCATGTTGTTGATATATTTTACTGAAAATTGGAATAATTTAATTCTAATTAAACATAACAACGACAACAATCGTATGTAACTTCATTGAGCCTTAACAGTCACAACAAGGTTACCCTTATATCAAAAGTAACAAAATGAATTCATCATCAATACTGAGGATGGCCGCCCTGTGCCCTAATATTGCATTACACCTAGAATGCATGGAATTGATGTAATTCATAATGTACTCCTGCCCACTAGTATTCCATGTTCAAAAATATGTATTGTTTTAAGCTTACACAAAACTATATAAAAAAAAAATGTATTAGTTTGAATTTATTTATTTTACTTCGACAAGTTCTTATAACTTTGGCAAATCATGCTCGAAGTCTTCCTGGTTAGTAGCAGAATTTTAGAATGTGTAGGTATTTCATTATAATGATTTTGTCAATATTAATGATCATAATGACAAAATCATTAATGAAATACCTTAACAAGCATATTCTAAAACTGTACATGTCGCTTTCATTAGTTTGCTAACGTGGCTCTGAAAGTCATCCTGGTTTCTTTACAAGGAGCAGACGGTCAAAAGGAGCAGACGGTCACAATATATCAGAAGATCTGTCTGCAGTAAAAAAGGAAGAAACCCCATCAACAAGTTAAGCAGGTTTAATGTAAAAATATATCAACACCGTGATGTGTGCGCAACTTATGTTTCGTAATACAAAATAAACACATTCAATATATATATCAACAGTAACAGAAGACTAAATATTCTCATTGTGTTGTAAAGCAACATAAACTTAACTAGCTGTCAATGACAGTCATACCCACCCCCACCCCCCTGGACATTAAAGCATGATTGACAGTTAAAGCATACAAGTCTGACATTCGTTCATTTCATGACACTGCATTAAAAAATAAATGTAAGTTCAAAAAATTGAATTATAAAAGATTATCAAAATAATTTTTGGTCAAGCTAAATATATTCAAGGAGTTGAAGCTTCTTAACATATATACAAAAAATATTATATTTTCTTCATTTTCACCTTTGACACCCAAGTATGACCTTTACCCTTGAGCTTCAGATCTGAAATCCACGCTCATCTTCATGAGGGGAACTATCATCCATAGTCAAATTAAAATCCTTTCTGACAATTAAAAGTTACAGAGAAAACACAAAATGGAAAGTATGGGCAGGCAGACAGACAGACAGATGGATGGATGGACAGACGCCATTACTCTGTCCCTCTTCAATTACACTATACAGAGAGTAAAGGTGATAATTGCCATATCCCATATGGGCAGATTTTCAATTTTCAAAATAAGTATTCATCACGTCAGATTTTGTCTCTCCTACTAAAGTAATGTTTATACACAGTTCCATGTAATTTGTATCCATTAACAAAACCTCTCTTTTTTTGGGATCCTGGAAGTTGAAGGTTAACCAGTACTCATGCACACCCACTCTTTGCAATCAACTGACAACTTTCTCACCTGAATCAGCGGTGAGACAGATGACAATACAAAATGTTGCATCTCATTCAGCACCATAACTGTGGCCAAGCGGAAATTTCATACTCATGACCCCTGGATTGGTAGTCAGACATGCTACCAACTGAGCTACTTGGGCCATTTCATTCGGAGCAAAGGGGGATATAAAAAACTACTTGCCTAACCACCTGTCCAACTACTTGTCTAACATACATAATTATATTTAAAAGCAACATCTTTAAAAATTGCTTTTATTCTTGATACAAGAAATAATGTAGAAATAAATCGTCGAGTCAATTTTTAAGTTTAACTTCAAGCGCAAAAAATTGCCCTAACAGCAATTACAACAAATATTAAAGCTACTTTTTTCATAAAAAAAATCACTAAAAATCACTAAAAACTTAAATTAGATTAATAGTATCACATATACAATATGAATGCATTAAATGAGTGAGATGGCTTATAAAGATTGCATGTTTATAATAAAACTTATTTTGTTTTTTCAGAGATTCATGATGTTTTTTAATAGTGTTCAATGCCATTTTAACACATTTCAGGTTATATATGACAAATCCAGTTTTACTGGCGAATGAAGACCTCAGAATGAATCTGAGTAGAACCATCGTCCTTCCACAATTAACTGGCAAACTTCCTTACAAAAAGGTTTTTAGAGTGAGAGGGACTCAAACCTACAATCTTAGCAGTGAGAGGTAAGGGACCTTGAGACGGCACCTTAGACCACGCATCAGCGAAGAACCCATAGATTCATGATGTTCACCAATTTCAAACAAATCAAAAATATGCCACTATTACCCAATCATCATTTCCCCTAATAAATTATGTTCTAATAAGGGCGCGAAATGTCCAAATATTAGTATTAATATTTAAACAAATGCATATTCAGACATTTTTGTAAATAAACTACAAACAAACTCAGAATGAAAATATTCCATTACATTTGCAATTATTCGAAAGTAGATAAAAAAATGGTCGTAACATTTTTTCCTCACGATAATAATTATAAATTAATTGCTAGATTATCATCCAATTTTTTCTGAAAAACAGGGTGGGAGGTTGTTTTTTTTATTTTTGTTTTTAAAATTTTTGATGTTTTTTTTAAAAAAAAAAATTATGAAAATAAAGTGTTGGGGCGAAATGAAAATTAGGGGGCATGCAGGAAATTAATTTTTAATGGCCTAAGGGAGGCAACTGTGACCAAAAAACATTCAATAAAACATCTGCTTTAAAAAAAAGTGATGATATTCAAAACATAGCTGTAAAGATTGATTTTGGTATGTATTTCAAAACATATTTCATTGCTTACAACCAATAAAATTATTTTGTACCCCTTTCTGCTTACGTATTAGGTGCGTTTTTTTTCCAACTTTTAAGATCTTCGAGAAGGGATGCACGATAAACATAAGTACAGAAGATTTCATTTTTTTTTTATATGTAAATTTTTTATTTCTGATAATTTCCCATGTATATTTTAAAAGATTAAGTAAAATAATGATTGCTCTCTGTTATTTAGAGTCTATAAATTGCCATACCTTTAGCTTTTATTTATTTCTTTGTTATAAGTTTTAATCCCAAATTATCGGTGAAAAACATTGCCTAGGGCATCGTTCCTTTGCTTGTAAATGTGTGATAAAACAATTAGGTGACGCATGGCCTGCCTAACCCTTACTGATCTATTTATCCAAACACCGATTTTAGTCGCTGTATTGTTATACGATTGACAATTAAAAAAGTGTTCACGCTATTTTTAGAAAATCATGTTCGTTACATTGATACTTTTCCCCAAAGTGAAATAGAACGCTACGTAAAATGACACAAGAAACTGCCAGAGTGACGACATCCCATATTGGCACAAGGTCAAAAATAAATTGTGTCGGCATTATAGACATATTCAATCGCAAAATAAAAACACGGACTGGTTCACATTTATTTGTTACATACTTTCTCGATTCCGTAATGTTTACTTTAGTGTAAACCAGTCTGGCTTTGAGTGGACATTTCATGATTACGTGACCGTAACATGTTTATCTGATGGAATTGACATGACATGCTTACCGGTAAGTGTGTATTCAATTTCAAAGGATGCAAAGCAATTGTGTTTTCGCAAACTGATGAATCTTTTAGTATGGGATATATACCGGTATATAATTTATTGATTTTTTAACGAAAATATGTTAGCAATGACGAAGCGTGATGGAGTGAAAGTCAAAAAGACAATTGTCCTTTGGTTGAAAATCAATCATTTTTAAACGACACCCAGTATCTTTTGTTTGTGTGGTTTGTAGTAGTTTATGTTTATAAATTAAATCAATATAATATGCAGTATTTCGTTATGATTAAAAAAAAAATTTAAGATTTTTTATAAAAAAAAAACATGACTGTGTACGAGCGTCACCGGTCATTTCGGAGTATTGAAAGCGGGTGCTGCCATGTGGCTTCTGCATATTAGTTGACATCTTAATTGCACGCCTGGGCAGGTGTTGACAACTCTGAGTATGTATTGAGACAGTGATGAGAAGTGTCAAGTATTTTGAGTGTGTATAAAATCTTGGGAATTATCGTATCGAGTCAGGTATTCCTTCCAACATGTCGCCACAGCCGAATCTAAACAAGATTTCAAAATTATGATGCGCTATATACACATATATAGGAGAATTGTATTTTTTCTTAGTTCTTGATCTTAAAACATGGATGCGCGATGTACGCGGATGCGCAATATACGCGAGGATATACGGTAAATGAAAATTGTCATTTTTCTCTTGACCAAAAAAGTTGATAAGAATGTCGGAATTTTGACTTAAACCTCTGTCTATACCAAAGAAATGATAATATACTGAATGGAACAGCTCACCCACAACTTTTTTTATTTCTAATATCTGTTTCTTGACTATCATGTGATGACTGATTTGACCACCGATTTCAATGATTATGAAATGATTCCAGCTACTGTCAAATATAATAATACAGATTTGGTCCTTGCTGTCTTAACCCTTTACTCCATAGATACGGGTTTTCCTGCACCAATCGCAGAAGGCCTTTGAAAACAGTGCAGGAAGAGTTCAGATCGTTACTTCCTGCACTGTTTTCCACTCTGTCACTTAATATAAACATAATTCACCCAATAATTCAAAAGCCTTCTATATTAGAGGTGTCCAAGGGCGTTTGTCTGTATTAGAGGTGTCCAAAGGCGTCTATATTAGAGGTGTCCAAAGGCATCTATATTAGAGGTGTCCAAAGGCGTCTATATGAAGTAAAGGATTAATTTCTCTTTCTTATTCAAATCCAAATTTCAAGGGAAATACTTTGAAATTTATTGACAAAATACATAAAATGTCGGGTGACGTGTTAGCTGTTTCATTCAGTATATAAAAAGGTTTACACTATGAGAAACAACCATATACATGTCTGTGAATTATTTCTGACAGTAATTTCACATAAAAACATGATGATGATGATGATGATGGTGATGACTGTTACAATTCATCTGTTAAGTTACATGGTCTTCTTCTTCCATAATTTAGGTGGATCTTTTTGTCCTCCTGGTTTCTTTCCCAGCCTCTGATTGTAACCTAGCAACACATAAAATAACAACATATAAAATAATCAACATATAAAAGGCACAATTGTTTGCCAATCAATTGACAGACAAACAAAATAACCAACCAACAGACAGATCAACAGCAAGGCTGTCAGACAGACCAACCAACAGACAGATCAACAGCAAGGCTGACAGACAGACCAACCAACAGACAGATCAACAGCAAGGCTGTCATACAGACCAACCAACAGACAGATCAACAGCAAAGCTGTCAGACAGACCAACCAACAGACAGATCAACAGCAAGGCTGTCAGACAGACCAACCAACAGACAGATCAACAGCAAGGCTGTCAGACAGACCAACCAACAGACAGATCAACAGCAAGACTGTCAGACAGACCAACCAACAGACAGATCAACAGCAAGGCTGTCAGACAGACCAACCAACAGACAGATCAACAGCAAGGCTGTCAGACAGACCAACCAACAGACAGATCAACAGAAAGGCTGTCAGACAGACCAACCAACAGACAGATCAACAGCAAGGCTGTCATACAGACCAACCAACAGACAGATCAACAGCAAGGCTGTCAAACAGACCAACCAACAGACAGATCAACAGCAAGGCTGTCAGACAGACCAACCAACAGACAGATCAACAGCAAGGCTGTCAGACAGACCAACAGACAGATCAACAGCAAGGCTGTCAGACAGACCAACCAACAGACAGATCAACAGCAAGGCTGTCAGACAGACCAACAGACAGATCAACAGCAAGGCTGTCAGACAGACCAACAGACAGATCAACAGCAAGGCTGTCAGACAGACCAACCAACAGACAGATCAACAGCAAAGCTGTCAGACAGACCAACCAACAGACAGATCAACAGCAAGGCTGTCAGACAGACCAACCAACAGACAGATCAACAGCAAGACTGTCAGACAGACCAACCAACAGACAGATCAACAGCAAAGCTGTAGACAGACCAACCAACAGACAGATCAACAGCAAGACTGTCAGATAGACCAACCAACAGACAGATCAACAGCAAGGCTGTAAGACAGACCAACCAACAGACAGATCAACAGCAAGGCTGTCATACAGACCAACCAACAGACAGATCAACAGCAAGGCTGTCAGACAGACCAACCAACACACAGATCAACAGCAAAGCTGTCAGACAGACCAACCAACAGCAAGGCTGTCAGACAGACCAACCAACAGACAGATCAACAGCAAGGCTGTCAGACAGACCAACCAACAGACAGATCAACAGCAAAGCTGTCAGACAGACCAACCAACAGACAGATCAACAGCAAGTCTGTCAGACAGACCAACCAAAAGACAGATCAATGGACAGGCTAACTGACAGACCAACCAACAGGCAGATCAACAGCAAGACAGACAGACAGACAGACAGACAGACAGACAGACAGACAGACAGACAGACAGACAGACAGACAGACAGACAGACAGACAGACAGACAGACAGACAGACAGACAGACAGACAGACAGACAGACAGACAGACAGACAGACAGACAGACAGACAGACAGACAGACAGACAGACAGACAGACAGACAGACAGACAGACAGACAGACAGACCAGTCAAATGGGACTGGACAAACTAGTTTGAGTTCAGTATTGTTCAACATCATATATCATACATGTATATGTATATTCATCAAAACAGGAAATCGTTTGGGACAAGATAAAAGGTAACAGCTATATATGGTGTTCGAACCATCTGTGTCCAAGCAAACAAAGTTCTACTGTACAAATTTCTTGCAAAAATAGCTTCCTGCCTACCCCTATGAAAAATACTGGGTCGGAGCACAGCAAACAAACATTTTAAAGTATGGCCCAACAGAAAAAAAAACATTACAAATAAAATGAGTTTAATATCTGTGATGTTCCACACATCTGCTACTGGCTGCGACACACATAACACCTTACCTGGTATATCACTGGGGACTATGCTCTCTGTTCCATTGTTATCTGTAAAGTAACAAACACAATAAAGTTCACATGCTTACTTAAATAAAGAAAAGAAAATGCTCTATGAGTCCAGCTTGTCAGATTTTGGCACAAACAAGTCTTAAATCTACTTATTATTATTTCTTTATGTGGCTCCTGAAGGAAACTGAAGTCACTTTTAATTTTAAGTTAACTCGGGACTGCTATTGTTCAGAAATGCCAGAGTGTAAACCTCCTGGAGACACAGTCAGTGGACGAGGTTCACTAACCTCCAGGAGACAGTCTATCAGTGGACGAGGTTCACTAACCTCCTGGAGACAGTCTATCAGTGGACAAGGTTCACTAACCTCCTGGAGACACAGTCTATCAGTGGACGATGTTCACTAACCTCCAGGAGACAGTCTATCAGTGGACGAGGTTCACTAACCTCCTGGAGACAGTCTATCAGTGGACGAGGTTTACTAACCTCCAGGAGACAGTCTATCAGTGGACGAGGTTTACTTACCTCCAGGAGACAGTCTATCAGTGGACAAGTTCATTAACCTCAAGGAGACAGTCTATCAGTGGAAGAGGTTCACTAACCTCCAGGAGACAGTCTATCAGTGGATGAGGTTCACTAACCTCCTGGAGACAGTCTATCAGTGGATGAGGTTCACTACTATCAATGGACAAGGTTCACTAACCTCCTGGAGACAGTCTATCAGTGGACAAGGTTCACTAACCTCCTGGAGACACAGTCTATCAGTGGACGAGGTTCACTAACCTCCAGGAGACAGTCTATCAGTGGAGGAGGTTCTCTAACCTCCAGGAGACAGTCTATTAGTGGACGAGGTTCACGAACTTCCAGGAGACAGTCTACAGTGGAAGAGGTTCATTTACCTCAAGGAGACAGTCTATCAGTGGATGAGGTTCACTACTATCAGTGGAAGAGGTTCACTAACCTCCAGGAGACAGTTTATCAGTGGATGAGGTTCACTAATCATGGAGACAGTCTATCAGTGGATGAGGTTCACTACTATCAGTGGACGAGGTTCACCAACCTCCAGGAGACAGTCTATCAGTGGACGAGGTTCACTAACCTCCAGGAGACAGTCTATCAGTGGACGAGGTTCTCTAACCTCCAGGAGACAGTCTATCAGTGGACAAGGTTCACGGACCTCCAGGAGACAGTCTATCAGTGGAAGAGGTTCACTAACCTCCAGGAGACAGTCTATCAGTGGACGAGGTTCTCTAACCTCCAGGAGACAGTCTATCAGTGGACGAGGTTCACTAACCTCAAGGAGACAGTCTTTCAGTGGACAAGGTTCACTAACCTCCGGAGACAGTCTATCAGTGGACGAGGTTCACTAACCTCCAGGAGACAGTCTATCAGTGGAAGAGGTTCACTAACCTCCTGGAGACAGTCTATCAGTGAATGAGGTTCACTAACCTCCTGGAGACAGTCTATCAGTGAATGAGGTTCACTAACCTCCTGGAGACACAGTCTACCAAAGGACAAGGTTTAACGCAATAAAATTATACCTTAAATTTTGGAAAAATTAGATTTTTTTTAAATTATACTTTATTGTTTTAAAAAATATAAATTTGTTTATTCAATATTACATTTTTCGCTTAATACAACACCAATGAAGTTAAAGTGTACATGTACAGGGATTTCATTTGCCCAATTTTGGAGCCATTATTCTGCCCCATTCCCAATGGCAAAACGTATCTTTTTTTTCCCCAATCCAAAGTAACAAAATTTCCAAAATTCCCAATTTCAAAATGCAAAGAAATCAAAAGAAATATATGGGGGAAGAATACGTACATAATACATACAAAAAAGAGAAATAAACAGCAGGATCTAGCTGTTTGGTAGTTAAAGCTATTTTTTTCTTTTTTATAAAATCAGAAAATAATTACTCTTTATTTGGTTTGAAAAATTGCTACTTACTTAAACTTTTACCTCCGGAAAACTGTAAAACAGAAATGAATAATTAGTAGATTCTATCAAAAAGGAAAAACATACATAAAGACATCCGGTTGTAAGGCAGACAATGTAAAAAAAAAAGTAGTTTGCGGTTTCCCTACCTAAACAAATATAGTGAGTTACTGTCTCCTACGAAAAGCCCGATGCCATACTAACTTAAATTTTATAAGTGCTAATTTATTTCAACTCTAGGGTGAGATAGAAATATCTCACTGTAGTAAAATGGCAGATGATATAGAAATATTTCACTGTGGTAAAATGGCAATTGAGACAGAAATATCTCGCTGTGGTAAAATGGCAAATGAAATAGAAATATCTCACTGTAGTAAAATGGCAAATGAGACAGAAATATCTCGCTGTGGTAAAATGGCAAATAAGATAGAAATATCTCTTCCATTTTCCCATAGATTCCTATATAAACCTCAAAGTCCTCCATTTTCCTATAGCATTCCTATATAAACCTCAAAGTTCTCCATTTTCCCTTACCATTCCTATATAAAACTTACAGTCATCCATTTTCCCATAGCATTCCTATATAAACCTCAAAGTCCTCCATTTTCCTATAGCATTCCTATATAAACCTCAAAGTTCTCCATTTTCCCTTACCATTCCTATATAAAACTTAGTCATCCATTTTCCCATAGCATTTCTATATAAACCTCAAAGTCCTCCATTTTCCCAAAGCATTCCTATATAAAACTCAAAGTCCTCAAATTGCCCATAGCATTCCTATATAATACTCAAAGTGATCAATTTGCCCATAGCATTCCTATATAAAACTTAAAAGTCCTCCATTTTCCTATAGAATTCCTATATAAACCTCTAAGTCCTCCATTTTCCCATAGCATTACTATATAAAACTCAAAGTCCTCAATTTGCCCATATCATTCCTATATAAAACTCAAAGTCCTCCATTTTCCCACAGCATTCTTATATAAAACTTAAAAGTCCTCCATTTTCCCATAGATTCTTATAAATACCTCAAAATCTTCCATTTTCCCATAGCATTCCTTTATAAACCTCAAAGTTCTCCATTTTCCCATAGCATTCCTATATAAAACTCAAAGTCCTCAATTTGCCCATAGCATTCCTATATAAAACTCAAAGTCCTCAATTTGCCCATAGCATTCCTATATAAAACTCAAAGTCTTCCATTTTCCCAAAGCATTCTTTTATAAAACTTGAAAGTCCTCCATTTTCCTATAGGATTCCTATATAAACCTTTAAGTCCTCCATTTTCCCATAGCATTCCTATATAAACCTCAAAGTCCTCCATTTTCCCATATTATTCCTATATAAACCTCAAAGTCCTCCATTTTCCCATATCATTCCTATATAAAACTCAAAGTCCTCCTTTTTCCCACAGCATTCTTATATAAAACTTAAAAGTCCTCCATTTTCCCATAGATTCCTATATAAACATCAAAGTCCTCCATTTTCCTATAGCATTCCTATATAAACCTCAAAGTCCTCCATTTTCCCTTACCATTCCTATATACAATTCAAAGTCCTCAATTTGCCCAAAGCATTCCTATATAAAACTTAAAGTCCTCAATTTGCCCATAGCATTCCTATATAAAACTTAAAGTCCTCAATTTGCCCATAGCATTCCTATATAAAACTCAAAATCTTCCATTTTCCCAAAGCATTCTTATATAAAACTTAAAAATCCTCCATTTTCCTATAGCATTCCTATATAAACCTCTTAGTCCTCCATTTTTCCATAGCATTCCTATATAAAACTCAAAGTCCTCCATTTTCCCACATCATTCTTATATAAAACTTAAAAGTCCTCCATTTTACCTACAGCATTCCTATATAAACCTTTAAGTCCTCCATTTTCCCATAGCATTCCTACATAAACCTCAAAGTCCTCCATTTTCCCATATTATTCCTATATAAACCTCAAAGTCCTCCATTTTCCCATATTATTCCTATATAAACCTCAAAGTCCTCCATTTGCCCATAGCATTCCTATATAAAACTTAAAGTCCTCAATTTGCCCATAGCATTCCTATATAAAACTTAAAGTCCTCAATTTGCCCATAGCATTCCTATATAAAACTCAAAATCTTCCATTTTCCCAAAGCATTCTTATATAAAACTTAAAAATCCTCCATTTTCCTATAGCATTCCTATATAAACCTCTTAGTACTCAATTTGTCCATAGCATTCCTATATAAAACTCAAAGTCCTCCATTTTCCCACATCATTCTTATATAAAACTTAAAAGTCCTCCATTTTACCTACAGCATTCCTATATAAACCTTTAAGTCCTCCATTTTCCCATAGCATTCCTACATAAACCTCAAAGTCCTCCATTTTCCCATATTATTCCTATATAAACCTCAAAGTCCTCCATTTTCCCATATCATTCCTATATAAACCTCAAAGTCCCCTTGCAGGGCTTAATATACACCCTTGCCCCTTGATTAAACCCTCTCTGATAGGGATATTTTTTCAATTCTAAATTCTCAATTTTAACCAGTTTGGAATTTCATTCCTTCTTATTGAACCAATTCTTATTAAATGCTGCGACTAAATGATGCTTCAGATCTCAAATTGAATATTTTTTTACACAAACAAATGTGAAAATTTCCATTTTCCCATATATCCCTATGTGAAACTCAGAGTCCCCTTGCAGAGCTTCTATAAATAATAGCCCCTTGATTTATATTAATCTTAATGGGGATAATTTATTCAAAATATGAACAAATTTGACTGATCTGTTCTGACAGGAATATTTTTGAAAATTATTAACCTAATTCTAACCCTTTTGGGGCTCACTTTGACCCATTAAGACAATGGAACCATGACATTTTAACAAATCTTAATCTTATTGACCCTGAAGTATTTCAGTGAAAATTTTGGCAAAATCAATTCCATATAAAAAAACTTTTTTAACCCCAGTGACATCATTGATAAAATTCTGATAGAACTGTGTTTGGTGATCATTTCTAATTAAATATTTTCAAAGTCTATTTGAAGTTTCATGAAAAGAAGACTTTTTAAGCTTTTAACTATTTCTAGCAACGGTGGCCATCTCGAAATTTAGAAGAAGATGAAAAAAATAGGTTTAGTCTAACACAAATGAGAAACATTCATTTGAAGTTGAATATAGCTGGCCTAGTGGTTACAAAGAACCTACCATTTGTGAACAATGACAGGTGATGGATAATACACCATCATTCTTGCTTTTGGCCAGTAGACTTAAAAAACGATAGCTCCTTGAATGGGGTAAAATTGTCATCCAGGGCAATTAATTGAACAAATTTGAAAGAGCTAGCTTCATTTAAGAATTTTTCACATCATATTATGTAAAAAAATTTCAAACGGTTTCAGAGAAGAAGTTTGAAGCAAAAGTTAACGATAGACAACAGATCACTGACGGACACAGCGCGATCACAAAAACTCACCGGTGAGCCTCTGGCACAGGTGAGCTTAGAGGCGATACAAAAAGCTCCACTATAAGCACAAAAGATGCAAAACAGCAAACAAGCACAAAATAATCATATAAGTAACATCTAATGAAAGACGTAATATTTTCTAGTATCTAGTATAAATATTTAAGTGATCTTACCAAATTTTTGATTGCGTTAGTCAACTGCGTCTTCTTTCCCAATGTGTTAAGTTCCCCTGCACCTTAACACAAGAATTATAAAAATACACATATAGCTCAGATCCAGTTGTCTCAGTTGTAGGAATATGTCATTTGACATAAATCATCTTATATCAATATTATGTTGTTTTACAATGATTTTTACATACACTATGTCATTTTAAACTTTAACTTCTACCTGTATTGTTTGGCGTAAACAACTTCTATCTAATCAGTCTTGCTTTACATAAACTTTATATAAACTTTATCCATACTGTGTTGTTTTGTATAAATGCCATCTATACTGTGTTGTTTTACACAAACTTTATCTATACATTGTTGTTTTACATAAACTTTATCAATACTGTGTTGTTTTATATAAACTTTATTCTATACTGTGTTGTTTTATATAATCTTTATCTATACTATGTTGTTTTACAAAAACTTTATATATACTGTGTTGTTTTTTATAAAGTTTATCTATACTGTGTTGTTTTACACAAACTTTATCTATACTGTATTGTTTTGCACAAACTTCATCTACACTGTGTTGTTTTTATAAACTGTATTTTTACTGTGTTATTTAACACAAACTTTATCTATACTCTGTTGTTTTATACAAATCTTATCTACACTGTAATGTTTTATTTAAACTTTATCTATGCTGTGTTGTTTTACATAAACTTTATCTACACTGTGTTTTACACACACTTTATCTACACTGTGTTGTTTTTATATACTTTATCTATTTAGTGTTGTTTTACACAAACTTTATCTATACAGTGTTGTTTTACATAAAATTTTATCTATACTGTATTGTTTTACACAAACTTCATCTACACTGTAATGTTTTACACAAACTTTATCTATACTGTGTTGTTTTACACAAATATTATCTACACCGTGTTTTACATAAACTTCATCTACACTGTGTTGTTTTACACAAACTTTATCTACAATGTGTTTTACTCAAACTTTACCTATACTGTTTTGTTTTTATATAATCTTTATCCATACTGTGTTGTGTTATATAAACTTTATCTACATTATGTTTTACACAAATTTTATCTACAATGCGTTTTACACAAACTTTATCTATACCTTGTTCTACATAAAATTGTCTATATGGCATAGTTTTAAAATGTTGACATAGTTCCAAACACCTCAATTTCATGCAAAAAGCAGCAGTTCATTTGAGATTGGCCTTAGTATTCAATACATTAAGTGTTTTAATTAGTTTTGATACTAATTTGCTGCACATAACTATTAATTGAAAAAACATTGTTAGCTTTTTAATTGTTTACCAGATCTGCGCTATTGTACTAATATAACAAAATGCAAAACAAAGCACAAATAGCTAGCATATAAGAAAAATGGTGAGTGCATGAAAAGGTGCCAGTATCTGCTTTATGTAAGTCTTGCCACACATTAAGTTTCTCACCAAGATAGAATATATATATATATATATATGTACATATCAATCATGTTAATAATGGCTCTAAATACACCAAAGTTCTGACATGCCTAATTTGCCAATGACATGTAAAACAAATTAACAAAAAATTGTCCACATTTTCTTGCGAAAAAACAAACAAATTTCATTCCACTTTAACAATTATTTGAAAATTATAGTTTTTATCAAAATAAACTGACATTACAAAGTCTATAAAAATTGACCAGTTTGAGTCAAAGAAGAGTGAATTTTGTGCTGAAAAATGATGAATTTTGTTTATACTTATTTATTTTAGCTCATTTGTGAAGAAAGCTGATATGAACCAGTCTCAATTTGCTCCCTGGGTAGAAGAACCAGTACTGAGTTTTTTTGAGAGGTTACATATAGCATGAGTGGCCAACACTCTATCCACAACACTACTGCTCTGCTTGGTAATGAATTAGTCATGTAGACTAAGCCATTTATAAATTAATTACTAGAATATCATCCAAATTTTTTTGAAAATGAAAGGAGGGGAGGGGTTTTTTATAATTTTTTTTTTTTTTCATAAAAATAAAAAGGGTTGGGGCAGTATGAAAATTTGGGGGTGGGCAGTGATGATAATCTAGCATTTAATTTATTTCAGCCTAAAGGTTGATGAATCTAAACCCTGCTTAATGTTAATAATTTCTTTAATATAAAGTTTCAGACAGTAATATGAAGACATTAATATTTTCACATGGCGGAGGTGTAAAAATTGACCTGGTATATCATCTTCAGAAAATTTTTATTTCAACATTGGTGGGTTGAGCATCCCAATCTGTTACAACTATAATCTATCTTGGTTTGAAACATGAAACATCAAATCTGGTCAATATATAACATATCTATACTAAAACAACTGACCAATACCTTCAAACACAACTCCAAAAATGGTTGCTTTCCAATTGTATGAAAAACTGAAAATGATGTTTGTAAAATGAATTATTAGTTATCTCTATCACATACAATTTGTCATTGATGAAAAACTGGGCTAATATAAACAAAGTGCATAGCGTGTATATAAAGTTATTTTGGGACTGACCTAGTATTCCAGACCACCAGCATTTCGTTATTTAAAATATTCAACAAATCAATTCTTTCTCCTGGTTAAGAAATCAGCTAGCCAACTCTTGTGTGACTAGGTGGGAGGGTGGGGTGTGGTGTGGTGGAGTGGAATCAGCTGCCTTTCGGGGGAAGAACTGACTACTACATTGGAACTGAGACAACAGAACTGTAACTTACAAATTTTAATATAATTCTGAGTTTAAAAACAGTAAATATCAAGCTCCATGTGTCCAATTCAACACACAGACCAGTTCAATTCTTGACCTTTTATTAAATCATGGAGCAACATAGCGTCATGTTGTTTTACACGACATAAAAAAATTACCTGTTTTATCATTACTCTGGTTGGTTGGTTCCACATCAGCATACCGCTTCTCTGGTATCGGTGGTGCAACCTGAAATATAAGACAAGATTAATGTAATTAAATTTATATTGATTCCTCTTTCATTTTCATATTTCATATTGATGTACATACAAATGTGTATAGAAAAGATCATTATAAATTATTTGCTAGATGATCATCCACAATTTCTTCTTAAAAATGACAGGGGTGTGGGGGAGGTAGGGAGATTGGTATCTTCAGTATTTACACATACCATTATGGTATCTCCTATTGTTACACCTTTCATTATGAAACCTACTGTTATTACACATACCAATATGGTACCTTCTGTTATTACATATTTCACTATGGTACCTACTGTTATTACACATACCATTATGGTACCTTCTGTAATTACACCTACCATAATGGAATCTACTGTTATTACACATTTCACTATGGTATCTTCTGTTATTACACATACCATTATGGTACCTTCTGTAATTACACCTACCATAATGGCATCTACTGTTATTACACATTTCACTATGGTATCTTCTGTTATTACACATACCATTATGGTACCTTCTGTAATTACACCTACCATAATGGAATCTACTGTTATTACACATTTCACTATGGTATCTTCTGTTATTACACATACCATTATGGTACCTTCTGTTATTACACCTATCATAATGGAATCTACTGTTATTACACATTTCACTATGGTATCTTCTGTTATTACACATACCATTATGGTACCTTCTGTAATTACACCTACCATAATGGAATCTACTATTATTACACATTTCACTATGGTACCTTCTGTTATTACACATACCATTATGGTACCTTCTGTTATTACACCTACCATAATGGAATCTACTGTTATTACACATTTCACTATGGTATCTTCTGTTATTACACCTACCATAATGGAATCTTCTGTTATTACGCTTCCCATAATGGTACCTTCTGTTATAACACATTTCATTATCGTATCTTCTGTTATTACACATACCTTTATGGTACCTTCTGTTATATAACATCTATCACTATGGTATATCTTGTTATTACACCTACCATAATTAAATCTCCTGTTCTTACACCTACCACTATGGCACCTTCTGTTATTACACATATAATAATCTTATGTATGATTATAAAAAGACAAAACATTCATACCTGTCCAACACTGACAGATTCATAGGGGCTATCTTTTGCTGTATCATTGGATTGTCTTCGAATGGTTGAAGACTTATCTACAACTGAATATATGCCACCTTGCTGTAATCCAGACTGGGTTGCATAAGAATATTTGTTAGCTGAGTCTTGTGTGTGTAGACTGGATTTCTCAGGTTCGTTTGCACTGC
This sequence comes from Panopea generosa, assembly GCA_029582155.1. Taxonomy (NCBI): domain Eukaryota; kingdom Metazoa; phylum Mollusca; class Bivalvia; order Adapedonta; family Hiatellidae; genus Panopea; species Panopea generosa. The sequence goes on along the minus strand of CM055903.1, from coordinate 1,808,226 downwards.
TGTATGGATAAAACTGTGACTGGCTGGTTCCAGTATTATGATTAACGGAACTATAGTTTGTCAATGCTGAATACAACGATGTATCGTTAGAGTCCAAAGATTGTGAGAAAAACTGCGAATTCCCTGCAACGCTATATACTCCTCCACTTGCCCGTGTTGGCATTAACGGGGGAATGCTTGATTGTGGCGTTTCTTTAAATGGCTGAACAGTCTTTAAAGATGAGCTTTTTGGTCTCAGTATCTGACCTTCTGGATTTGCACTTAGTGGTTGTACGGGATTTGACACGGTTTGTTTGACAATGGTTTTTTGTCCTACAATATTAAGAACTGTGACATTTTTTCCATTTCTTTTTTCACTTGTAACACGCTGGTATGTTTCGTCCGCATTAATCTTAGGTGACACATTATTGTTCTTCTCGACCGACGAATTTGAAATCACAGAAATCTTACTATCGACAGAAGGTTTAGGTGTAAGGGAAGGTTTTACTGGTGCCACTGGCTTCCTTTGTTCAACCAAACCTACAGAATTGACATTAGTGTTTACATAAGGTTTCTCTGGAATGTTTTCAATGCTATCAACTTTAAACACCTTAGTTTTCTTAACACTTGTTCTCTCAACTGGCTTTTGCACAGGTTCTTGTGTTTCTTGGATAACAGCCGTTCCTCCAATAGTGTGGGGCGGAGCTGTATGGTGCATCAGGGTGTGGGCAATATCATCATGAAGAAGGGCCGAATTCTTCCGAGGAAAATGGCCACTCGACCCAGACGCTACACTCAAGTTGTCAGGTTTCATATATACTGGATCAACTAGAAAACACAATTTCATAAACTGTTTAGTTATTAATATTATGCCCAACACATTAATCAAGAAATACCTACAAGTGCAAATACCACTAATCAAGGTCTGACTGCATTATGGCTTAAAATGTAAAACAAGAGCCTCAAACGGACATTAGATGCTCATCTAATGCTTACTACTTTTCAATTTTACTTTCACCAAATATGACAGTGGTCATGATATGAATAATCTTGGATAAGGGACATGATCCTTTACTTACATTACTGATAATTAAGTCAAAAAGGGGCTATAACTCCTTTAAAGGGAGTATATTAAAAAAATGCTATTGATGCCTTAAAAAATATAATGATTATTAAAATGGATAAAAAGCATTTCATTATCATTAATAAATAAAATCTGAATGGTTTAGTATGTCAAATCCACCAAAATGAGACATAATTAATATTTAATTTAGAGTGGTAAACTTGAAACATCCCCATTCTAAAAATAGACTAAAACATCTCCATTCTAAAAACAGACAGAACTTAAATACTGTTTAAGGTCATTCGGACTCTTTCTAAGATGAAAACATTTTTACTATGTGTAAACCTGTAGAATGGATCATATTGAAATCAATATGAAATCATGTAACTCATTTAATATGCCACAATATTTTTTGTAATTATGAGCACAAACTCCATTTTAGTCTAACCCAGGCGCATAGCCCAAGTTGGGAAACCCCTTTTCTATATACTGTTATATCATGTTTAAATAGATATAATAGATATCCTTTTGGCAATATCGGATCAGAGAGTATATATAGGCATAATATATTGGGGGGGGGGGGGATCCAAATATTTTTGCTCTGACAAACAGACAGACGGACAGGGGTTGCACTTAATTCCCCTTCATCAGTCTTCCAATGGTGAGGCATAATTAAATATATAAGCCCCAGTGCTTTTAGGTTCAGAGAAGAAGATATTTTAATTATTGCCATGCAATGGGGTTTAACGCCATTTTCAACACATTTCAAGTTATATATAGCATACATATATGGTTTTACTGGTGGAGGAAGACCTCAGATTGTGTAAGACTGTGTAGAACCACTGTCCTTCCGCAAGTAACTGGAAACTTTCTCACATAAAGTTTTTAGAGCGAGTGAGACTCAAACCTATGACCTTAGCTGTGAGAGGAAAATGATCTTGAGACGGCGCATTAGACCACTCGGCCACGGAGGACCTAATGCCATACAAAAAATGGATAGTAAATAACAAGAGGGCCAGGATCGCCCTATATCGCTCACCTGACTGACCTTGAGTCACCCAACTTAAGTAGATTATATTATAATGCATGTACACTCAAAATTCCAGAAAAATGAGATAGGAGAGTAGTTAGATTTTTGATTAGTTTTGAAGATGTAACAGATGGGTAGAAGAGTTCAAACTTGGTAGAGGTTCACCCACGGTAAATGTCAGTAAAACTACATCAAAATCAGGTCAGTAGATTCTGAAAAGAAGGCTTTTGAAGTTTTTACTATAGCTGCCTATATAGTAAACTAGTACCTCACTGTGGCGGTCATGTTTTTAACAAATCACAACGGATTTAACAAACTTGGCAAAGGGTCACCAAAGGAACATTTCTGCAAAATTGTTTTAAAATTGGCCCAGTGGTTTCTGACAAGAAGATTTTTTAAGTTTTTACAATAGCTTATATAGTAAACTAACTCCACCACCTGGCCGCCATGTTTTTTGACAAATCACTACGGTTTGAACAATCTTGGTGAAGTGTCCTCCAAGAAACATATCTGTAACTTTATTTTAAAATCTAGCCAGTAGTTTCTGACAAAAAGACTTTTTTAAGTTTTTACTAATCAAACTTGCCCCGCCCCCTGGCTGCCATGTTATTGACAAATCAAGATGACTTGACCAAACTTGGTGGAGGGTCACCCAAGGAACATTTCTGTGAAATTATTTTAAAATTGAGCCAGTAGTATCTGAGAAGAAAATTTTTTAAGTTTTTACTATAGCTTATACATTAAACTAATCCCACACCCTAGCAGCCATGTTTTTTGACGAATCACTACGGTTTGAACAAACTTGGTGAAGGGTCCTCCAAGGAACATTTCTGTGAAATTATTTTAAAATCAAGCCAGTAGTTTTTGACAAGAAGATTTTTTAAGTTTTTACTATAGCTTATATAATAAACTAAGCCCTCCCTCTGGCCGCCATTTCTTTTGACGAACCAAGATGACTTGAACAAACTTGGTTGAGAGTCACCCAAGGAACATTTCTGTGAAATTATTTTAAAAGTGAGCCAGTAGTTTCTGACAGGAAGACTTTTTAAGTTTTTACTATAGCTTATATAGTAAACTAACCTGGTCGCCATTTTTTTTGACGAACCAAGATGACTTGAACAAACTTGGTTGAGGGTCACCCAAGGACATTTCTGTGAATTTATTTTAAAATTGAGCCAGTAATTTCTGACAAGATGATTTTTTAAGTTTTTACTAATTAAACTTGCCCCGCCCTCTGGCAGCCAAGTTTTTTTGACAAATCAAGATGACTTGACCAAACTTGGTGGAGGGTCACCCAAAGAACATTTTTTAAGTTTTTACTAATTAAATTTGCCCCGCCCCCTGGCGGCCAATTTTTTTTGACAAATCAAGATGACTTGACCAAACCTGGCGGAGGGTCACCCAAGGAACATTTCTGATAAGTTATATCAAAATTGGCCCAGTGGTTTCTGACAAGAAGATTTTTTAAGTTTTTACTGTAGCTTATATAGTAAACTAACCCCACCCCCTGGCCGCCATGTTTTTTGACGAATCAAGATGGGGTGAACAAACTTGGTAAAGGGTCACCCAAGGAACATTTCTGTGAAATTATTTTAAAATTGAGCCAGTAGTTTCTGAGAAGAAATTTTTTTAAGTTTTTACTATAGCTTATATAGTAAACTAACCCCACCCCTTGGCCGCCATGTTTTTTGACAAATCACTATGGTTTGACCAAACTTGGTGGAGGGTCACCCAAAGAACATTTTTTAAGTTTTTACTAATTAAATTTGCCCCGCCCCCTGGCGGCCAATTTTTTTTGACAAATCAAGATAACTTGACCAAACTTGGTGGAGGGTCACCCAAGGAACATTTCTGTGAAGTTTTATCAAAATTGGCCCAGTGGTTTCTGACAAGAAGATTTTTTAAGCTTTTACTATAGCTTATATAGTAAACTAACCCCACCCTCTGGCCGCTATGTTTTTTGACGAATCAAGATGGCTTGAACAAACTTGGTAGAGGGTCACCCAAGGAACATTTCTGTGAAATTATTTTAAAATCGAGCCAGTAGTTTTTGACAAGAAGATTTTTTAAGTTTTTACTATAGCTTTCCCAAAGTATATCACTTGAAAGAATCTTTGTGGCAGAACACTTTCTCCCAAAAACAATTAAGCTCCTCCTCCAAGATTTCAAGTACACTTTGATACTGAAAATCTCAAGCAGACTTCTTGCTGTTATGAAACTAGCTAAAAAATATGGTATTGCTTTATTATGAAGCAGTAAACCATCCCTGTCTGAACCATAAAAACTCTGATTTTTTATGTTCAGAAAAACACCTATTATAACAAGAGGCCCAAGAGGGCCTGAGGATGCTCTACTGACTCATGAACCCTCGGGACTGGGTCATTTTTAACCCTAGGGACACCATTTGAACAAATCTAACAATACTATAGTTGGTCATCATGAGAAGAAGCTTTTAATTTTTGGACTATTTTTAGTAACGGCGGCCATCTTGAATTTCAGATCGAAAAAAAAAATCTTCTGTATTGTCTCCTATGCAACAGAAACATGCATGTGAAGTTTCAGTTTAATTGGCCTAGTGTTTTCAGAAAGGATGAAAGAAAAAGAGAATTTTCTGTTTTCCCATAGTATCCCTATGTAAAATTCTAAGTCCCCTTACAGGGCCCCTATAAATTTTAGCCCCTAAATTTTTATCTGCAATCAAACCCTTACACATAGGGATAATTTATGCCAAATATGAACAAATCTGACATACCGGTTCTCAAGAAAAAGATTTTAGTAATTCTGAATTTTTACCCTTTTGGGGCCCCTCCTGACCCCTTAAGATAGTGGAACCCAGTCATTTTTACAAATCTGAACCTCCTTCCCCCAAACAATGCTTCAAAAGCCTTCTATATTAGAGGTGTCCAAAGGCGTCTATATTAGAGGTGTCCAAAGGCGTCTATATGAAGTAAAGGGTTAACAAAGATAAACTTAAATGGAAGCCGTAAAATTAGAAAACTACAAATATTATAAATTATTAAACATATTGTTTGACATTTAAAGTAACCTTACCATTCGCAGTATGAGCGGTCTCGTCTTCCTGGAATAACAGAAAGATGAGTTAAATACGTCAGATACATCTCTGGTTAGTTCTGCCAAAGAAACACAAATACAGTCTAACCTGTATTAAGCAGCCACCCAAGGGAAATGGCCAGACTGGCTGCTTAACACAGGTTGCTGCTTAATAAAGGGTCCATATTTTTACTAAAAAAGCTGAAGTCATGATTTTAATTGTGACAAACAAACAGTGATCACACATGCATGGTACATGTACCAAGCCCATGCCTGTAAGTTGTTTGGAAATATGTTCTGGCGGTTTATGAGAAAAATCCACAGGAAGAAAATATTTGAACTGACAGTATTTTATATAGAAGTACATATAAATAAATAATTTATATTATTTAATTAAAAAAACATTATGTTTCATTTAGCATAAAATAAATCCATATGAATTTTTCATTTAGCAGACGCCGTACAATCCAGTAAAAATGTGTAGCTTGTATTGTACTATTATCTCACGGTTACATTAGGACACATTCTGATTCCGTGTTTTATTGATATCTTTTCCAAAAATTTAGACGTTTAACAACTCTTACACGTTCATCCGAAGTCAAACACTTTTTTTCGCAGCAGATATTGTGTACGATATGCATCAAGTCAATCGCAAATAAAAAAATATTATGATTTGAAAAAAAAAAAAATAATTGTGCTTAGACACCTCTGTGAAATTTGCTTCCAATGTGTTTACATGCTTCATAAACCTAAATAAAACTACCGTAAATACATGTGCTTAAACAGTCATGTACCCAGCCTAGGTAACATTTTCGCTAACAAATTAATGTCATAAATCTCGTTATTCTATTTGCTTATTAGACCGTATATACGCACGCTCACTCTGAGTAAAGTGGTGTGTTTTCGTAACAGAAGCAGAAGCGTTAATTGATCGCAGGATTACACAATATGATTGGAACAGCGGCCGGCAAAAAGGTGCGACCGCTAAGTGATAAGGGTCGGCCACTTCATCTGACTGCTTACACCTGACCATTTACGATTATTGTTTGGGATGAAATAGACTGGCTGCTGGCCGCATTAAAGAGGTGACCGTTTAAGGCAATTTACACGGTGAGATTTTGAAGTGGCCGCTTAACACAGGTGACTGCTTATAAGAGGTGGCCGCAAGGACAAGTTAGACTGTACACAAGAAGTCTTATTGCTATCTCTGCCTAACCATCATAAAAATAAATCATAGAAATACCAGCCAGTCTTTGAGAGAAGTTGTGAGATACTTCATTTAGTGCAACATAAAGTCACATTCAGAAAGACAGAAATTATTAAGTTTTTGTTTAATTTGAATGTTTAAATATTTAGCGCCATTTCATTACCAATGAGAGCTGTCAGATGGTCAGTAGACCTTACTTCTCTTTCCTGAGAAGGCCAGGCCCAATTAGCTCAGTCGGTTACGCGTCTGACTATCAATCCAGGGGTCTTGAGTTCGAATCCCCCGCCCGGCAACAGTCTCCGTGATGATTGATATACGACATTGCGTCTCATTATCATTCGTCTCTCACCACTGATTCAAGTGGGAAAGTTATCAGTTACTTGCGGAGGCGCGGTGTGCTCGAGTACTGGTTAATCCCAGGAAACAGTGGTTAGGTTAACTGATCGTCTGTTAGCCCTCGATGGCATAAAAATGACCCTAAATATTCAATCAATTAATCAATCTTTCCTGAGATCCTGGAAGTACTCGGGCACATCCCATCTCCAGTTAACTGGTAACTTTCCCACTTGAATCAGTGGTGAGAGATGAATGACAATAGTCAGATGTGCTACTGATGGAGATAACCAGGCCAACACATTTAGAATGACAAGAAATTATGTAATGTTGTTTGAACATAGCGTAGTATTTAACTGCAATTTCCAAATATGAAATATGAATCAAGCGCCCTTCATAAAACTTTTTTCAAACAAAGGATATCCAAATGGCATTAAAAATGATTTTTGAAAGTTACAAATTAATACTGGCTTATAGTAACCCTGTTTTATCAAGACACTGATAAAATATTTCCTTGTTGCCTGTCATCACACTACAGTGACACTGACATGGGGATTCATATTTGTTTGAATATTTAGCATCATTTAGATAATCGGTCGACCTAACTACTCTTTCTTGGAATCCTGGCAGGTTAGCCAGTACTCAAGCACACCTGGAATCCTGGTAGGTTAGCCAGTACTCAAGCACACCTGGAATCCTGGTAGGTTAGCCAGTACTCAAGCACACCTGGAATCCTGGTAGGTTAGCCAGTACTCAAGCACACCTGGAATCCTGGCAGGTTAGCCAGTACTCAAGCACACCTGGAATCCTGGTAGGTTAGCCAGTACTCAAGCACACCTGGAATCCTGGCAGGTTAGCCAGTACTCGAACACACCTGGAATCCTGGCAGGTTAACCAGTACTCAAGCACACCTGGAATCCTGGCAGGTTAGCCAGTACTCGAACACACCTGGAATCCTGGCAGGTTAACCAGTACTCAAGCACACCTGGAATCCTGGCAGGTTAGCCAGTACTCGAACACACCTGGAATCCTGGCAGGTTAACCAGTACTCAAGCACACCTGGAATCCTGGTAGGTTAGCCAGTACTCAAGCACACCTGGAATCCTGGTAGGTTAGCCAGTACTCAAGCACACCTGGAATCCTGGCAGGTTAGCCAGTACTCGAACACACCTGGAATCCTGGCAGGTTAACCAGTACTCAAGCACACCTGGAATCCTGGCAGGTTAGCCAGTACTCGAACACACCTGGAATCCTGGCAGGTTAACCAGTACTCAAGCACACCTGGAATCCTGGCAGGTTAGCCAGTACTCGAACACACCTGGAATCCTGGCAGGTTAACCAGTACTCAAGCACACCTGGAATCCAGGCAGATTAGCCAGTACTCGAACACACCTGGAATCCTGAAGGTTAACTAGTAATCAAGCACACCTGGAATCCTGGCAGGCTAGCCAGTACTTAAGCACACCTGGAATCCTGGAAGGTTTACCAGTACTCGAGCACAACTATCTCCGCAAGTGACTGATAACTTTCCCACTTGAATAAATGGTGAGAGACAAACGACAATAAGCCGTAATTTTGTATATCAATCATAACGGAAACTGCAGTTGGGTGGTGGGCAGGGATTCGAACTTGCAACACCTGGATTGACAGTCAGACATGCTACCAACTGAGTTAACAGGGCCTGGCTATGTATTCTTGCATTACCGACATAGATTTCAGATGTTTTTAATTGGGTATGGAAATTTCATTAAACATCTCCTTCACGTGCCTTTCCTACATTCCCCGTGCTGTGATTTGACGTATAAAAATATTTCACTAAAATTACATGATTTTACATTGTACAAACTCCTTGGTTAAAAATGACGATGATTTAAATATAAATAATAACTCAATATGTTTGGTATGCAAGCAAAAGCATAATTCATGTTGTTTGTTTTTCAGTGCGTATAGAAAATAGTATCCCTTGGGTTTATTTCTTGAAAACATTCAAAGAAATAAATGTTTCTCAAATTTTTAATGGAATACTAATTTGAAACTTACAAGTGTAGCAAAATCAAAGTTGCCGTATGTATGGTCCTCCATCAACTCCAAATGTTTTTCAAACAATGATTTAACAGTGATATGTGCAAACTTGTACTGTTCCTGTAATAAAGGTAATCATCATATCTTACTGCAACAATGGTGTAAGTCTTTTATAGCAGAAATGATAAAAATATTAATTATACAGTGGTTGTAATGTTACAATAGCCAACTTTATCGAAGCCCCATTAATACAATGCTTTCACAGTCAATATAAATAGTTTGGGGTGCTGTAATTTGAGTGGGTGGGCAGGAGCACAGCAAACAAATATTTTTTTAGTACGGCCTTAGTTTGGTGAAGAACCGATGATAAATACTGGAGTGACCTTTGATTAAAATGAAACATTTATATCCAATTTTGCCAGTTCTTATGGTTATTGCTATAGTGTACAACATTATAACAAGTTGGCTACCTTCAAAAAGCATCCAATGGTTAGGGCTTAAAACGTTGTAATTGATATGATGCCCAATCCAGTCACATTATAATGACACTGGGCCAAGCAAAATTACAACTGTCCTCTAAATGCTGAGCACTAAGTGAGAAAGCTTCTAATACCATTTTTCAAGTCTTTTGTATGATCTGGCTGGGGATTAAACCTGAAACCTTCCCTATGCTAGGCAGGCACTCAACCCCTAGACCACCACTGCGGTATTGGGCTTAAAAAGGATGTGGCAATATGAGGGAATGAAGAGAAATAAGTTCATACAAAATTGGCTTGTAAGATGCAACCGTTAAGTGAAAGGTCACCATGAATGAAGGAAAAGTAAAAACAACCGCTGGCAGATTACCAAATTAATTGCGGGTTGTGTGTTTAAATAACACTGTTGTTCTGAGTACTTTCCCTTTTGTTTCATTGTACAAAACACACTGAGATTCAATGTTGAATTTTAAATAAAGAAATCAGAGTAAAATAATCTAGTATAAAACTTATTATAAAACATTTGTAATGAACATTAAAGTGTTATTTTAAATAAAGCACTATTTTTAAAAGCAATGACGACCTCCTAAAGGTGAGTGCAATCTTTTTGTCACGTGTTCATGCCGTCTCAATATGGCAGCGCCAGCAGTTAATTTGTAACTATTCCATTACATAGGGTTACTATTGTCACTTATGCGACCTAACCAAAAATAAGTTCCTTACTGGCGCCTGAATCATGGACTGCCTCTGCGCTCTCATCTGCATGATAATCTTACGAAGGCTGAACGTGTCTTTCATACTCTGAAACAAAATAAAGATAAAGCTATTTATAGGAAAATTTATCAAATGATATTTAAGAAATAGGAATTGTTGTTATGTTTGGTATACAGTTATTTTAAGAAAACAGATGGGAGACAGAATATATATGTGAGTAATAAATTGTTTTGTGTTTTTTCTTAATGAGGTTTGATGCCATTTTCAACACATTTCAGGTTATATATGGCATATCCAGTTTTATTGGTGTTGGAAAACCTCAGAATGAATCTGAGTAGAACCACCATCCTTCTGCAAGTAACTTTCTCACATAAAAGATTTTGGAACAAGTGGGACTCGTACTTACGACCTTAGGGATGAGAGGTTAGTGATTATGAGGCAACGCCTTATACCACCCAGTCTTAGAGGGCCATTGAACAGTTTACAGTAGTGGCCCCTTAGTATAACTGAATAATATGAATTTGTATTTTTATGTTATAACTTAAAGGTAGTATATCAGGAATTTCCCACTTGAGTCAGCAGTGAGAGACAAAAGATAATGAGAGGCAATGTTGTATATCAATTATCACAGAGAATATGGCCACTTACATATAACATAAAAATAACATGAATATATATTGCATTAGAAAAACTATTTTAACTGTACATTCCAAAATAATTGAGTGAAAAGGGATTTCCTAATTTGGCCAGTGCACCCAGGTAAAGCTAAAATAGATTTACTGCTTAAAATTGCAACGTATTTTGTGACATTTTAAATGAGTCACATGATTTCAATTTTTTTTTCTTGATTAGATCTGTCATGCTTGTTAACTTGTTTCATCTTAGAAAGTGTCCAAATGATTATGTTAAGGTCACTTGCTAGTCCTCGATTACATAAAAATGGCGCTAAATATTCAATCAATCAATGTTTGAAACATAGTATGAATGTTATATTGAGGGTTTGTTATAATCAAAAAAATATGGTGACATTGACCCCACAACTGGGTGACAGTGAGATTACTTAACACTACCTATAAACCACGATTACACAACAGTAATGTACAGAGGTTGACTTACCCCAGACTTGAGTACGTCCCAGGCGTAGTCAATAGCACATATTGTCCCAGTTCTGCCGCATCCAGCACTGTCAGGAATTATACAACAAACATGAAGGTTACTAACATTACAGCATAATGAATATTCATTAGCACAGTACAAGGGTGTGTTATAATTATTATAAAAATCGTAAATCAATTTGACGATTTTTCATTGTTTTATTCAAATTTTGTTCAAGATTCAAAATGATTGTATTTCCAGAAATATATCGTTTTCTGTATGATTTGAGCCAAATTTTGGTTCATTTGGACGAGTATAAAAAATATCAGTAATACTTGTCGATTTGCGTTGATGATGATTTTTGTTGCAAGTTTTTTGGGGGATAAGCACCCCACTCACCAGTCCCCAGATGAGGGTAAAATTTCATAGGAAATTTAAAACAAGAAAAAAAATTGTTTTTAATAATATGAATACATTTTCAACAGTGTGACTGCCGACCCACCTGCAGTGTACGACCATTGGAGCTTTAGTTATACTGTCTGATTTAATCTTCCTCATCCCAACCATCATCTCCAGTATAATGTCAAGGTCGTGGGGAATATCGTGGTCAGGCCAGCCGGAATAGTGAAACTGGGTCACCATGTGGCACTCACCGTCTTTCTCCATCTTCAGCACACGTTTTGTACTGTGTTCGGCCAAGTCTTCCTCTGATATCTAACAAGACAAGAGAGGGTCATAATGGTGATTTAATACTGGTATTATAAGTACGTATACTTGTATACAGATAAGCTTAACTAGCTAAGTTGGCAATACAGTGAACTGTCAATCGAAGAGTCACAAGTTCTAATCCGGCCAGTCTCTGTGATTATCGGGCATAAACTCTGGGTCTGCAGCCATGAGTTTCCTCCATCTCTTAATATGTGGGAAAAGAGTCAGTGACTTGAAGAGAAAACATGTGCCTGGTATCGGGTAACCACCTAGCGGATCCTTGATTAGGTGCACTGACTTGTACGTGGCGATTCTGTGAAAACGTAACATATATCACCATCTAATAACTATTAGGGATTTATTGTAAATGTAAACTAGACCATCCTTAAAAATAAATTGTTTGCCGTGCTCCTACCTACTCACTCAAAATTGCTGCTACCCAAACTTTTTTATTGACTTTCAAAACGTTCAATGTTTTTTTCAGGATTTATGTCCATTTTCTATGACTATGCAAAATCAAAAATGGCAAAAAATAAAAAATTAGCTACCTACCTACACACATGAAAAAAACTGGGTCGGAGCACAGCAAACAAATATTTTTTTAAGGATGGCCCAATAGAGAATGAAAAAATATTGAATAAAACTGCAAAATGAACATTACCATTGTAACACTGATGCTGCCATATTCCACAACTTCGTTCACTTCTGACGGCCAGTACTGTTCACATTTTTTCTGGAAAATTAAAAAGAACCCCTATGTATACAACACACTAACACTTATCTTTACAAATCATGACAGCATCACTGCTTCTAAAAACATAATCAACAAAAAGGCCATAATAAATTAATTGCTAGATTAGTATCCCCCCGCCCAGACTCTTTTATTTTCATAAAAAAAATAAAATAAAATAATTATCTTTTTTAAAAAACATCACAAATCTTATAAATGAAAATAAAAAATAAAATCCTCCTGCCCTCCCTGTTTTTAAGAAAAATTTGTTTGATAATCTAGCAATTAATTTATAATGGCCTCAAATTGTCAATTTTATAACCTCATCATAAGGGTCCTCCATGGCCAAGTGGTCTGTGGTGCAGCCTCAAGATTATTTACCTCTCACCACTAAGGTCATAGGTTTGAATCCTGCTTGCTCCAATAACTTTATGGGAGAAAGTTTGCGAGTTACTCTACTTGCAAAAGGATGGTGGTTCTGCTCAGATTCATTCTGAGGTTTTCCTCCACCAATAAAACATGACATGCCACATAATACCTGAAATGTGCTGAACATTGTGTTAAACCCTGTTCTCCCTGTAATAGCCTTGTTATAGAGAAAAAATATGCAACCATGACGCAGACTCCAGCAATACGAACAGAAATGAGAGGCTGAACACACCAATCCAACCGCCATCTCCTTATAGCATGATTACGTAAAACATGTACATGTACAGAAATGTGGCTTTAAAATATTAGCTTTTATAAAATAAAATTTCATGAAACTGACAAAAAAACAACAAAACTTACTTTGCTGAATGTTTTTACTGTTTTTAATATAAAAAATTGTTTCTCTCGCATATTTCTACACATAACTATTACCATTCTAATTCCAACAGAAAACTTAACATACATATTTATAAGATTAATGATATCACAATATATTTTTTCCATCACAAGAAAGACAATCATGATGAACTATCTGAAAACATGGCTTACCTCCCTTTTCTTTACAATTCGTATCTAAAAATAGATTTACCTGCACATCAACTTTACACCACCTTACCTGGGCGGTAGACAAATAAAAAGAATATTAATGACCACTGACTGGCAAATGCCCCCAAGGAAAGGAATGACTGGCATTAAAGAAATGCTTTCAAATAAAACTACATTAGTACCAGTATATACATTTATATAATGTAAACTTAAAATAAACTTATATAACAGGTATTTCAGAGTGTACATTTCAGGAAGTTTTACTCTCAATATATCAAATTACCATGTGTGCATTTTGATAGCTCAGCAAAAAATATCATGTGGATATATCCTGTCATACCTGGCTATATTATATAGACAGATAATGTTACCATTTATTACAAAGTGTTTTATGCTACTACAACATTCAAATGCAAGAGACCCATTCTCACTTGTCACTTCTGAATGGACTAAGTATTTGTTTGTTTGAATATTTAGTGTTATTTTAATTCCATCGAGAGTTAACAGATGCTTACCTAAATATATACTGTTTACTGGGTCCTTGTAAGGTTAACCATTACTTGTGTACACCCATCTCCGCAAGAAACAGATAACTTTTCCACATGAATCAACAATGAGACGAATAACAATGAGGTATATATATGTATACAATCATAAAGACTGTGGCCTGGCAGGGATACAGGCTCGTGACTCCTGGACTTAAAGTCAGACACTCTACCAACTGTATTAACCAGGCCGGCTCTTGTACCAGTAGTCAGAATCATTGACTATGATCAGTGACATAATGATTATGCACGTCACAGCATGTGCCACATCATGTCAGCCTGTTGGTGCAATGACACTTGTATGACTGTCCAGGAGCTGATCATCTCAGATGTCAGTGAACTATTATATAATCCTTAGTCTTATAGATAAATGACAATGAGACGCAATGTTGTATATTAATCATCACAGAGACTGTGGCCATGAATGACCCCTGGAATGAAAGTCAGACACACTACCAACTGAGCTATCTGTACTCAGTATATGGACTATGACTATGAAGAAGGTTGGTAGGGGATCATAACCCCGTGATATAGACTAAACAACTTACAAACTAATTTACCCCATATCTTAGATGGTGTCTTGCCATAGCAACTTATCTATCTACTAGACAAGATGTCATAGTAACTTACCTGATATCTTCCAGATGTCGCATCATAATAACTTACCTATCCCATATCTACCAGATGTCAAATCACAATAACTTACCTATCCCATATCTACCAGATGTCAAATCACAATAACTTACCTATCCCATATCTACCAGACGTCACATCACAATAACTAACCTATCCCATATCTACCAGACGTCACATCACAACAACTAACCTATCCCATATCTACCAGACGTCACATCATAATAACTAACCTATCCCATATCTACCAGATGTCACATCATAATAACTAACCTATCCCATATCTACCAGATGTCACATCATAATAACTTACCTATCCCATATCTACCAGATGTCACATCATAATAACTTACCTATCCCATATCTACCAGATGTCATATCATAATAACTTACCTATCCCATATCTACCAGATGTCACATCATAATAACTAACCTATCCCATATCTACAAGATGTCACATCATAATAACTTACCTATCCCATATCTACCAGATGTCACATCATAATAACTTACCTATCCCATATCAACCAGATGTCACATCATAACAACTAACCTATCCCATATCTACCAGATGTCACATCATAATAACTTACCTATCCCATATCTACCAGATGTCACATCATAATAACTTACCTATCCCATATCAACCAGATGTCACATCATAACAACTAACCTATCCCATATCTACCAGATGTCATATCATAATAACTTACCTATCCCATATCTACCAGATGTCACATCATAATAACTTACCTATCCCATATCTACCAAATGTCACATCATAATAACTTACCTATCCCATATCTACCAGACAGCATACTGTGGCAACATACCTTTTTCACCTGTACATAACAACATTATCATCTTACCCTTCCCAACTCTACCAGACGACACAGCATAGCAACGACCTCAATGTCATATTTCCAAAGCATTCTCCAGAAGTCATTTACAGTTGTTTGTAATGGCCCCTGACTAGCAATGTAAGCATTAAAACCATTTAAACCCTGAAAGAGTCAATAGAACTTATATTAATGAATGTAAATAACAGATATATTCAGTACTGAATGCAAATAAATGCATTTATTCATTATTGAATATAAACAAAACATTTGTTTATTAACGAATATATTTGTTATAGAATGTGAATAAAACATTTATTTATTAATGAATACATTCATTACTGAAATTATTAAAACTAATCTAAATAACAGATTTGTTCATTATGGAAGGTAAAAATTATATTTGATTTATTCATTATTGAATGTAAATAACATATTCATTATTGATAGTAAATAACTGTTATTCACTATTGAATGTAAATAACACATATAGTCATTACTGAATCTAAATAACATATTTATTCATTATTGAATATTAGTAACACATATATTCATTAGTCTAAGACACACCTCAAGGAAATATACAAATGAAAATTAAACTTATGCCCTGCATTGTAAATGCATAGGAATACATAAAATATAAAAAAGTAGTCAGAATCTAGAAATAAAACAATGGCATTATCCTATGAAAATGCTTTAAATACATATATGAAAGTGAGATTGGAATTTATAATAACATCTTGACATCATTCAGGTCAAGCCTTGTATCATCAGGAAATAAAGATGTTTTAATTATTTAAATGGAAACTGAATGATTCATTACAGCTCATAACAGTCGATCAATGGAATGAACAATTACAACAGTAATTGAGATCAGTAACTCATTACTGAATAGGTCAAAATATATTACACTAAACTAACAATTAGTCCCTGCCCCTGTCTCTTAAAGGGAATTTATAAGGATTTTTTAAACTTTTAAAATTGACCAAAAACATTTTTTCTCAATATATCATGCCTATATATCTATACTCACCGACCCAGTGATGCAAAATGCATTTCTATTTAAACATGTCAAAATGATGTATTGAAAAGGGATTTCCTAACTTGGGTACACGAAAATAGATTTCCTGCTTTAAAGTGCAACATATTTTGTGATATATTAAATGAGTCACGAGAGTTCATTTTGATTTCAATTTATACGTTTTACAAGTTTACACGTAATAAAACAAGAGTTGTCAGAAGACAACAAAGCTCACCAATGGGATAAAACTCACCACCCATGCAAAGATTGAGATTGGAGGCAAACACCAAAACTTAAACGCATCTAAACACAAAAGTTAAACCTGGGTGTCTGCAGATGAAAAATTCTTAAAAGGCCAAAACTCTGCCAAAATGCAACCCAGAGTTATGGTTCTGTGTCTCTGTGTGTTTCAATGATGATGGTGAACATACATGCAAAGTTTCATTCATATCCAATGAGTGGTTGCATAGATATCTTACGTGATAAAATACTTTAACCTGAAAAAGGGCCATAACTGTGCCAAAATGCAACCAAGAGTTATGGTTTTTGTCTGTGTGTGTTCAATTGATGATGGTGAACACACATGTGAAGATTCATTCACATCCAATGAGTGGTTGCATAGATATCTTAAACTTAAACGCAACTAAACTCAAAGTTTAACTTTGGTGTCTAAGTCCAAAAAGGGCCATAACTGTGCCAAAAAGCAATCCAAAATTATGGTTCTTGTCTCTGTGTGTTCCATTGATGATGGTGAACACACATGTGAAGTTTCATTCATATCCAATGAGTGGTTGCATAGATATCTTAAACTTAAACGCAACTAAACGCAAAGTTTAACCTTGGTGCCTAAGTCCAAAAAGGGTCATAACTGTGCCAAAATTCAATCCAGAGTTATGGTTCTTGTCTCTGTGTGTTCCATTGATAATAGTGAACACACATGTGAAGTTTCATTGACATCCAATGAGTGGTTGCATAGATATCGTAAACTTGAATGCAACTTAATGCAAAGTTTAATCTGGGTGTCTAAGTCCAAAAAGGGCCATAACTGTGCCAAAATGCAATCCAGTGTTATGGTTCTTATCTTTGTGTGTTCCGTTGATGATGGTAAACACACATGCAAAGTTTCATTGACATCCAATGAATGGTTGCATAGATAACTGAAACTTAAACGCAAAAGTTTAACTTGGGTGTTTACAGACGCCGACGTCGGGGTCATGACAATAGCTCTCTTTGGACTTCGTCCCAGCGAGCTAAAAAGTGTTTCATCTTATAAGAAAGAAACCAAAATGACCTAAAGCAGTATTTAAGCACTGTCTATTTTCAGAATGGGAATCTCGTTTCCAGTTTACCACTCAAATATGAATATCAATTTTGTCACGTTCCGGTGAATTTGACATACCAAACCATTCGGATTTTATTTGTTAATGATAATGAGATACTTTTTATCCATTTCAATAATTTTTTTTTTTTTTTTATAAACATTTCTGGCGTTTTTCATGATTTATTCCCTTTAATATCTAAAACTTGCCCCCAAGTGTTTTTTTTACAGGTTAAGAGTGTCATTTTCTCAAAATCTGAAATTTCTGCAAGCCTATCGAAATTGATTTCCTGTATTATCTATGTGCCTTGAAGACACGAGCGATAAAAAACATAAAATTGTCCATTAATTACTTATACAGCTATTTACTATTTAAGGCTTCCTTGATACAAGATTTGGGGATTTTAACTTTAACAAAAGACTAGGTGAAATTTTAAACACTATAATATTTTATAATAACCACTGGCATAGCAATCAGGTTCCAGCAGGGGGAGCTTTAAAAAAAAAAAGAAAAGATTTTCAGGATGCATTTCCTGCCTTCTGAGGGCATTTCCATGAAATGATGCATTCGCAAAAATAGTTGCGAGCCCTCGCTTTGTGGCGTGAAGACAGCTATGCCACTGATAACTCTATTCTACAACACGCAAATGAGAAAAATGGAAGTAGTATAAGTTCCGCGTTACAAAACCTATCCACCCTGATTTCACTTGCTAATTTCAATACATAAAAATTCCTTCAACTAAATTCTTTATGTATAGCAGGTGAAGTATGAACAGCAAATTAATGTTTGTTATATATAAATATATATCTACGAAGAGTCACGCTACAGCTATTACTTCATATTTTATAGGAAAAAAGTTCAATATTTATTACATACTTTTTCACCTTAACCATATAAATTTGTTTTAATCAAGTACTTATTAACATATTTGATTTTATACAAATTTGCTGTAGTCAATCTAAAACAAGAGGCCCCAAGTAGGACTTTAATGTGTCAGTTCTTGACTTTTTATTAAATTTTTAAATGTTTGATTTTTATTTGTTGTAACTAAATTAAGAAGACTGCAGTCCCTTCAACACAGTATGAGCTCAACTTTTTATCACCAAGTCACGTGTTTTACCTTACAAGAAAAACAAATCAAATAAAAAAAAACACCCCAAAAAAAAGAAAAGTTACTGTTCTTCTAATAGTGAACATGATACTGTAGGTCAGTCAAAGGTCAGCTTACAAAACCTCTCTAGACCGACTGTCCTCTCCCATAAAGCACCAAAATACTAGAAGGGGTCTGGTTGATACAGACCCCACCTTGGTACATACACCACCAGGCTTCTGTTTCACCAACATTTAACTTAAATACTTAAAAACTTAACTAAGTTTTGACTGGTTATTTATCTATTATATAATCAATATCAATGACACAATATGCAGTTTTACTGGAACCAGTCTAAAATCATGATCATGTGGCTGCTTTTCTTATATCTAAGTTTTTAAGTATTTAAGTATATGTTGGTGAAACAGGAGCCTGGTATGTTGGTGCTGTAAAGTGTGTTTTGTACTGGTTGATACAGACCCCACCTGGGTACGGACACCACCTGGTATGTTGGTGCTGTAAAGTGTGTTTTGTACTGGTTGATACAGACCCCACCTGGGTACGGACACCACCTGGTATGTTGGTGCTGTAAAGTGTGTTTTGTACTGGTTGATACAGACCCAACCTGGGTACGGACACCACCTGGTATGTTGGTGCTGTAAAGTGTGTTTTGTACTGGTTGATACAGACCCCACCTGGGTACGGACACCACCTGGTATGTTGGTGCTGTAAAGTGTGTTTTGTACTGGTTGATACAGACCCCACCTGGGTACGGACACCACCTGGTATGTTGGTGCTGTAAAGTGTGTTTTGTACTGGTTGATACAGACCCAACCTGGGTACGGACACCACCTGGTATGTTGGTGCTGTAAAGTGTGTTTTGTACTGGTTGATACAGACCCCACCTGGGTACGGACACCATTTGGTATGCTGGTGCTGAAAGATGTGTTATGTACTGATTGATCCAGCAGGGCGGGACAGTTGATTTGGACCCCACCTGGTATTTTGGTGCTGTAGGCATAGTACCACCATTGCAAAAAGGAAGTGCTTCCGTGGGGTAGTCGCATTATGGCAGTTTTAAATAATCCTCATTTCTTCTTCTTTAAAAATGCATTTTCCTTATTTTAATGCTCATTTTTTTATTTGAATGGTATTATTGATGTATTTTGAACACTTTGATAGCATTGTCATGTTTGAATTGTGAATTTAGAAAAAAAAATTGATGCTTGGAAATTGGGGTATGAATACATGATTTCGGAAGTCTACTTTCACTTTGTCACCAGTGTACACACTGAGCAGAAAAAAAATCTCTTATATGACACATGACAAGCCTTCAAACTTTTATTATTTACTATAGAATAAAGAACAAAAATCAATGGTGGGATGACATCTATAGGAGAGACTTGAGTGAAATGGGGGTGATTTTCCAAAATGTTAATTGTAGGTAAAATAACCTCTTTTTTACACTCTCATAGTCTTAAATGACAAATTGGAGGCATTTGCTTCATAAAAAAACATCATTTTGGCAAGTTTATGCCTCAAATAAAGCATATATGTGCATATCTACATTGAAATTTCATGAAAAATGATCCAGCAAGGCTGGACAATTGATACGGACACCACCTGGTATTTTGGTGCTGTAAAGTGTGTTTTGTACTTGTTGATCCAGCAGAGCTGGACAGTTGATACGGACACCACCTGGTATTTTGGTGCTGTAATGGTTGATCCAGCAGGGCGGGACAGTTGATATGGACACCACCTGGTATTTTGGTGCTGTAAGGTGTGTTATGTACTGGTAGATCCAGCAGGGGTGGGACAGTGGGTACAGACCCCACCTGGTATTTTGATGCTGTAAGGTGTTTTATGTACTGGTGGATCCCAACATGGGAGGGACAGTGGGTAAGGACCCCACCTGGTATTTTGGTGCTGTAAGATGTGATATGTACTGTTGGATCCCAGCATGGAAGGGAAAGTTTATAGACACCACCTGGAGCACCACAATACCAGGTGGGGTCCATACCCATTGTCCCACTCTGCTGGATCTACCAGTACATAACACACCTTACACCACTAAAAATACCAGCTGGGGTCCGTATCAACTGTCCAGCTCTGCTGGATCGACCAGTTCATAACACACCTTATAGCACCAAAATATTTCCTTGTTATCTACATATTTCTCTATACCATTCTTATAGTAGACAGTGTTAAAGACCGACTACATTGAATAATGGATGAATGAATGAATGAATGAATGAATGAATGAATGAATGAATGAATGAATGAATGAATGAATGAATGAATGAATGAATGAATGAATGAATGAATGAATGAATGAATGAATGAATTAATTAATTTACAGCGTACCAACACATTATAGGTTATTCGACGCCAACAGGAACAGGAAGGAAGATTCCAGGTTCACTCAACATGTACAAAAACAACAAATTAACATACAGATTTCAAAAAAATACACCAACAAATTTATATGCAGAATGAACCTAGAACCTTGATACCTGCAGAACTGCAGAGATTCAGCAAATTCTATCGTAATACTCAAATTGTCGCTTTTTACTACATGTATGAGCCACAGTGGTCCTATTCTTGCCATCACTCATATGGCTCCCTGAAACCACACAGGGGTGGATAATTTAACCACAATAGTGAACATGACAAAAAATAATAAAATGAACATGATACCCATTCGGAGGATTCCTACCCCTCTGCAGAGATCAGCAGTGATTCTATTCTTAGCCGGAACCACAGGGGCTACATTGAAAATGGCAATTATTTTGTAAATCTGTTAAATAACAAGTTATTGCGTATGCCATTCATTGTAGTGAATAGAATTACTGATGTGTAAAACACCTATGTAAAAGTGGAGTGTTGATTGAGAAATCTGCCAATTGTGTAAAATACTTTTCAACATCCTTCAATACATTCATCGCAAAACAAGCATACTAAAAATCTGATTATAATAATGATGAATGTTATATATACCATGAAGTAAGGTGACTGCTTGAATGATTCATGTAAAAGAAACTGTTCCCTCTTTCAGTACAAAAATGGGTGTTAGATTACTTCCTAAAATATCATGTTTGATTGACGCAGCCAGGTTTTCAAAATCACTGAGGAACAGTTCTAAATTCTGGTACCACAACCACACCTTTCCACAAACACACCTACCAAAAAAAAACGTTTCCACAAACATGTATACCACAAAGACACATACCACAAACACATGTACCACAAAGACACATTCAACAAAAATATGTACCACAAACACATGTACCGCAAAGATACATACCACAAAAACATGTACCACAAAAACATGTAACACAAAGACACATATCACAAATATATGTACCACAAACACATGTACCATATAGGCATTAGTTTTAGGCATGATTGTTTATAGGCATGATTAGTTATAGGAATTATTTGGTTACGAGAATTATTAGTTATAGGAATGATTGGTTTTGGGAATTATTAGTTATAGGAATGATTTTTTGGGGAATTATTAGTAACAGGCATGGTTGGATGTAGGTATTATCGGTTATAGGCATGATTGGTTTTGGTAATTGTTAGTTAAAGGCATGATTTGTTATAGGAATGATTGGTTATAGGAATTATTGGTTATAGGAATGATTGGTTATAGACATGATTGGTTATAGGAATGATTGGTTATAGGAATGATTAATTATAAGAATTATTGGTTTTGGGAATGATTGGTTATAGGAATGATTGATTATAGGAATGATTGGTTATAGGAATGATTGGTTATAGGAATTATTGGTTATAGGAATGATTTTTTTGGGAATTATTAGTAACAGGCATGGTTGGTTGTAGGCATTATCGGTTATAGGCATGATTGGTTTTGGTAATTGTTAGTTATAGGCATGATTTGTTATAGGAATGATTGGTTATAGGAATTATTGGTTATAGGAATGATTAATTATAGGAATGATTGGTTTTGGAAATGATTGGTTATAGGAATGATTGATTATAGGAATGATTGGTTATAGGAATTATTGGTTATAGGCATGATTGGTTACAGGAATTATTGGTTATAGGAATTATTGGTTAAAGGAATGATTTGTAACAGGCATGATTGGTTATAGAAATGATTGGTTATAGGAATGATTGGTTATAGAAATGATTGTTTATGGTTTTGATTTGTTAAAGACATTATTGGTTTTACAGATTATTGTTTATATAAATGATTGGCCATATGAATGATTTCTGATGGAAACAATGAGAGGCAGACAGACAATTGCATCAATATATGCTTTCCAAACTTCAGTTCAGAGAGTACAGACATGATGCAGTGTGTGAGAGACTTACCGATATAAAGTTTGCATTGATGTAATCAGAACCTTCTTCTCCGGTATCATCAAGTTCTACACGCGTGGCATCAACTGATAAAAACAGATTTATAACTTTGTATCTCAATATTGACATTTTCTATTGTTTTAATGTGTAAAGGGCATGCAGGTTAGTTCAGTAGGTATCAATCCAGGGATCATGAGTTCAAATCCATGTCCAGTCACAGTCCCCATGATGATTTATATATGGTACTGCATCTTATTGCTATTCATCTCTCACCACTGATTCTAGTGGGAAAGTCAATAGTGCTAGAGTATGTATTTGGGTTGAAAGAGTGGTTAGGTTAACTAACTGACTATCAATTAGTCCTCAATGTCACAATAATGATGCTAATATTCAAACAATCATAAAAGCTAATTACAGGAATTCTTTAAAAAATGCATATCAGTCAGTGTACATTAAATCTAAATTATTGTTCTTATATGTATAAGTGTGTTTTTTTCCCATCTAGCATAATTTATCAATGAAGTCTCAGCTTTGGTATAAGCTTTTTTTTTTAATATAGTACCGCAGTTTAACGTTAACAGTGCTCACTGGTAGTACATATTTTTCAGATGATTTTCGCTGTTTTTTTCCTTTATAAAATAATCAATATTATTTCATATTTGTTTTCAATAACATTATTAAATTATTTATTTTATTTTCTGTGATAAGATTATAACTTTCATGCAGATAAAATACAATTTGTGCTACCTTTACATCTAAGCATTACACCGGAGCTGATATACCGTATATTCCCTAATTAACGCCCCCAGGGGCGTTACATTTTACAAGGTGGGGGCGTTTATAAAAGATAAAAAAATCAAATTTAACAACAGTTAAAAATACAATAAAACCAATAAAGCCATGGACGGTATTTTTACTAGTATTAAACAGCAAATATGGGGAAGTATTTGTTCAACCAAAAGTGGTTAAGTGGTCACCCAAGATATAAACAATGGGTTAAAGAGTTCAAAGGTAATAAACACTCCGCTATTTGTTGTCTGTGTACAAAATAATCGATCAGGGAAAGATAGGCGAAAACGCACTCAAATCGTATATACGTTTTATTTTTTGTGGGGGGGCGTTTATTAGGGTGCGGGCATTTTAAGGGAATACACGGTAGTTAATGTGGGTTTAAAAACAATGAATTTTGAATATTCGTGGCTGATTGTGCGTTAACACTCTGGTACAAGTTCTTAAATTTTACAAATGTTAAACTTTATCAAATTCACTTAATATGACCGAATAAAAAGAAGGGGTGTTCACGCTAGTTTTTTCATATATTTGAATTGAAATTAAAATGAAACTCTTAAAATTACACAAAGTTTTTTGTGATTTTAGACGACGTCAAGAGAATGCCATATAAAACTAATGTTAAATACAACCTCGTTTAAAATAGCAGGCAACCGTCGCGTGTGTGTTAAGCGTTTCATTTTACACATTTTGTTTGAAAATTGAGGGAGATGTGACATTTATATATATATTGTTCATTATCAATTGTCTCTCACCACTGATTCAAGTGGGAAAGTTATCAGTTACTTGCGGAGATGGGGTGTGCTACGGTACTGGTTAATCCCAGGAAACAGTGGTTAGGTTAACTGATCATCTGTTAGCCCCCGATGGTATAAAAATAATGCTAAATATTCAATCATTATTTTATACTTGTGTCAAACACTTTATATTTTGCCAACATTCTTATTTACATACATCCACTGTGCATTTCATAAGCAGACAGGGCAATAATAAACTAAGATGAAAGGGACTGGCAATTAGTGCTCACCACGGCCATTATCCTCCATGCTTGTGCAATACACTATAGTGTGTCAACAATGAATACAGCATGTACACAGAATGTACACAAGTTCTGATTGCATCAAATATTAACAGAATGAGTATCAACCTGTATTAATATTGAACTGATAAAAGCAGGAAGTTTATCCATATGAAGGCCAACAATTCAAAATTTATTATCCTGATTATTGAAAAACTGAACTAAGTGACATACCACTTAAACTATATTTAAGTTAGTACTGACCCAACCGAGATGTAATCAAACATTAAGTAGCTGTGAGAATGCGAATATTCAATTGTTATTTTATCTCAATCTCAAACCAGCATTTGCTTGAAATTATTAAAAACCCGCTGTAAACGCCTGCTTGCATAATTGACTGATTGAACGATAATGTGATGCATATATCAATTATCATAAAGCCATAATAAATTAATTGCTAGATTATCATCCCTGCCGCCCCCTAATTTTCATGCCGCCCCAACCTTTTTTATTCTTATAAAAAAAAAAAATATAATATTGGGGTTAGGGTTGGCAGAGGCTTTGATATTGTATCTATGGTTTGCAGTGTAGTTAGGTGCACTCGCAATAGTCTTAACTGTACATTTATGTCTTTGTTATTCACAAATAATTATCTCCATATATACCGGTACATATATATAAATAAAAAAACATCAAAAAATTTAAAAATACAAATAAAAAATAAATGAAAGGCCTGAGAGAAGGCTCGCTGCATGTGTTCATTCCAAAATGTAGGTTCGGGAAATTGGAAAACTAAGTTAGATTTCTGATATGTTAAGTAAAAAGGCAATTCATTGAGATTAAGAAAAGAATGTGGTTCGTTTGATATTTCTTTCGTCTATCTGTATAAATAATCTCCTGCATACAATACAGAGTCCTTAATAATACTTTTTCAACAGTACCTATTAAACGGTTTTAATAATGCATTTGAAAAAAATGCTAAACAACATGGTACACACCTTGTGAAAATTGAATGAATATTCGATAACCCTGGTGAAAATTGCCATTTACAGGGAGTTTTGTTAACTGGTAACGTGGTCGTCCAGGATTCCTTTTCACATCTCCATTTAAAAGTTATCAATAAGAACAACCTATATGAAAGCTTGACAAACAAACCTTCATATTCTGACGTTTGACTTTTTGATAGAGTATTGATCGACACGTGCTTCCCAGAAAAACTACCAATTTTACATGTCCACTGCTCAATATCTATCCCCATTATTTCATAAAAAAAAAAGAAAGAATGTACCGCTTTAAAGTGTCTTTTAGTAATGTGCAAACAATCACGAACAATGAATGAATTATTGTTTATTTAAAAAATAGTAAAATTCTTAAAAAACACAAATACAATTCAAATGAGTCACCTGAACTCTAAACTTGTCGAACTCCTCAAGCAAGAATTTCAACCATTCAGCTTCAGATATATATTATGTTTTGACTTCAACTCCAGATTTTGTTTTTCCATGAATCATGATCATATATTTTGTGCTACAACTCCAGTCAATTTTAATATCTCCAGTTCAACAGTTATGATTTATGGATAACGAAACGCATTCAGCACAAAATGTTCCTGATTGTCCGAGAATATACCACACATATCCATAACTCTTTGTCCAGAACAAAACAAACATGACCTACTTACAGATTTACGTGAATATCTACTTTAGTTATGTTCGATTCTCATATAGCTTTCAATCAATAATATAAATTATTAATCAATATCATTATTAACGGTTTTGCGTGACCTAGAATTAATCAATCTAAAAAATACAACACAGAAACACAACAAACATAACGGTCGGATGACCAAATTAACGGTTAAATATGTTTGGATAAACTGATTAGCAGCAAAAATTGATTAGCAATACAACAGTATATGATAAGGGTAAATATATATATATGAAATTATGAATGTATATTTAAATCAATTACTTTGAGCGGTGGATCTCTTTATCAACATAAAAACACTGCTTGCATAAGATAACAAATTGGCGCGTTTTTCTGTCAACAACAAAAATAGCGCCGAACCTAATTTCTTTATTTTACTATCAAAATCAAAGAGGACATTCAGTAGTGAATGAAATTACACAAACAATCACTATTTACTCATACTATGCGGTATTATATCGAAAACATGTCAATATTTCATCCCGTTAATGATTACACCTGCTTACAGTCAAATGACGTTAGGGATTATAGCCTCCCCCCCCCCCCCCCAAACCAGATGACTTCACTATGCATAGTAGTAAATGCGTAAAACAATTTTTAAGGAAAATTTGGATGATAATCTAGCAATTAATTTATAATGGCCTAAAGACTGTGGCCGGGCAGAAATTCAAAATCACGACCTCTGAATTGATAGTCAGATGCACTACCGACTGAGCTAATGGGCCCGGCTCAAAAATGTCTGAAGACCTCTCAACTAATAGAACTTGTTATGGTATAAACCTAACATTATTTTCCACACATTTGAGGAAATTTACCAAATTTACCAAAGTAATCTTTGAAAGTTTAATTATTTCAGATTAAGACTGTCCACTGATATAAATTCAAATCTGAAGGTCTACCGTACTTTTGACTTCTGAACAAACACAACCAAAAGACTTCTATATTAAACAAATATTTACATAGTAATATAGAAAGGTGTACTCAATAAGAAATGTGTAGAATTATAATACAATATCAAATATCAGCTGTTGGAGAACAGTACGCTTCAGGGCTTTTTGACCTTATTAAACAAAGGCCGATATTTGGTGGCTTTCCAATTGAAAAATCATGTTTTTTTCCCCAATTGAAGTAAAAAAAAAAAATTATTTTTTAAATCTTTTTTTAATTTTTCCTGCATTAGAGGATAAAACCCATAAGAAGTATTATTGGAATATCTGATAATTATTAGTTAGACCATGATCTTAACAATGATACACTTTATTTTTATTTTCGAGTTTAATAAAGCCTTAAAAAATTACCCAACTTCCTCTCAAGCACATTTTTATGCCATTAAAGGCTGACAGGTGACCAATTAACCCTACAACTCTTTCCTGGGATGCTGAAAGGTTAACCAGTACTCGAGCACACCAATCTCAGACGTACATGGGCAGAACCACCACTGCTCACCCTGAAGTGGGCTCAACGAAAAGGGTCATAATTATGATCATAATTATGCCTAAAATGCCAAACACAGCTGAGTTAGCATTGTGTAAAAAACCAGCACACTAAAAATGAACCAAAAAGTATTAATAACTGAGTAAAAGGGAAGAATATATTCAGACTGCTTCACTATAACTCATTTATTCCTTTCCACAGCACATTTTAAAAAAGAGATTGTTACTTATAATAATGTTATATGTTTGTATGATATATGTAGGGGAGCTCAGATTTCAACCATAATTGTTGGTTATACATGGCAAATGATAACCCAGCAATAATTTATAACTGGGAGATCATTAGAGATTGTATAATTTCTCAACAAGTGACAAAAATCATACAAAATGGTAAAAACAAGACAAAATCGATAAATGAAAAGGGTAAATAAAAAATACTAACATGGGAGAATATCTTTATATCTATTTTTTTTAATGTTGCAGGGCTTTCTTCCCTCTGTGGCAGGGTATGTGTTGTCTTCTCGCATTTTAATGCCCATATCTCGTATAACCTACAATTAAAAGAAAATATATATATAAATATAGATATACATAATTTTATAATTATCATCACATAATGAGCTGGACCCTGTTACTGCTGTCTATAACGCAGGCTTCTCCACATGCAATTTAAGCACAGGGGCACCCCAGCGCTTGACTGTCAGAAATGGTACTCTCCTAGCGCTTGAATTCTTTAACAAAATTTTGCAAAAGCTGATTTTCCTCTAAATCAACTTTTTTCTTTACACATCTTTCTCATTTTAATATTTTAATGCCTAAAATGAAACATACTAAATATGATGACTTTAACTGATTAATACAAGTTTTACTAGTGAAATGTATTTCAATGAGTACCTTACACAGCACTTGAAAATGTGTTGAAGGTGTTTACGCACTTTTACCCCAGCGCTTGCATTCCTTCCTGTGGAGAATGCTGTAATGCGTCTGACTATTAGTCCAGGGGTCGCGAGTTTGAAACTCCGCTTGGCCACAATCTCTGTGATGATTGATATACCACATTGCATCTCATTGTCGATCCTCTCACACCTCTGATTCAAGTGGGGAAGTTATCAGTTACTCGCAAATATAGGTGTTCAAGTACTGGTTAACCTTCCAGGATCTCAGGAAAGGGTGGTTAGATTAACTGATCATCTGTTAGTCCTCAATGGTATAAAAATGACATTAAATATCAAACAATTCTTTTCACCAAAATGGTCAGTTCAAAGCTTGAGGGTAAATAAAAACTTAAGACTGACTGACAAACAGTCATTACATAAGTACTTGATTTGACGAGTATAAGTTTTATCAAGGCAGACACATGTAATTATGTCAGTGATCAAGGTTACCAGACAGACACTACAAAACCATGCGGTTTTCTTTGTTTTGTTTTTTATTTAAACTTTTTATACAACGGACATAAAATAAAAACTCCGGGATTTATAATGTAACCTACTAGGGAATCAAAGTGGTTGGCTCAGTTCAATTTGAAGGACGGGAAATATATGACAGTATAAATTCTCTTGATCACTACAGTTTAGATGCATGTGCAAACTTACCATCATAATGGCAACAGTACATTATAGAGTCTCCAGAAGTCATATTTGTATGAATGTTTAGCATCATATCTATGCCATTGTGGGCTAACAGACGATCAGCTAATCTAACCACTGTTTCTTGGAATCCAAGAAGGTTAACAACTTCTTAAGCACATATCTTAACAAGTAACTTTCCCACTTGGACCAGTGGTGAGAGATGAATGACAATATGAGTTATGTCATATATCAATCATCAAAGAGAATGTGACCAGGCAGGGATACAAACTTACGACCACTGCAGTCCTTACGAAAAACATTTTGAGACACTAGCCGTCAGTATTCTATAAAGTGTACTTGCCCGAATGATATTCTAGATGCCCATATATTTTACAGGATTTTCTCACTTAAATATATATATATGATAAATAGTATAAACATAAATCAACTGAAAATGTTAAGTGTGTTTGTATGTAAGGCATTTTAAATGTGCAGACTACTCTACACAGGTTCATAATATAGTCCCTTGTATTGGTCTGAATCAATAGACGCACTACCGACTGTGCTAACCAGGTCACTCTTGTACCGGTAGTCAGGATCATTGACTGTGATCAGTGACATAACGACTATGCACATCACATCATGTGCCACATCGCATTAGCCTGTTGGTGCATTGATTCGATGTCAGTGAACTATTATACAATCTCTATCTATAGAAGCAGGATAGGTCTATGAACTCATCAGTCACTTTTCATACACAATTTATCAATTTACCAATTATTGCTTGTTATTACGACAAGCATTATATCATTGTAAATGGATACCCCATATTTTTATGACTGAATAACAAAATATTATAACCTTGACCTTGGTTGACCCTCATATGGCTTTAGGCCTGTTGGGTTTTTAGCAACCCATTGTCTTTTTAACTAAGCATCTCGGTTTTAATAGGGTTACTTGTCATATTAAAAATGATTGATTGATTGAATGTTTAGCATCATTTTATGCCATCAAGGGCTAGCAGACTACCAGTTAACCTAACCACTGTTTCCTGGGATCCTGAAAGGTTAACCCGTTACTCAAGCACACCCCATCTCTGCAAGTAACTGATGACTTCCCCACTTGAATCAGCAGTGTGAGAGATGAATGATAATGAGACACAATGTTGTATATCAATCATCACAGAGGCTGTTGCCCGGCGGGGTGTAATTGGGTAATTTGTCATATTAAAACAACTTTGGCAACTGATAAAATTTATTCCACTTTTATATAAATAATTTGTATGTTAGAGAAATAATATTATAGAACAATAGCTGTCGGATGACAACAGGCCTATCAATCAAATCATCTTTATAGGGAATATATATATCCGGATTTTTCAAAAATCTAAAATTAACCAAAAACTTTTTTTATTTTTCCCAATACATCATGCCTATGTATATTCACTGACACCATATTGCCAAAAGGATATCTATATAAACATGCCAAAATAATATACTGAAAAGGGATTTCCTTACTTGGGCTAAGTATCTTGGTTAAACTATTGATTGAGTGATTGAATATTTAGCGTCATTTTTATGCCATCGAGGGCTAACAGGCGATCAGTTAACCTAACCAATGTTTCCTGGGATTAACCAGTACTCGAGCACACCCCATCTCCGCAAGTAACTGATAACTTTCCCACTTGAATCAGTGGTGAGAGACGAATGATAATGAGACAAAATTTCGTATATCAATCATCACGGAGACTGGGCGGGGGATTGGTTAGACTAAAAAAGATATCATGTTTAAAATTTAAAATTGCAACATAGTCATGTGGTTTCGTTTTGATTTCAATTTGATCTGTCATACAGCTTTACACGTTATATAAAAATTGTTTTATCTTAGAAAGAGTTTGAATGATGATGTGAAGGTTGTCAAGCAGTATCTAAATGCAACTTTTAGAATGGGGATTTTGTTTCAAGTTTACCACTCCAATTTAAATATTGATTTTGTCAAGTTTTCTAAATATTCTTTCAGGTATGAAAATTGCGCAGAAATTCAAACTGTCAAAACTGCTATGTATGGTAAGAGATCATTTGGGTTTGAGGCAGCTCAGGTTTGGCACAGTCTCCCAAATGACACCAGGAAAACCATTTGGGAGACTGATCCGCACCTGTACCGGTCCAGACTGTAGATGCTTTATGTGTTCATAGATGTACCTCCTACCCTTGCCACATACTCTCACACCTACAATAAATAACATATTTCATGTGCTTTATTCTCTTAACTTTGCTTTAGTAGTCTTTAACCCAACACAATGCTATGAGAACTTAACATAATGATTAGACAACCCAACACAATGCTATGAGAACTTAACATAATGATGAGACAACCCAACACAATGCTATGAGAACTTAACATAATGATGAGACAACCCAACACAATGCTATGAGAACTTAACATAATGATGAGACAACCCAACACAATGCTATGAGAACTTAACATAATGATGAGACAACCCAACACAATGTTATGACAACCCAACATAATGATGAGACAACAGAACATAATGATTTGACAACCCAACACAATGTTATGATAACCCATCACAATGATGAAACAACCCAACACAATGTCATGACAACTCAACATAATGATGAGACAACAGAACACAATGCTATGAGAACTTAACATAATGATGAGACAACCCAGCACAATGCTATGAGAACTTAACATAATGATGAGACAACCCAACACAATGTTATGACAACCCAACATAATGATGAGACAACAGAACATAATGATTAGACAACCCAACACAATGTTATGATAACCCATCACAATGATGAAACAACTCAGCACAATGTCATGACAACCCAACATAATGATGAGACAACAGAACACAATGATAAGACAACCACACACAATGCTATGACAACCCAACATGATGATGAGACAACCCAACATAATGATGAAACATCCCAACACAATGTTATGACAACCCAACATAATGATGAGACAACCTAACATAATGATGAGACAACATAATGCTGAGACAACAGAACATAATGATGAGACAACAGAACATAATGATAAGACAACCAAACAAAATGATAAGACAACTCAATACAATGCCACGACAACACAACACAATGATTATACAACCCAACATAATGATGAGACAACCCAACATAATAATGAGACAACCAAACATAATGATGAGACAACCCAACATAATGATTATACAACCCAATGTAATGATGAGACAACCCAATGTAATGATGAGACAACCATACATAATGATACAGTAACACATTATGATTCCAATGCTGAACATATGACAGCTCCGGCGTTCCATAGTATTGCATTATTATTAACCTGAGATAGTAAAATTTTACATAATTTTCAATTACTTGTGTGGATATGTGTGTGTGTGTGCAGGTAAATGCATGGGTGTAAATGTATATATGTATGCAGGTATGCAGGTGTATATGATTGTTGATGTTGTTGTTGTTTAGCGTCGCTTTCAACAATTTTTCAGTCATATCGCAACGGTGTCTACTTGAGACAGTATTCTAAGCGCTGTCACACTGGAGTATCATGCCGCAGACACATGGTATGATATCCCACCCAGTCACATTATACTGACACCGGGCCGACCTGACCTAGAACTCTCCTCTAAATGCTGAGCATCAAGCGAGGAAGCTTCAAGTACCATTTTTAAAGTCTTTGGTATGACCCTGCCGGGGATTGAACCCACGACCTTCCGCATGCGAGGCGGACACTCTACCACTAGACCACACCGCGGTCCAGGTGTGTATGAGATGGTGTGTACTTTATATATAATATATATGGGAATAAAGATTGTGTATGGCACGAGCACTGTATGTGTGGGTGCTGTTCAAATGTATATAAAAGTGTGGGCAATCTGTACATGAATGTGTATGCATGTATGTATATGTGTATGTATATATGTATGTGTGTATATGAGTGTGTGTATGCTTATGCTATATGCATGTAAAAAAAAAATAAATAAATAAAAAAAAAAAAAAATAAATAAATAAATAAATAAATAAATAAATAAATAAATAAATAAATAAATAAATAAATAAATAATAAATAAATAAATAAAATGTTAACATATTATGTATATTTGTTACTGTCAGCAAATAGCTTTACAGCTAGTGATTTATATTTGTAAATCCGACACAAAATAAAGTTTCTTATATCTTGTACCTTGTTGGTGGATTTGACATGTATACCAAAACCATTCAGAGTTTCTTTATTCAGAAAATTGGAGGCTGTTTAGCTATTCTAAAAATATATTTACTTTTTTAAGACATTTATAGTTTGTTTTGTTCTCTGATATATAATTCCCTTTAGTATCAGCAAGATAGTAAATACATGTCTGTGGGGTGGAGATTAGGAGGGGAACAGTTCTTCTGATGAAATGGGGCTGAGTATTTGAAAGAAAAAGAAAACAAGGGAGGAGAGAGGGGCTCAAGCAGGAAAAGGAAGGGGTTGGGGCTCAGGCAGGTATAAAAACAGGGCAGTGTCTTTGAATACATTATAAACAAATGGGTGGGGTGGGCATGAGTTGAGTAGGCAAAAGACCTTGTGTTCAATTTCTGGGCAGGTCTTACCAAAAAAGGCTTGAAAAATGGTACTAGAAGGTTTCCTCCCTTGCACTCATCATTTAGAGGATAGCTCTAGGTTTTGTTGGTCCTATGTCAGTATAATGTAAATGTGTGAGGTATCGTACCAGGTGTTTGTGGCTTGATACACCAGTTTGGCAGCGCTCAAGTGGATACCGTCGCAATATGACTGAAAAAACTCAGTCTGAATGTCCATCACTAATTTGGATTTTAGTCAATTTTTCAGTTATTCCAAGAATTCGCTATAATTTCTATATCCATTAAATAAGTTTGGTATACAATGAAAGATAACCTCACACAAATGATCAACGCAGCATGCGTTAAATCTCTGACCGGGTCATACCAAGGACATGAATAATGGTACTAGAAGTTTTGTTCTCAGTTGGTGCTCGATCAGCATTTAGAGGATGTTCCTAGGTCTGGTCCGCCCGGTGTCAGTACAGACTAGGTGAAATAACTTGTAAAATTTATGCACCAGTCAGCATTAACCCCTGCATTCCCCAGCTTCGGCTGCTGGGCATAGCTGGGACTTCGGCCTTCCTCTGTAGAGGATAAATATCAACTACATAGTGAAACTCTGAATCTGCACCTGTAAACAAAACTGCCACAGCTCAACCTTCTGTTTACAAAACCAAAACTAGCGAAATTCAACAGTGCTTTGGCGATAACTGGATTCGCTACTTTTCAAGCAAAACATGAAAACAAATAAAGGCTTTAACTGTAGCACATTCAACTGACAATCTAATATTAATAATTTGCACGAACGAATAAATAATAATTTAATGTTTCGGGTGTGTACGTTTGAGAAAACCCCTTACCCTGAACTCCCTGTCAAAGCCGTCCCCTGCAGGTTCATCTTCGATCTCTAGTTCGTCTACATGGTATATAAATCTGTTTAGATACTCCTGAAGTTCCAGCGTGCCATCTGAATCATCCATTGTTTCAATGTTATACGAGTAAATGCAGATATCCTTTACATAGTCTCGAACAAATGGACAGAGATCAGGAAGTTTTGTGTCATTTGGTCACGTGGTAGTCAATGTTTAGATTTCTTGTTTCGGTTCGGATGAATGCACACAGATATGATAAATGTAGAGCTGTGACAATTATGTGACTTTACTACACGTTTTTATATAGATCAAGCGTTAATGGGAAAAAAATAATTAATTAGACTAAAATTTACATTATAAAGATCTAGTTGTTTTTCCGGCTTTATTTGTAACTGTTTGTTTATTATGTAAATTAAGCCAAACAGAGTTATCTTTTCTTTGATTTCCCGCCGATAATAGTATAGCTCTGTTTTGGCCTATAAAACAAGATGGCTGCATTTAGATTAAAGTGTGGTCATGAATATTTATTGGATATATTATATACAGTTACATGAATAATACCAATACAATGTGTTTTGATCATGTGTTTTAAATTTTGGATATTATCAATTATTCAAACACAGGGGCGTAGCTGGCTTAAGTTGGATGTGTAGGCATGGGCAGTGTAGGGGGTCTGAGGGGCATGCTCCTACATACATTTTTAAATATGAACTTGGAATGGCGGATTCTGATGCATTTCAAGACATACTTACAGCTATTACTCACGGGTCATATGATGACTGAGCATGCAAAATACACAGAAACGCATTTTACAGCATAATCAAACACAATAAACACAACGTATAGCCTCTGATGGTTTTACCCCTTAAGCCTATCCCCCAATCATATTTTATTGCAGTTATTGTTGTTTTCATTTTTTTTTTATTTTTCGGAGAAAGGTGTAGGCCGGGACCTATACGGCCTTAAGGCAGCTATACACCTCTGCAACACCTCACACCGACCATTTATTTGGTGTTGGCGTGTGTACTTGAAAGTGAGTTGGTTTAAATTTAATCCCCGGGGGAGGCACTCACTATCTCTTGGTTAGTAAATATGTGCCGCCGTTCTAACCTTTTTTTTCGACATTTGATGTAAAGTTTTGACCCCTATTTCATTTGCACAATGAGATGTAGAGCTTTGACCCCTCCTTTCTGGACATAATAATGTAGACGTTTGACCCCTTGTTTAAGCCTTAATAAATGTATAGTTGTGTCAATATTTCCCACTACAATACATTTTCTTTAAATACAAAAAAAAATAGTTTGTTCATTTTATTCTCAATAAAATCCAAAAGCTTATGACAAAGTTTTATTTAGATTAAATGTTGAGTTTTGACCCCTATATAATTTGTTTGACTGTAGAGTTTCGACCCCTATAACTTGTTTAAATGTAAAGTTTTGACCACCAAATTTTAGTTTGTGCCTATGTATGGAGTCACAAATCAAGGGAGGTAACAACTTGACACTAGTAGCTGGGTGCGAAACATGTTAACTTTGAATATCGATAAAACGTTTGTCGGATGTAAATATGATATTGGGGATAGATAATGATATAATGATATTATTGAATTATAAAATGAAAAAAAAACAGCTATATATGCACGATTTCATTGCTGAAGTCCTCCCGGGGGTTTTGGAGATCTGGAGAACATGGCCATTTATTTTCAGAGATCTAGGGATATTGTCCTTAATGAAAAAAAGTACCTAATTTGATCAATTTTATCAGAGACATATAAAAAGAGATAGGCAACTGGAGGTACTTGTTTAAATTTCAGGTGGCACATTTTGGCTTTTTCTAGTTTAGTTTGAACTAATTTATTTTACTTCGATTTTGAAACAAGTTCTTACGACTTAGACAAATCACACTCGAAGTCTTCCTTGGTATAACCAGTACTAAGCATATGTGGAAAAAGTGTCTTGCTCAAGGACACTACACATAGTCGTGGCGAAGGAGTGAAATACCCACGATCCTCTTTTAGGGAACTTTGGCAAATACTTTTGGAAATCTGGGGAACAATAGGCATTACTTTAAGAGATCCAGAGAACAGGACCCCCTCACCTGGGAGGGCCTCATGGCTTATGACCGTTAGGCCATTATAAATCAATTGCTAGATTATCATCCATTTTCTTCTTAAAAACGGGGAGGGCGGGAGGATTTTATTATTTTTATTTATATTTTTAAAATTTTTAATGTTTTTTTTTATGAAAAAAAAGGGCAGGGGCGGCATGAAAATTAGGGGGCTGACGGGGATGATAATATAACAATTAATTTATTATGGCCTTAACAGTACTATGTGATAATGGAGGCAATTGCTGTTGAGAAAGCAAAAATATTCCCACAAGCCGAAACTAAGGATTCTAAATCTAATGATACAGCAGCGCCGTTTGAGTTCGATGTTATTCACGAAACAACTTGTGAATCGTATGAATCATTCGCAAAAACCGTTACTCCGTCAAAGAGTCCCATTTTGCCAGTCTCTGACGTGAATGTTATTGAGTGTTTCCTTGCTGGTACTGTGTCCTGTAATTCTGTGTCAGTTCAAACAATTGCCCCAATCGTCAAGGATCGTCGGGGTGCAGTGCGATGATCAGCCTTTTGACATATCTCGAAGGCAGGTGAAAACAAAATGGATACACCGGTACAAAAATCTCCATGAAAGTGTCAGGAATCCCAGTCCATATTACAAAAATAATCGATACCATTGGTACTCGAAGTTCAACAAATGAGACACGTATTCCTGTGCAAATAACACAACGTGAAGAGAACGAACACAGTGATCTCGTGTATGAAGAGTTTACTCCTTATCTGAGAAAACGAACAAAACGTTTTCATCTGGGAGGCTTCAAGGCGGGAATTACAGAAGACAAATAGCAGCCTCTGTGAATGGAAGAGGACTAAAAACCGCCATGATCAGAATCTTCCCGTGCAAAAAAAAAAAATCCAGACAATGTTAATATTCGCTTGAATGTTGAGGATGATGGAAATAGTGACAGACTTCTACATCGTGGCTTTTGACCACCGAAAGTTACATGTTAACCTTGGTTATCACGAGCGTCACAGGCTCGTTCTCGTGAAAAGAGGTTTCATGATGGTAAACATCAGTACCATCACCACAGGGGATACAGATCAGAGTGGTCCGATTCCGATATATCAAGACATTACAATGGAGACAATTATGGCGACGATGTTAATGGCTATAACATCTACTCAGAACTTGTTATTGATTAAACTATACTTCAGGTGTAAATCAGTTCATAATGTTAACACAGTCAAGTATAAAAGTAGCATTTTTGTGCAGTTGTCTTATTTTTAGCATAATGGTTAACAATATAAAGCTAAACTTTCTGACTTGGAATGTTTCTGGTCTGATGTCGAGCAGCACATACCTTAGTGATATTTTAGAAAGCCGTGATATAGACATTTGTGGTATATCAAAACATTGGTTATACGATAAAAAATTGTCGTTTATAGACTCAATTAACACTAAATACAAATCTGTTTCCATTGCTGATAATGACTGTAAATATAAAAAAATACCAGAAAAGTGGGGAAATGGGGCGTTGCACTATTATGTCATGCTAAACACGATAATGTTATCACGACATTAAATATTGATTAAGATCGTATTGTAGGTATACAATATCAAATGACAAATAATCAATATATATGCATATTTCAACTGTATCTACCGGGTAGCAATTATCCCATTGATACTTTCAGGGATTATATTGATAAGATTTATAATTTATGGAGTCTTTATTCATAAAATGGTACAGTCCTGTTCATGGGAGATTTAAACTCTAAAATACAAATCAACTCTTAGAATTATAGGGACAAATATGTATTGAGTTTCTTACATGATACAAATCTGATAGCTATTGACACTATACCTATTTGCACAGGTGCAAAAACTTCTTTTGGGTCTTATGATAATAGATTTGAAACATTTATCGACCATATATGTATACAAATAGAAAAGGTTGATTGTATTAGCTGTTTGAAATAATTGATGTTAACTGTCTAAATGTATCAAGACATCGATCTATAATTTGTTCTTTACATCTTCCTGTAATACGGCTATCAAATAGACCTGTTAATGCTTATAGTTCTGAAACAAGCTCTCGTATAAACTGGAATAAAATTAGCGAGGAAGAAACACATTGTTACCGAGAAACTATCAGTAACTCAGAAGAGTTACTTTGCGCTCGTTTCCAAACAATTTGCTCAAATGATGATATTGATAAGTTACATGAACAGATAGTTCAATCGATTATATCTGCTTCTTCAAGGTCCATCAAAAAGAGGTAATTTAAACATTTCTTAAAACTGTAATGGAATTCAGACCTTTCTAATTAAAAAAAAGGTGCTCTGTGTGGATTTAAGAGGGAAGACAAAGAGAATCTAAATCGTTTGATGACTATAAACAAGCAAAGCGAGATTGCCGTCGTGTGCATAGACAACATGTGCAAATGTTTCTTGCAGTGCAAATATTTCTTGCAGAGGAGGATGAGGAGCTCGACCGATCAGCCGAAATGGATCGAGACCAATTTTGGAGGATTATAAAATCAAAGCGAAAAGGTACCGACACTAAAGCGGGATATGAGATTAGATTTGACGATGTAGTCTACATTACTAAGCATTACCATTAGCGGAATAAGCTCTGACGAATGTCTCAATCCACTGTCACTTTCAAAAATATATCAGTCAATTGTGCAGCCAAAGGCACTATACGGATGCGAACTGTAAAACTAAATGACTAAATCCAATGTACTGGTACTTGAGCGTTCCCATCGATTCAGCATGAAATATATACAAAAGTTGTCTCTCCATATTAACAATGACCTAGCTTTAATGTCGATAGGAGCTGTGCCGATTTTAACTGAAATTGACTTCAAAAACCTACAGTTCCTAGGACAGCTCTGTAGATTACCATGTAACTACTTAACCAAACAGATATTTGCCCACAGTCTGGTCAGGTGTGCTAGTTGCATTGAGAGACAATGTTTAGGTTTTGTGCCCGACATATTCAGAATACTGCATAAATATGGGCTCTTTAGTTATATAAAGGCATACATACATTTTGCTAACTTTCCGTCAAAAGACACGTAGAAGTCGGTACTTCAATGCCATATAATTAAATATGAACAAGAACAATGCTTTGAGAGAATGTGTCAAACATTATCGATTGAGCAATGCTTCTCCACCCTTGGCTTTCAAGGCCCT
Organism: Panopea generosa; assembly: GCA_029582155.1. Classification (NCBI taxonomy): domain Eukaryota; kingdom Metazoa; phylum Mollusca; class Bivalvia; order Adapedonta; family Hiatellidae; genus Panopea; species Panopea generosa. The sequence continues at coordinate 1,767,820 of CM055903.1, read as the reverse complement.
TGTATTCTCTGGAGGCTCAGTCGTAAAAACCCGTCCGTGAAAATGTATTGCTTCAGTGCGGTTAAGATAATATGCAGTCTCTTTTCCCATCATACAGCCGATATATGTAAAAACTGTACCTTTAAGGTTGACAACCTTATGATACAACATATATTGTTTTGTGCGTGCAATGAACGCGAATGCAGGCGTTTATGGGCAGTTATCATTGGACATATTAGCGTACAGTGCTTTAATAGATTAATAAGTCAATCACCTGCTTATCAAATTATTGACCTTCTGACCGGACTTAAACATTATCACCCAAGTGTTGATAATAGTGAAACAGTTATGTTAGCTACTGTAAAAGCATGCCATAAACTTATCATGTAAGTACGTAAGTTAAATGAAGGTGCCTAATGGTATTATATTCCAACAGTAAAATTTTATTATGCAGCTAGTCTGCGCATTGTGCTCAAATCAACTAAAGAAAAGTGACTTGTGATCATTTAATTCAATATGTATTTCATTACCAGTCCATTAAATACCTAGTTCGAGCCTTGTGTTTTGTTTCGACAAGATCGATTACTGGGTACAAACTGTCTTATGGCTTTCGATTTTGTATGCTTACTAGTGTACTTACATGTATTGGTACAAGTTGAGGTTGTACCGAGTTTAAGTCTTGTGTTTCTACTCGTCAAGACTCAATTAGTGGGTACAACTAGTTATTAAAAAAATGTTTAGTTTTGTATGTAATTAATATGTATGTGTGTGTATATATGTGACCTTTCAGTTCTGTTTGTATATGTTTTGTATTATAACATGTCGCTCTCCCTTTAGTGGAGGCAATAAAGATATATATCTATCTATCCGCTCATCTGTCTCTGTTGTTAGTTCAGCAACACCTGCCTTCACCTGATACTCTTTATCACATAGACATCGGACAGGAAACAGAGCATATTCTTCACTTTAAAGCTTCCCACCCTAAAAAACATTCACAATAAAATAGGTGTCTAGCATGACGCAGAACAAATATTTCCCCTTCTGATCCTTCAATCCATCAGTCAAATAGATGTCAAGAAGGATGCAAAACAAGAATTTTCTCTTCAAATATCTTTCCAAATTCCACCATAGTCTGTATGAAGCATACATCCAAAACCCAACCCAACCATCTTGGTTGATTCCGTCCTTGTAGTTATCTTACTTTTGAGAAATCTGTTAATACAGGGGTCGGTTAATACAAGTTATCTTTGAAAAAGAAACACAAGCTGATCAAATTAATTATATTTATTTAACATCTTATTCACAGTGAGTATTATACTCATGAACATATACGTACTTATTATATAACATTATTGATAGTTTTTATAAATATCCACACGCCTTTTTAATTTGTTTGATATTAGTATAAAGTTTGGTACATGTATCAACTTTATGTATAGAGACTGTTGAAGCCTGGTGTTTAATAAGCAGAATGAAATTGGTAAAAACTTTGCCATGCTTTCTTGTTGATCATATTTGTTCATTATTTTTGTTTTACATTAATATTTGGTTTCTGGTTAACGAGTTCTCAACATTTATCAGTATGGAAGGACATGTTTCCCTATATACAAATATCAGTGTATATCAATTTCTACAACAGTTGTCTTTACATGCCTGTAAAACAGTCAACATTTTTGTACATATATCATTTTAATGTAATGAATAGGTATTTTGATTTATATTTAGGATTTTTGTCAGCTGAAAGGAGATAGTTTGGTACACGTAAATACTGAACTTGAAAATCTTTGTTTGAAGGACATGATATCACAGTTGAACGGTAAGAACCTGGTATCAAGGATAAGTAAAGTACAGAGAAGAATATTCTAAAATGCATGATAACTATAGTTTATCTTGTACATATAAGAGAAATTGGTCATTTGTTTTGTAGTGTTACAAAGAGTAAAAAACCTTCAGTCAATTAAACTATATTTAAAATATACTGTGTTAAATTTTACGGACATTTTAGGTATTTGTTATAAATATCATTTAATTAAGGAACACACACATGCTTATAACATATGTTGTATGCTGTACTATATGGTAACAAAATAAGCTTACATTTTGTATGATATAGTAAGGCTATATACTTTCATGACATATTCATATACTCTGGTGACAGCCGCACAAACATCCATAAGCAAGTCGCCAAACATCCAAATTGCGAGAGACAACAATCTATATTAATTGTAAACTGTGTCACCGTGTTTGCCATTACTGTTTACCAGTCAATACGTTACTCTCCCAAGTCAGCGGACGATTTCCTCTTCGTTTAAATCAATATGACATAGTTATATACGAACGATGCAAAGGAGAGTATCAATACGTATGACTGCGCGGGTATACAATAACAGTTCAGTGCAGCGACCGTTAAAATTGTAGAAGCAACGCTTTCTGCAAAACGAATTAGGGGATTGGATTAAAACTGAAGATACGCTTTGATAATATTGAAAATATGCCTACTGACACCGTACAATTTTATGAAAAAAAAAGATTAAAATTATAATGAATAAAATAAAGTGTGATATGAATAAAGTATACGGCTGGCTGGGAAATAAAGTTTCACTTGTACTTAGCATTCCGTTGGCGTATATGCATTTATCAACAAAAAATCAATACATTAAGACAAAAGATGGAAATGATAATGGTTAGATACCTTGATATTTATTGTGTTTGTACATATTTCAGCGACATCAGCTACTCTGTCAGCATTTTTGGCCGATCATGTAAACACTCATTTAGAAAGTATAATATTCTACTTTCTACACGGAAACGAAACAAATATGGACTAAATGAACAGATCAGATCTTATTGGAAAAAGTTACACAATTTTCATCAATAATGTAAATGAATTTAAAACTTTATAACTTTATAACTTATTTCTAACCGTTGCCATGACGTGTATGAAAGAGGAGCGAAAACTTCAATGGAAATAACTGTACGCTATTCGCATTAGGGGCATTCACTGGGGATAATTAAAGTAAGGTATAAAAATAATGGAACAATTAAATGAATAGTGTAAACAATAATATACTTATTTTATATTGATATCTAAATAAATGAAAGATAAAGAAAAACACATAGATAGATAAGTAAAAATATATTTAATGCAATTTTAAAACTATGCTTTTCTAATTGTACAAAGACAATACTAGTAACACATGAAAATGTTATAAACAGGAAAAAGGTGGTACACTTGGCGATTTTAGCACAGTCGTCATGTGTATAACATTGCAAACATTTAATGTGTTTAAAGTAGTGCAATTGAATTTTAAACATGACCTTTATTTTGCTAAATAACAAATACTGCATTATTATGTGTGAAATTGATATTCATTTAATTATTTCCGTCTCTTGTAATTTATTATTTGATTGTATGTGCCTTCCATATAGAAAGAAATAAAAAATCAAATCTATATCTCGGTCTACAAACTGCAAATATGAAACCAAAATCACTTTTTAATTTCATTTCAGTTTGAAGAGGGAAATATCTTTGGTGATTTGTTTGATGTCTTGCGTTTTGAATATTTGTGGTGAAGAAACAAATAACCACGTGATCACAAATGATGTCGCCAAATATCGGATGAAAACGGATGAATTTCAGTAAAAAAGCATTAATAACACTTTTATTAATGAGGAACTTTATAAACAATAAAACGCTAAAAGATGTCAATATTTTCCCTTTCCAGTGGTGTTATTAGATATGACGAGAATGCTTCAATATTTTAGAACACTTCGATAATATTTCAGACAGCACGCATGCCGGCCATTCTTTCCGACTCTTGAAAATCTGAAATTGCTTATCTTTGCTATGTTTTAAATCTTTGCTATGTTTTAAAAATTGAGCCAACTACTTGTTTATTAGCGCATATAAATAATTATATAAACATAGTAAAGATGTAAACCACACCAACTGTAGCAGATTGAAATTTAGATGGGGACCACACACTCCGTATGAGTGTCGAACAGGAACCAAGTTAAACGTTTCCAAGTACTATCTTTTCTGCAACAATAAACATCTACAAGCATTTTAAAAAAAAATCTTGATCTAAATAAAAATTAAACATTTATTTATTTCAGTTTCTGTGGAACTTGACTGGTCGAGTCATATAAACGCATATAAGAACAGATGCTTGTACAATACAAAATGAAGTTATATCAGGGACAAATTCAAGAAGTTTTTCAGTGGTACTTTCCTCAGATTCTTTTGTAATTAGTAATTCGTTACCATTTTTATATAGCTATGCGGATATGTTATTTCTAACGATGTTCAAAAATGGTCTTTGAAAATGAGCATTTCAGCTTCTTAATTTCTGGCTAGGAATTGTATAATAGCAATCCAAATGGCTTCAACAATGGTGATTAGAAGGGAGATAACTTCCTTTTTCCAATGCTCGGGGAGATGAAGAACGTTTTGCCGGGCATTGTGATTCTATCCGTGATGATCATATGATGCAGGTATCGGCCACGTCAACTGTGTCACCGTGTTTGCACTTCAGCATCTTAATTTCTGGCTAGGTATTGTATACTAGCAATCGAAATGGCTTCGACAATGGTGATAAGAAGGGAGATAACTTTCTTTTTCCAATGCTCGGGGAAATGAAGCATGTTTTGCCGGGCATTGTGATTTTATTCGTGATGATCATATGATGCAGGAATCGACCACGTAAGCTATGTCACCGTGTTTGCATTTCAGCTTCTTCATTTCTGGCTAGGCATTGTATACTAGCAATCGAAATGGCTTCGACAATGGTGATAAGAAGGGAAATAACTTTCTTTTTCCAATGCTCGGGGGAGATGAAGAATGTTTCACCGGACATTGTGATTCTATTCGTTATGATCATTATGATGCAGGAATCGACAACATTGGTTCTTTCTTCACAAAGTTATATTCGGCTTCCACTCGTCATATTACTCTGAAAATAAAAGAAAACAATACTGGAAACATTTTTATTCTTACGATATCACCTGGTGAGCATTTACAAACCATCACATCAAAATCCAGCTAATATTGTAGAAGTAGTGGATTAACAAGTTTAAATATGACCATCAGCAGAAAAAAAGCCAAAGGAAAATAACTCTGAATGTAAGAGTCAGCAGAAAAAAAGCCCAAAGAAAATAACTATGAATGTTAGAGTCATTAGAAAAAAAGCCCAAGGAAAATAACTCTGAATGTAAGAGTCAGCAGAAAAAAACAACAAAGGAAAATAACTCTGAATGTAACTTACAGTCAGCAGAAAAAAAGCCCAAGGAAAATAACTCTGAATGTAAGAGTCATTAGAAAAAAAGCCAAAGGAAAATAACTCTGAATGTAAGAGTCAGCAGAAAAAAAGCCCAAGGAAAATAACTCTGAATGTAAGAGTCATTAGAAAAAAAAGCCAAAGGAAAATAACTCTGAATGTAAGAGTCAGCAGAAAAAAGCCCAAGGAAAATAACTCTGAATGTAAGACTCATTAGAAAAAAGCCCAAAGAAAATAACTCTGAATGTAAGAGTCAAGGTTTTAAACATGTCAAGCACAGCTACTAATTATGTTGATCATGAACATAAAATGTCAATGAAATCCAACAAAGTATGTGGAAGTATTTCACAAATTTAAGTATATCAATCGACAGAAAATATAAACCCAAGGGAAAAAACTCCTCATGGTAAGGGTCAAAGCTATAAAAAAATACGTCACACACAACACCTCATGCTAACCATGTACAAAAAGTTTTATTGAAATTCAACTCAAATCGTGAAAGTAAAGGTACAGGTGTAAAATTTTATAAAACAAACAGACCAACCAGCAACTCATCAGGCTGACTAGGGGTGCGTTTCACAAAACAACTTACGACAAAAATCGCCGTAAACGTTAACCAACAAATATTCATAATATGTTAAATTTTCATCCAAATAAAGCCAAGATTGCTCAAATCATGCTGAAAGTTACATATTTTCTGAAAATACAATCATTTAAAATGTCATTCAAAATTTGAACACACAAAGGAGATATCGTTAAATTGACTTACGTCGATTTTTATCGTAAGTTATTTTGTGAAATGCAGCTCTGGTCTGTAAAATAAGCCCGACTATCAAAACTTCGTTTGCTGAACATTATGAAACGCTGTTACGGTATTCACAGTGAGCATTCGTTTGTAGATTAAGCAGTGGAATGGCTTCCCATAATATTGGCATGTTTTTCCAGTGTGGTCGTCATCTAAATTTCAATGTACTAAAATAGTGTGACTGACACCTCCACTGTGTTTATTCTGTAAAATGATTTATTTGCAATTATTTTTAAACAAAAATAAAGGCGTTTGTGGGTCTTAATATTAAAAGTAAGATTAACTTATTAAAAAAACAGCAAATATAAGCTAAAACGCGATTTCAGATCTCCAAGTATCGAAAAGTGTGGTCGACATCCGTGCTGGCTCGAAAATATTATCGAAGTGTTCACACGAAAGATTAAACTCTCGTCATATATAATAACATCATTGGGAAAACAATACAATGACATCTTTTTTGCGCTTTATTGTTTGTAAATTGCTTCATTAACAAAACTAAGTTGTGAACGATTATTTATCTAAATTCCTCCGGTTTTATCAGATAAATGGTGTGGCGACATATGTTGTGATCACGTTATAGTTTTTGTTTCCCCGCCGTGAACATGTTTACACTAATGTTCATTTCTATGTACATATACACAGTTCGGGCAAATGAACAAATAATAACTATTTTAGCAATAGCGGGTGATCTAATTACAATGCTATTCCAGTTCGTTTGTCTCTCGGTTATTTATAACACATGATTTTTTTCCCAAACAACTGTTGTACACACTGTCTATTCACGTAAAACGGATATCACCATGTTCGATTAAATGACGTTGTTTATCATTATCTATATTGTTTATTTCATCTATTGTACAATGCAGGTACCAATACTCAGTTTAATTGTTTTCTTTTTCATAACAGGAACGTATCCCCACATAAAATGCACTATAATTGGTAAGTTAAAGTAACACCGCAATATTTTTTTTTAAAAAAAGAAGTCAAACGCTCATAAATACACGTAACATGATTGAAGTCATATGACAGATCAAATCAGGTGGTTGAACGATGTAAGATCACGTGGTTGGAACATAAGGATTTCTGAAAAGTGTCCGATTCAGTTAAAATACACAGGACCACCTGAATATAAAAGTAATCAAGTAATTACGATTGTTTCTCATGCATAATGATAACCCATTTTTAACTGTGCAGCTTACTGTAATCTCTGCAGTTTATAGTTTGAGGCTCTGACAGAATAATCTTAAAACAGAACGTTTTACAGTTTTATATACAATGTTTCTGATTTCATGATCAAAATGTTTTTGGGACCCGTATAAGGCACATTGTAATACTGTAGATATACAAACATTCCACTCATTCACTTCAAATAGTCTCTGTGAACAATGTACTTACTGATCTGTACCAGATTTCTTTTATCGTCAAATATATTGTTTTGTTGATCGATTCCATTCGATATGAGTTCGTACAGTGAACATATTTCTCTGGGTGTTTGAACACATTATAGTTCTTGACTGTATTCATGAGTAACTGTTTTACAAATAGGTCAGCAAGTTTAATTCTTCTTTGAATATAATTTGAATCAGTCTTGCATCTATCAGTCTTGCATCGATCAGTATTGCATTTATTCATCTTGTATATATTAGTCTTACATCTATCAGTGTTGCATCTATCCATCTTGTATCTATCAGTCTTGCATCTATAGGTCTTGCATCTATCAGTCTTGCATCTATTCGTCTTACATGTATCAGTCTTACACATATCAGTCTTGCATCTATCCATCTTGTATCTATCAGTATTGCATCTACCAGTCTTGCATCTGTTCGTCTTACACCTATCAGTCTTGCATATATCCATCTTGTATCTACCAGTATTGCATCTATCAGTCTTGCATCTATTCGTCTTACATCTATCAGTCTTACACCTATCATTCTTGCTTCTAACCATCTTGTATCTATCAGTATTGCATCTATCAGTCTTGCATTTATTCGTCTTATTCCTATCAGTCTTGCATCTATATCAGTCTTGCAACTGTCCATCTTGCACCAATCAGTATTGTATCTATCAGTCTTGCATCATCCGAAGCATAATTAAGTCCCTAAAGTCAGTCATTTCCAGAGTGATCGTCTATATATAATTAAATTGACATTTTAGACACGTTAATTTGTATTGATCACAGTACTCTTGTGTTCTTTTGGGTAATATTAACAGCTTACATTAGCACCCGCTGTTTTGATTCATATTCACAGTGTTCAGATATTTAAAGCGGAAACAGTGTCAAGAGCAAGTCCTTCTTTGTCTGTCATTGTTTGCATTCTTCATCTATCTGATTAGTTAGATTCCGGTCAGACAATTTGAGAGTGCAACGTTAATAATAATTCTTAACGTTGTATTTCTATCACATGCATTATTCCGATGTGTTTGAATTCTGTTTAAATTAGTATGCAATTCATAATTTTCCAAATGTATATATAAAAGGAATCGCTGTTTTAGTAGATTTTAAGTAACCATTCTTCTTTTATTTGTCCAGTTTATCTATGAGAAGAATTTCTAACGGTCTAACACGACCGTTGCCAACAAACTCTAGACTAAAACTAAAGCTACTATACAATTGTATAAGTTAGTCATTTCATCTTATGGAATTTCCTGTTTCCAAGATATTAACATCATACAATAAAATTATATTATCTCTCACCTGCAATAGTAATGTAGGAGTTGTTTTAGCCCAAAGTACGCCCCCTCTGAACTGAATTCTTGGATCCGCCCCTGGTTTACATTATTTTGACTAGTATGTCAAGTGCATATTGGATGTAAACAAAGAAAAGTTATTGTATGCACCTACTGCTGATAGCAGTGTAATCGGTGACTTTGATTTCATTTAAATTATCACAATTTACTTCGCGATCTGTGCCATCGAGAGTGAACTAAATTTGCTTTCACTTTCGGGATTCGAACCCACGGCCCCTGCGGCGTCAGCGCCTAGCACTTTAATGACGACGTCTCTACCGACTGCCGACACCGCAACAACGCCGAATAACGTTGCGCAAGTAGCGCATATATTGGCGTCACCATTAATGTACACAGGACATAGGCGGGTATTAATTTTATATTTAGATTCTATTTTTCAATTAGTCCTACTTTATATGACTCAATGGAGAGGAGTGACATATGTTTTATTCACCTGAACACGGACAATTTCGGAAATATTTTCTATCACTTTCGGGATTCGAACCCATGGCCCCTGCGGCGTCGGCAGTCGGTAGAGACGTCGTCATTAATGTGCTAGGCGCTGACGCCGCAGGGACCGCGAGTTCGAATCCCGAAAGTGATAGAAAATATTTCCGAAATTTATATACCATGGAATCAAATGAAAACCCAAAGTTTCATAAATCAATATATTTTTTATACATGAGAGATATACTTAAAAAGACATTAAAAACAAGATATGAAGGAAAATTTTGTTAAAACGGGTTGTGAAACAATTGTATTGAACAGAATCTTAAACACAGTAGAACAGTAAGAAATATGTATAACATATAGATTATAACCTATATATTGATGTTATAAACAACGTGGTTCGCGCGATTTTGCATGTCATTTTAAAACATGTTAATGACCACTACATGCATTGACGTGGTCATATTTTGAGCAGCCATATAAAATGTTGATAGGTGGTTAAAATCTAACGATGAAATATTTATGTACCTTAGAAAAATACTTGCATGTCGATCGGGAGTTATGTGTAACTGTATGTGTCGTTAATACTGGCAATGCTTTGTCTCGTTGTTATTGAAGACGACCGAATCACTCATGTATTAGTGCGCCAAACGGAAGCTCAGCAAAACAAGGGCTGAAGATGGGTATTATGTCGATAAAATGACCATAATAATAGATTGTTTTCATATATATGTACGTGTTGTTTGGGATACTATGGTTACCGGAAATAGTTTGGCTCACCTTAATGAACTGATGTCGGTGTTGGATTCCACTCCACTGGTATGAGTCGGGTAACATTTTCTATAATTGAAAGGAACCTTAACAGTTGGTGCGAAGAGGTTTCAGAAGAAGCCATTGAAGAGTGAAAGCGGTTGGCTATTGAATGTGGCAGTTTTCATGAAGGTTATTATTACTATTTTACATACTGTTTTGAAAAAAACAATATGAATTTATTATTACAATTGATTCAACGTAATACAATATTGTCTGCCTATTTATGTTTTATTTGTGTTTATTTTTGGAAATTTTTTTTTCCATATATTCGAAATAGACGAGTTCTTATCTATGATGGGACTTCATTGACGGCTGATACAATACCCAGTTACCACCACTCACTGAATCTACACACCTGCTAAAAGATGCCAGTGATCGACTGCCCTATTGCAGACTGTGAATACGCCACCCCTGACGTAGATGCCATTGTGGCCGCAGCTCTAATAACCACTCATGCAACAATCCATAATGCCACCGCTTCACCTGCTGCTATCGCGAAGGTTGAAAAAGTCAAACGACCAACCATATCATCTGCCGGCACCAGTGAGGACTGATCATATTTCCTATCCAGATGGACTGATTATGTTGAAACCACCAAGGTTTCCGGCAAGGACAAAGTGTTTCAACTGTTAGAGTGTTGCGTTGAGCACTTACGAAAGGATCTTACTCGTACAGCCGGTGGTAGTTATGACACGAAAAGGAAGATTGGGCGTGGTTATTAGATCGATGTTACTAAGAACAGAAACAGTAAAAAAATAAATTGCTATTTTGTATATACGTACTATATCATATTGCTTACTGAACAACATACATAAGTATCCCTTGTATACCTAATACCGCGATATACCTATTACCGCGAATGCCCGTATAATAACAGTCTGGGAAGACATGCGCAAAGCTCCAACTTCCGTTAGTGTCGGCATTTGTTTTCACTTCGTATCGGCAACTGTTTATTACTCCGCATACTTAAGGAACCTTATTACTGTTTATTATTGATGCAATTCTTAACATGGTTGAAACAAAATTTAGACTCGCGGTATTAGGTATGACCAGTATATATCATACTTGTTTTCTCCATATCTAAATGTTGGGAAGTAGTATTGTTATTACTCATCATTGTACAATTGTACTTAATGGCATTTTTATTGTTTTTTATTCAGCGAATTGTAGACATAAACAAGAAAGTAAAATTATAACATGAATAAAAGAAGGTCTATAATAACAATATTTCAGGAGTTCCTACTATCAGTGAAATTTGCGGCTTAGGATTGGAGCAAGCGATCACATTAACAATCTTACAACGCATTAGGAGAAGTAGCGATAATAATTGAACAATAAATTTAAAAAAAATGACATTGGTGTGAGAAACAAATACTGTTATGTTTGCTCAAAAGCGGAAATCGTTGGGTGTGCAGTCAAGAAACATGAATGTTTCAAAAACTGGAATGCGTCAAGTCATGCTATGGAAGCCGACATTATTGCTGAGAGTTTTAAAAGAGCTGACAATTTTGTAATGGATACACGAATGTTATAGGTGATGGTGATGGTGACGCTTCAGTATTTGCTAGATTTCGAGAAGTTCTGGTTTGGGGTAGAAATGTGAACAAATTGGAATGTGCCAACGACGTGTGTATATATGTTTAGGAGGAAATTCGGAAATAATAGTTTTGGGCACCTTCTTCTTCAATGTCATTTTGCCTGAGCTAGCAGCTCCTAGACAAGGGACATATCCAGGAATCAGAGAACCTGGATTATCGGTATATTTAATTGTACCCATTTTGTCTATTGATGTTAGTATGAAACTGAATTCCAACACAGATGCTTTTAAAATTTTACTTGTAAGCCTCCTCCTATCTCCACCCCCAACCCTCACCCCCCCCCCCCCCCCCCAAAAAAAAAATAAAAATACAGGCATTTAAAAAAATGGAACACATACGTTGTTTTCCAATACTATATCTTGATAACTAGTTATTACAATGCTACTTGAAATATGATGATATGTGAACAATGAGCACTTCTTTTCATTATTTTCACAATATGTAATATGTTAAACATCCGCATACGACTACCTAAAGATTTCAAATATCAACAATCCTGCATATAACAAATTTATCATATTTAATAATATAATGGATGAAACATTGATAATCTTTATATATATTTCTAATATTTATCTGTATAAGATATCATTTGGTGTTTATAGAAAGAAGCTTTTATTATAATTCAATAGGCCATATGCCCGTGTGAACATATACAAAATATATAAAAATAAATAAATTTACATACATGACGTAACACATACTGTATCTTTTATTACAAAAATGTGCAAATAAAAAAGAGCAAATATCACATATACATAACGCAATGTGCATACATATATACATACATAAAACATATATACCAGATACATGTTAATCAATTGGTTTTATTTAACGAGGTTACATATAATCAAATCCATACATAAAAAAATTGTGGAAAATCAAACACAGAAAATTGAGAAATACTGTCATGTTTTCTTTTTACGGAGAAAGTACATGTATGCTGTTAATACACAAGTAAGTATACTTTATAATTATTAGAATATACAAATTATTTTTTAAGCCATAATCAACATGTTTACAAGCAGACTCTTTTTTTTTTAATCAGATCATTGGAAAGTATAAATTTATTTTATGTGATTTAAAATGAATATGCTTAACATGTTATTTATGCATATAATATAGTAACACATGTCATAACACAAGATCTTACTGACACATACCATATGCATATACATGTACACATTCATACGTATATATATTTTACATGTATATCAAATACAGTTTTAGCCAGAGACACGGTAAATACAATAGTGGTATGTATTTTCAATATGTTCCTCTTTTCAAAAGGTTTAAAATATACATGCTTAAATTTCTAACTACATTTTCATCTTTACTACCGAAAAGTTGTACTAGTTTATACATACTTGGTCTATACCAAACGTATTTATTTATACATGTGCTACCTAATTCTACATATAATGAACACTCCATGATAAAATGAAATTCGTCTTCAATTGTTTGACAAGAATTGCATTTTCTATCTTCAAAAGGGATACTTCTCGGTCTATGCCATCTACCAGATTCTATTTTAAGGTGGTGCGATGAAACGATTAATCTAGTAGCTGCTACCCTAAATTTGGGTATATTTATACATTTTAGAAAGAACTGATAGTTAAAAAAAATAATTTCTCTAAATAAAATCTTGCCCTTGTGTAATTTTCCAAGCGTTCATGCTAAGCCTGTAGACTAGTATCTTTATTTCTTTGACTAAATATACTTAAGAAAATGTTTGTATTACCAACATCTTGTGCAAGCCAGACATTATAAAATCCCAAGAATGACAAGAAGTCACGTTCTAATGTTACCCAGGAAACTTTATTTGGGTTAGTTTCAGCATCATGTTTCAACATGTTATATATAATTTTACAATATTTATTTTCACAGCTATGCAAAATTTTCAACCAATATTTTACAATTCTGTATCATCTTGTATTAATAAGACTCATTCTTCCTAATATACCATAAAAAATCATTTTATGTAGTACGTTTTATCTTTAAAATACATTTACAATACATTGTATGTACTCGTTCAATATTATTTGAACTATGGAATCCCCAGACTTCGCATGAATAATTCAGAATAGGTAATATAAGTTTATAAAAAAAAAATCTAATCTATGACTAATAGAAATATCAGAAAAATTAATGAGATGTTTATTTAGTTTAAAAATTGCTTTTTAAGCTTTTTTTCAGCTATCCTCATTTGAGCTTCACTGAAAGATCCTCCTTGAGTGAAATCTTTTTGCAGTCCTTCAGTGGTTTCATAAAATAAAACAATATCATCAGCATAAAGAATTAGAAAGAGTTTGGTCATACATGTTTCAAAACAATCAAAATTATTAAGAACAGAATGCTCCTCAATGTCATTTAAATAAAATAGAAACTAGAAAAGGCGATAAGCATTCTCCTTGACGAACCCCTAGCAAACATAGGAACTCGTTACTTAACGTATAATTATATTTGACACGTGATTTAATACCATTGTACATACTCCTAACAACAGTTAACATTTTACCTCTAATACCAAGTTGTATCAATTTAGTCCATAAACGGTTCCTTTCTACATAATCAAAAGCTTTGCTAAAATCTATAAAACTACAAAACATTTTCTTACCTGTATTATTCATATGCGAAATTAGACCATGGAGAACAAAAATATTATCAGTTGTACCCATACCCTTTCGAAAGCCTGTCTGTGCTTCAATATATACGTGATTATTTTCAGCCCAGTTATTCAGCCTATTGTTTAGAATTCTAGTAAATAATGTTCCCATTTTGCTCAATAATGTAATGCCCCTGTAATTATTTGCACTATTAATAATGAAGCCTTCTGCCCATGACTCTTGGAAGTTATCTGTATTTAAAATAGTATTGAATAATGTAAATAAGTATGGTAATAATATATCCATGCCATGTATAAAATATTCATTTAGAAAATAATCATTACTTGCATTCTTTCAATTTTTAAGTTGTTTAATTGCATTTATAATCTCATAATTACTAATAGATTCGTCTAGTTCATCGAACATGACCTGAAACTCACCGTTCACAAAACGTTCAGTCTAACAGTACTTCTGAACAGTTTTCAAAGCCAGACTCTTTGAAACCACGAAATATCAAATTGTTTCTTCTGCCGCGGGCTTCAATGTCAATGGATTTGTATGACTGTTTTTAAAAAGACTGATTGCTTGTTCGTTACACGCGATTTAATCGACTTTGCTGCAGGCATATTCTATATATTTATATGATACGGAAACAAGTTTTTGTGTACTGGCCTGTTCGACTTTCAAATTTAATATCTTGTCAAAAATCATTGACAACTTGGAATCAATATTTACATCATCAAAATCTGAGGAAAGAGTTGTTATGTTGCCACTTGTACTACTGGTGTTATGTCTCTTCCGTTTCAAACTAAATTCCATCTCACCTGAATCGTTACATTCAGTCAACTCCACCTGTGAGAAATTGGTCGCCATTTTGTTTATAGTAAACCAAATGTGTATGCCTTAGATATAATGATTATGCATATAATCGTTAAAAGTACACATTTTTCAATTACAAACAGAACTGTCGCTTATAAAACGACACAAAATTAATCACCAGCCTACTTGATACTGAGTTTGAAATCCAAAAACGTGTATTTTATATATTTTTCTCTAAGCCATTTCTGAAACACAACTAGTTTCCGCCATCTTGTTACGTCCAATCCTTAACAGTTATTGTTATTACAAAAAACGTCTATGTAAAAACAATTACTGGCATATGAACAACATAAGTGACACTGCATGATTGCTTTAATATCAGAGTATTTCAACATTACTTAAGTGATAAAGGTAATTCAAAATGTAATGTACGAACGTTATTGTGTCATATTCCATAACATTTGTGAATATAACTGTTATAATAATAAAACAAGTTCTTTAAATAATTTGACAAAAGGCAGAAGAAACCAGTATAAGAACACCAAAGCGTAATCTGCTATCAAGAGACAGATCCCAGTTCCTCGCAACCTAGTACACCTTAACAGTATACAATCAGGTCAGTTTACGATTAAAAAATGTTTTCATGATTTCTTACCGATTTTCTGAGATTTTTTTGTTTATCACATTATTTTCAAATTTAATAATATAAGCAGTGGCATTCCTGTTTTATGGACATATTTCAATTTTTAAAATACATAATATTCCAGGGCTCGTCGTAAAACGCATACCAAATTCCTGGGAAGAAGGATAACGCACACGTGGATATTAGATGATAAACCACAGTTATAAACATAAATAGATGCGTATGTGAAGTGGTATATGACAATGATGACGAGCTGAAACAAATTGACCACCTCATAGAAGACTTCAGAAATGGTTAAGTGAATTTCATTGATGTTTAAGATAAAAATATAAAAACTGTTATCTGACTATTAAGCTTTGTACAGATTTCATTTTTTACACTTACAACTGTATCGAACCATAAAATTTGCTTCACTGTTGTCATCTGTTAACTGATACCAGCAAAGGGTACATAGGAAAAAATCAGACTAAAGAAACTTAAAACAAATTGCACCTTAAAATAATATATTGCAATTCGTAATGTCACAAGCTGTGTTGCTACACTAATATAATGCACATTTAAACAGTCTTTTTACAATGGCATTTATAAATGAAATAGATTTTATTTACAGTTAATATATTAAGAACTCTACTAAATGTTAACATAATGTGGACATATTTATTTGAATTCCGTTCATAATTTCAAATTTTAAGAAAAGAGCAATTATGGGATACCATACCAAAATGTTTTAAAAGTAGTTCCTTACCGCCTCCATGTATTTTTAAAGTCACTGTTTAACAATAATGCATTTTAATTTTCAATAAATCTTTCCATATTTAGTTAAAATATTTAAAAAAATAAAAATGCACTACATTTAACAGGGTTTTACCTGGGTACTTAAATATTTCCTAACAGAAATGAACACAAATTAATTGTCTTTAGATTCAACCCCAATGGCCTCTGCTTAATCAACTTCTTTCAACACTATAGTTTCTAAACATGCTTGTTTTTTTTTCTATTTCTTCATTATCTTTCATTTAGACGAGATTGAGACAATTACAATGGTACACGTACATATTTATAAATATACATATTATACAAATGTATTGGTCATATTTCAATGATTTACAGGAACGTTAATCCAGAAAAAGACTGGTGGTTGACACGTACATACTACATGACATAGGCGAGGAATAATCCCAAAGCGCGTAGTCAACGTTCAAAATATTGTTGCCAAACCAAGTCAGAATGCTGTACATGGGACACAAATAGGAATGAAATTCAAAGAATTTGTCAAAATGTTATTATTTTAATAAAAGTCTGCTGAAATTTCACTATTTATCTAATTTTGTAAGCTGAAATAATTTAATAATTTATTTTTGTGATAAAATGACGATAAACAATCATAAAATTTTGTGTTTTCAACAGTTATCGGTATCTTTGTTTGGGCCTTAACATAATAGTGGTATCTCTTGCACAAACAACAGTTGAAATGTGTGCATTATATTGCTGTTAATTCACTTGCTAAGATAGTTATTGACAGTTTAAATAGTAACCAAAATGCAGATGACCCATGTCTTTAACAGTTTAGTTTTGCGGATAACTTTCTTATTGTTTCATGAAAATAAACGAAACAAAGGCGAACGTCGTTGTTTTTTTTGCCAAAGGTGCAACGGCGTATTTTGCTCAGTCGAAAACAGGCACAATTTACAAAAAAAAAGTTAAACTAAAATTTTGCTAAATTTTTACTAAAAAATATGTCATATTAGAAATTTTACAACATAGTCGAAATGAGACGATGTTGAGTAAAGTGTGAACATGACAACCGTTTATCTAATGATACGATTGACAATGAATCTCAATTTTGATCATTTGAACATAGTTTTATCACGTGTTCCACATTAACCAAGATAACAACAAGATCACAGTGATCTCGGCATTTGAACACGCGTTCAAATAAATCACATATTCGCATAGTTTTACCGCTTTTGGTGTTATCGCATACATTTTTTTACTGTTTTATGACCACTTAATAGCATTTTAAATCGCTTAATGCGTCTAATTGATCAGCTAATGTCCGCGTCTTCAAAGACGCTTACAGCACCAAAAATAATATAAGGAAGCCGGAAACGCATTGAAACTATCCTTTAGGCCTAAGGATTGGTTAACTTTAATATATATCACATGGAAGATTACTAATATAGCTTTAAGCGTCATTAAAATAGTGAAAAACATGTTATTTGAGTATAGCCTACCTATCCGACTCGTTATATGAGGCTGCATACATCTTAAATATTGGTATTCATTCAAGAAATTTAATATCTTCATCTAACCTACATGTACTAGTATATATATATATAATGCCAGACCAGATAATGTATTATTTAGAAGATAATTTATATATTCGGCAAACAATATTGAACAGTTTTCTAATTAAGATAAAAAAAAATACCACTTCAGTGAACTATATCAAATCTTTGTATTTAAGATGGATTAAAGCAAAAGCATTGTCAAAAAATGAATTTATATTCGTGTCCCTGAAATTGATGAACAACTTTATTTACTGTTATTGTTTTTGATTTGCATGCGACTTATCTAACGCATTGATGCAAATGAGTTCTCTCGTTATATAATGGCTTCACTACTTGAACAAGTGCGATATATAACGATTTTAGCAAAATTTCAAACTGAAACGTAACAATGCAACACTTCTCAGTTCTAAGGTTATAATGAAACGTTGCATTGTTCTCAAGGGCCCTCTCCTGGTCAAGGCTAAACTCAATACAATATACTAATGTATACCTTAGAAACAGTTAGTATTTCAATCATTTTATTGTTGTTTTCAAACATATCAATAGTGGTAGAGAAGAAACCTTTTTCCATAATGATGTACAATACGTTGTTTATGGTGCGATCTTGGGTCTGTCTCACAAAAGACTTCAAACAGAGATTTCAATCATAAGCTCTTATTTTCCAGTTTCAATTTTCATTATCATGTTTGCAATCCCTATACAAGTAAATACAGAATGATTTGGGTACTTCCGATAAGTTTTAATATATTGTTTTGGCAAAACCTGTTTCATAAACATTATGTCCGGAAGGTGACATACACGTGTTCAATTAAAAGCTCATTTAATTTCCAAACATATGATTGGCTTGTGATGCGGAAACACATCGATCATTCATTTGATTAGCGTACAGGAACTTGGCATGTTTAAAAAGACTGATTACCGCATTTCCAGTCCCATAGTCACCTTATCAGTCGATCTGGAAGATTGTTCGAGATGGCGCACCAACTTTGGATAGTCATTAGCTTCTGCTCTTTTGTCGGACTAGCTCTAGGTATGTGTTATCGTAAAATATTTTCTTTCTTTAAACATTTTTATTTTTACTTTTTGTTTACATGAAATAGCAAAAGTGTTGAAGCACAAGTTATCCAACATTAAAATCGACTCTTCCCAACAACAATTATTTTACAAAAATAATACACGATTCAATTAAACATATTCATATAGGAAGAAAGAAAAAAAATGAAATAGAGGACATTGTTTAGATGTATTGAGGTGCTGACATTAGATGAGTGGCTCCACCGTGAGGAAAAAGCTACAACATAATACGATATTTGTTTATCAAAACGTTTAGTGACTTTGATATAAGTATTGACATTGTTAAATATAAAAAATATTTTCATCGTCTGAGATATTTTCACTCCCATATTTTAAAAAATCTTACTCGTATCTACACTTATGCACGTGCAAAACGCGTTGATTGGCTTAAAGAACGAGTTTTGATAAATACTATCAGTTAAAATACAGTTTTTCTAATCTGATGTAGTCGGATTATACTCTACAGGGGTTAATTTGGCATTAAATGTTAGTGAAGCGCTTGGGAAATCCTATCGAAACTAGACTGTTTCGTATGTCAAGTAAATGCTATTACAATCGTATCTAAACTAGACTGTGTTTCGAATGTCAAATAAATGATATCACAATCGTTATCTAAACTAGACTGTCTTTCGTATGTCAAGTAAATGCTATTACAATCGTTATCTAATCTAGACTGTGTTTGGTCTTACAATCGCAATCTAAACTAGACTATGTTTGGTCTATCAAATAGATACTATTAAAGTCGCCATCTGAACTAGACTGTGTTTGGTCTATCAAATATATGCTATTACAATCGCCATCTAAACTAAACTTTGTTTGGTCTATCAAAAAGATGCTATTACTATCGCCATCAAAACTAGACTGTGTTTGGTCTATCAAATAGCTGCTATTACAGTCGCCATCTAAACTAAACTGTGTTTTGTCTATCAAATATATGCTATTACTATCGCCATCTAAACTAGACTGTTTGGTCTATCAAATAGATGCTATTACAATCGCCATCTAAACTAGACTTTGTTTGGTCTATCAAATATATGCTATTACAATCGCCATCTAAACTAGACTGTGTTTGGTCTATCAAATAGATGATATTAAAGTCGCCATCTAAACTAGACTGTGTTTGGTCTATCAAATATATGCTATTACAATCGCCATCTAAACTAGACTATGTTTGGTCTATCAAATATATGCTATTGTAATCGCTTTTAGATTGCTGACATGTGCTATTAGTTGTATATTAACTACTAAACTCAAATCATTGTTGTAACAACACTATTTAAAAAATAGAATGGAATAAAATATGTATTATGTTGATTAACAATTAATACAAAAACCAATCAATATATTATGATAATCATACTCACAAATAAATCTTTGTTTAAATGCAAATAAGTCTGCTCATACCTTTGTGAGTTTTGTACCATGACTGTTGAATGTTTAAATTATCTCTATTGTGACTGTATGCATGTTCAACAATTATGGTCTGAGTTACGGACGTTTTTAAGAACAATAACTGTAAATATAAATTTGAATTTGAGAACTGTAAACTTTGAATTATTAAAAGTGAAAATGGAAACAACATAAAAATCTTATCATTTTAAATGCAAATTATTTTATATTCAAACGCAAATGCAATAAGTCAATATCACTATTAATCACACACATGTAATAATTATATAAACAAATAGAACTTGAAAAGCAAATCACAATAGATCATAATAAATTAAAAAGACATTAAATCAAATGCAACATTTCCTAACTTAAAAACGAACATGTAAATACAGTGTATGAATAATATTTTGAAAATCAGTGATGTATTACTAACATAAGGGGAAAGCAAAATAACATTAAGTTTGACATTTCCAAATGCCCAAGTCATGTGATTAATGTGTATAATGCATAAACATATTCATTTAGATTTCTTGAGAGTATACTAGCAGAGCTAAGAAAATACATGCCAAACACGACACGTAACATTTAATAAAAAAAAACGTAAAAATAAAACAGAGACGTGTAACCTTTAAAAACAATCAAATAATCAACTCAATTTGACGGCACCCACTTGTGTTCATGGTGCTAAACAATGATATTGTTATAAGTGGTAAGTAAATATACAAACATAAACAACACGCCCCGTGAATAAGTAAATTATTAAATAACATTTATGTAAAAAATACTTTCAGCGGGGCGGTAGTCTAATGGATAGAGTGTTCGGGTTCGATCCCCCGATCGACCCGATGCCTCTCATAAAACAACACTCAGTAATGGTTCTACCCAGGAGGCGGACTCGAGAGCGGTTCATATAAGCTCTAAGCTTTCATCGCAATCGAGCTAAAATAAATTAGTATAAACTAAAGAAGCAATGGGGATTTTCATCACACGGAAAGACGTCGGCACTCACATCTTACATTTAATACAGTCAAACCTGTCTTAAGCAGCCAGTTAAGGGAAGGAGCAAAAGTGGCCTTTTAAGACAGGTTGTTGCTTAATACAGGTATATTTGCTCTGAAAACACAGAAAGGGAAACAGCGAATGTGACTGCTTAAGACACGTGACTGCTTAATAGAGGTGACCGATTATACAGATTTGACTGTATTAACAAAAGTGCTTGAAATGGAAAACCGTTATTACTGTTTTTTTTCTCAGAGTCAGCCTGAAGTCTTCCTCCGCCAATATAACTGGATATGCCATATATTACCTGAAATGTGTTGAAAATGGCGTGAAACCCCATTCAAAAAAATATATAGAATGGTTTGACAATGAATGGCATGCAGCTAAACGGCAAAACTTAAGAATCATTACGTGTTTTAATGGCAGTAAAGCTAATTTGAGTACGGAAAATGTGTGTCAATTCAAACTAACATATAACTGTTATATGCTAAAAGAAAAAAACACACGAAGAGATTAGTTATCAAAATTTAATATTTTAAGAAAAATAAAGAAAAATAAATAATAACGATATTGAATTGAATTGCACATATTGGAGGATTATTCAAGGATCTAGAAGAAGTGACGTTTATTAATATACAATTGAAATGGAAAAAGAGTTCTCTAAACAATATAACCTTATTGATATTATAAATGAAATTTTAAATGCTACTAAGGGGATAAGTATGCAAAAACCGAATGGTTGTGACCTATTTATTAACGAATGTTTTTGTTATACAGTCTAAATTTGAGTCTGAGAAATAGACTGCAACTCAAAATTTGAATTTTTTTTTTGCAAACCCCGTAAACATAGAATTATAGATAGGAGGTGTGAATTTTAACAATTTATGATAGATTATTGTTAAGTCAGTTTGTTTCTGCAAATGTTAAGCTATAATGTTTTTTGTCTAATAATTTAATTAAGGTGAATATGTGAAATAAATTCACACACAAGTCCAACTTCTAGTTTCTTTCCTTTTATATACAATAATCTTAATCAACTTTTGACAATTGGAAAACCAATATTTATCTACTTATGTCGGTATAACGAGACAAAACGATTAATTAAGTAATTCACAATCAACGTAAATTTAGCACACATGTATAAATTGTTTTTTCGGAAATCCGATATCTATAACCACTGTTGAAAACCAACTTTTTATCTTGCTTCTAATATGACTTCTCCCTTTCTAAAATTCTCAAAACTAACTGTCTCGAATTTAAGTCAAAACATATATATAACGTATACTTTGACTAATCAAACTGTCTGATAAAATATAGATTATCTTAAATACCAATCATTGTTATAACAAAAGGTGCTAAATGCCCTTGATGTATATGTTCAAGTTCAGGAAATATACATTATGCAACAAAATGATATATGTTGTTAAGAATGTAACTTGTTTAGACACGAATTAGTCTACAAGACGGTAATCAACAAATGCATTAAAATGCTTTAATGAAAACACCAGACTAAAATGTTAACTTTCATACAATATGAAAATTGCAAACTTATTCTCTAGATATATTTAATCCATAACCAGTCTTGAATTATATATACTTAGATTCAATCAAATATGCTTTGATTGTTAGTTATCTAACAGCATCACATGCAAACCATTTTCAAACATCAAATAAATCAAAGCGCTAAAATTATTACACAAAAATGACTTTAAATCTACGAGTGTCAGAGAAAATATATAACAATAAAATGTTGCTACAATTTTTACTGTATATGTGTGGCATAACACAAATAAAGATTGAATTTGAATCTAATATTTTTGACGTTTCGAGTCCAAGTCCGAATCTAAAGTCAGAACATTGGTGAATTTAGGGCCAGCTAATCATTTTGAGGACAAAGTGAGCTTCGAACAAGGGGAGGTAAAATTCGCCCATATATAATATTGATTAATAGTTACAAACAGGCGACATTGTACTTCTATTAAAATTATTATTTACATGATTATTAAAAAAAACGAAGAGCTATTGTCATGACCCTGGCGTCGTCGGCGTCGTCGTCGCCGTCGTCGTTGTCGTCCGCTGGTTAAAGTTTTGTGTTTAGCTCAGCTTTTTCTCTGTTTCAGAACAAACAACTCATGTTACAGTGACTTAACTTCATAAACACATTCAAATCATGTTAGCTAACTTACCTATTTTACATACTTTGGGCTCTAAAACCTTTGGTTAAAGTTTTTTGTTTAGCTCGGGTTTGTTTAGCTCAGCATTTTCTCTGTTTCTGAACAAATTACTCATGTTTTGGTGACTAAACTTCATAAACACATTTATATTATGTTGTAGAAACAATGTATATAGCTAACTTATATAAATTTCCATACTTTGGGCTTTAAAACCTTGGGTTGAAGTTTTATGTTTAGCACGGGTTTGATTTATTTTTTAAATCAATTTTATTTTTCAGTAATACTATTAATTCTGTAAGCTGATCACCAGCAACTAAAAAAGTTTGCATCACTGACATTGACCTATTTAATGGATTTTCCTGCACGAGCCCAACCAAGACCCCCACCCTGCTGCCCATATTTTTTTTTTCTTTTTATGTTTTAATTTGTTTTGCATTAAATCAAATACTCTGTCCCATTTCATCTTTGTTACCAACCCAAAGATCCTCACCCCTACCTCCCCTCCCACCATCCTCTCCCATTTTTTTATTTTTTGTTTAAATTTGTTTTGCATTAAATCAAATACTCTGTCCAATTTCAACTTTGTTACCGACCCAAAGACCCCCCCACCCCCCTCTCTCACACACACACACACACACACACACGCGCGCACACACACACACCACCACCACCACCACCAACCCATCCGTTCCCGCCCTTTTTTATTAATTTATTTGTATTAAATCAAATACTCTGCCCCATTTCGACTTTGTTACCAATCTAAAGACCCCCCCCCCCTTTTCTCCCATTTTTTTTTGTTACCGACCCCAAGACCCTCACCCCTACCCCCCATCCGTTCCCATTTTTTAAAAATTTATTTTGCATTAAAGCAAATACTCTGCCCCATTTCAACTTTGTTACCGACCCAAAAACCCTCGCCCCTTGCCCCAACCCCCACCCTCACCTACCCCCCCCCCCCCCCCCACCCCTTCATTTCGTTTTTCTTTTAAATTTTTTTTTGTTCTAAATTTAAAACTATTCTGCCCCCTACACACACACACACACACACACACACCATCCCCGCCGATTTTTTTATTATTATTTTTTTTTTTCAATTTTGTTTTATATTTAATTAAATACTCTGCCCCATTTCAACCTTTTTACCAACCCAAAGACCCTCACCTCTATCCCACCCCACAACCCATCCCTACCCATTTTTTTTTTATTTCGTTTTATATTATTTGTATTACATCAAATACTCTGCCCCATTTAAACCTTGTTACCGACCCCAAGACCCTCACCCCTAATTTTGTTTTGTTTTAATTAAATACTTTGCCCCTTTTCAACTTTGTTACTGACCCCAAGAACATCCCCCACCGCACCCCCCCCCCCCCCCCCCCCACCCCTTCATTTCGTTTTTCTTTTAAATTTTTTTTTGTTCTAAATTTAAAACTATTCTGCCCCTTTGTTACCAACCCCAAGACCTCCCACCCAATTCAATTGTTTTTTTTTAAATTTTGCACATACATGTATCCACTATTTTGCTAATATGAAAGATGGTTTCATTCATACAGATATATATGTTTTTCTGATGGTACATTATATTATACTGTTCTGTGGTTGACAAGGCTAGAATAGTCGAATTAACGTTGTTCTTCGACATCTCTAAAAAAAATTTTGGTGATTTTTTTAAATCGGTTTTATTTTTTCAGTAATAGTATTGGATTTTTTAAACTAATCACTATCAAGTTTAAAAAGTTTACTTCACTGACTTTGACTTACATAATAGATTTGGAAAAAAAACGAGCGTCTGCACCCGCTTGCGGTGCTGTTGTTTTGTAGTTGCATGCGGCATCGAATCGACGTGATATGATACTATGGATAGAAAGAAAAGTGCCCGCTACGAGTAACTGTTTTGCAAATCACTTTCTTAATATTTTATGAAAGTTCACAAAACAAAAATGAGCGTCGTCTCTGTACTGTGATGAACCTATCAGTGCTATTAAGTGGAGCGCGTGGTCTAGTGGTAGAGTATCGGATCCATACTCGGAGGGTCGTTGGTTCGATCTCCCGTTACGGTTATACGTCCAAGACACTTCTTTCGCAATTGCTTAATACTGACTCTGACCAGGAAAACTTTGAGCGTAACTTGTTTCATAATCGAAGTCAAATAAATAAGTTTTAAACTAGACTGACTAAGTAGTCAATGCAAAGGCCAAATTAATTGCAAAAAATGCAACGGCGTATTTTGTGCAGTTGAAAAGATGAAGGGGTGAAATTTACAAAAATACACCGTTGCATTTTTTGCAAAGAAAATATGAGTTTTGCATGGCCAGTTAATAGTACCGATGGCTCATCTTCATACAGAGACTGCATTCGTCATTATTTTGTAAAGTAATCTGTAAAAATATTACCAGACACGGGTACTTTTCCTTCGATTTTAAGCATATGGCCACGTTGATTCGTCGCCGTGGTCAAACAATTGTAGCATTCGTCTTTGCAGCCTCAGAATATTCCAGTCGGTCCAAAATAGAACGTTCTATTTTTCATGGAATGGAAAATGGAAGTCTGTATGTGAATTGAAACGTTCTATTTTTAAAATAAAATGGTCGATTTCATTGGCTATGAAAGTATGACAACATTTAGATGTTGTCCTACTTTCTCAGCCAATGAACTCGCTCAGAGTTTACAAAATAAAACATTCAACATAGAAACTTCCATTTTCCATTTCATAAAAAATAGAACGTTCTATTTTTGACCGACTTGAAATTTCTTAAGCTGCAATGACGAATGCTACATTGACCACGTGACCTTATGCTGAAAATCGAAGTGTCCGTTTCTGGTAACTTTTTTAAAATTAACATTTCATGAAAAAAACAATGACGAACGCCGTTTTTATAACAGGATGAACCCTCGATGCTATTTTCTGGCCATGCAAAACTTATATTTTTTGCAAAACGTGCAACGGAGAATTTTCAACTAAGCAAAATACACCGTTGCACTTATTGCAATTAATACGAGTTTTGCATGGCAACTTAGTAAGTTTATTAACTTTACTCCAATTATGACCCAAGTTACGCTCGACGTCTTCCTGGGCAGAACCAGTAATAAGCATATGCGAAAGAAATGTCTCGCAAACACAGCCGTGACGGGGGATCGAGCCCACGGTATTCCGATCATGGCTCTACCACTAAATCATGCACCGCACTTAATAGCAACGACTTATATTAGATTCATATCTTTTAACAAGAGTTTGAGATGGTAAGTGTCTACTTACCTTCCGACAATGTTGTGTTGTTTTTTTCAAGCACTGAGTGATAATTTTATTAGTAAAGTTCTACAATTACAAAATGTCCAAATAAATTTGATTATGTATTGCCACATCAGCCTACTTTTAAATTAATGTTTTTGTAACGATGGTGATAAAATAAAGCATAGTCTTTTAACTAACGCATAACTACAGCGGGCTATGTCACTTTCAAGAGTTGAAAATCTGAGAAAAAGAGTGAACAGGTGGTGAATGAAAAGTAACAGTATCTATGCATTGTTCTAATGTTAGTGGAACTGATCTTGATCTCTTTTCTCCTTAAATCTCGACCTCAATCCCCAAAACAAAATGAGTATTCCTTTTCTGACAAGCATAACACAAGATACCGCTATTACTAAGATAGCATTATAATATTTTTAGTATCAATGATCTTTTATTATATAAAATGTAATATTATACAAAATTCCACCAACATTTTTTCTTCTATACTTTGATATCATTTAGATAAAATTGTGTGTGTAAATTCCATATGAAAGCATTTTGGAAACACTACGCAACAGAACAGACGGACGTACGGATGAACAAACATGGGTAACACTACATGTCCCCATTTTATACCAGGGCAAAATACATTTCTAGTTGGGAAAAAAATGTAACACTAAGTGAACCCGTTTTATAATCAAATGTACAAAACATACGCTTAGTGTAACAATTTAACAATTATTGTTACACTAAGGGTCGCAACCGTAATCCTTAGTGTAACAAAACCCATTTATGTTACACTAAATGTTGCGGTTATGACCCTAAGTGTAACAAAATTGAATTTTACTTGAATTGATTTTTTTTATTTTCTGCCATTTCAGTATCAGTCTAAAGCAATTTGAAAAGTAAAAATGTCACACGTGTAAAGTAGTAAAAGTGTAAATTACGGTCAATAAAAGCATGAATTTATATATCTTTTTTCAGGTATTGGCAATTTAAATGAAGCCTGTAACAGCCCCGGTGACACGTGTAATGATGCTTCACTACAATGCAATGGGACAATGATATGTGTTTGTGCGGCTAGTAATACACCGTCAATAACTAATGCCCTCATATGCACCAGTAAGTTATCTATCTATCTATCTATCTATCTATCTATCTATCTATCTATCTATCTATCTATCTATCTATCTATCTATCTATCTATCTATCTATCTATCTATCTATCTATCTATCTATCTATCTATCTACCTATCTACCTATCTACCTATCTATCTATCTATCTATCTATCCATCCATCCATCCATCCATCCATCCATCTTTCTTTCTTTCTTTCTCTCTATAACATTGAATATTTTATTTGAATATTTATCGTCATTTGATACCACCGAGGGCTAGCATATGATCAGTCAATCGAATCATTGATCATCTTCCAATTCTTTTTACATCGTTTATGTTGACAGTGGTTATTAAGTTTCACACAGACCGGAAACGAATGATGTGAAGTCTCTAGCTACCACTCACGGTCAGGGAGTTCTGTCACAACGTAGAGTGATTCGCGTCGACAGTTTGTCACAGATTCACGTCGACAGTATTATTGTTTTGTAAATTTTGTCACAGTTGCTAGTCGATAACGGGGACATAATCGCTGATATGTTTATATAATCAAACGTATGAAGTATATGTTTGACATTCGGGGGAATATAGTACAATATAAGTAAAATGCGATCAAATTGAACTTCTGATTATGAATATTTCTTCAAGTTTAATTTTTTAAAATCTCACTGGTTTGTGACGACAGGGAAACGGAGGCGTGTCGATCCTTATTTTAATGTCACGGATTCAGTGTCGATAGTTTAAACGTTGTAGAATAGTGCAACCCTACGCAAATACTGCCATTTACACTTCGGGTCTCGCACGGAGGCTGTCCGGCATATAAGTTAAGAGCATTGTCGTTATGTTACGGATTAAGTCGGTGAAAGTTAGAACCGACACACGGAAGCAAAACAATACCTCGATACTTACAACCCAAAAGCAATAGTTATGTTTCGTGAGACTTCCGCTGGTAGTTTAAAACTCCGCATATACCGAATCATTTTAGGGGAAAATTGCCACTTTTTATACAAATTTCCGTATTTACGTTTTGGGTGATGTATTTATCCACCCCATCGATTGATGCATGTCTTGATCTCAATTAACTGCCTAAGTTTGAGACCCGGATTAAAATCTTCCGCTCTCCATTATTCGTTTTCTTTTATCTAACAAATGAGAAATTTAATTAAGATTTGAACTTGGAACTTATTCAAATTTTTCAGGATTAATTAAACAAAACACATATAGTAACGTTATATTCGTTTTTTTATGAAATGATAAAACAAAATGTACACAAAAACTATAATAATCTGCAGGGGAAAACATGAAAGACAAGATAGGGAACGCAAATACTCGCATGCATACTTGGGGTTCTGGAGATCTGCTTATTTAAACATGTCAATATATCGTACATTGGATTCACCCTCTACCTCCGCTGCTGGACATGGCGTCTCAGTACAGACTATTCGTTACCGTTTGCGTCGTAACTCCTAACTAATCAGAGTAGCGCGGCGCCAATACACTAGTGCTGGTCAAATAATGACAGAACAGAACACACACACACACACATATATAGGGTATAAACATTCATACATAATGACCAGACGTCACCTCGCTGTCATGCTTTTGTGTGTTCGACGTCATCTGAACTGGATCTAAGTGGCAGCCCGGGTTCACCAGGCAATACTTGATCCAGGTCAATGTTTTCACATGGCCGAAAGTTTTCCTTGATCCTTGCAAAAAATGAGAATATCTGGGTCATAAAACCACCAAAATGATAATATTTGTGATTTGGCCCAGGCGCTGCTACGAGGATCGAAGAATTTGCCAAATGCTTTGGTTTTGCGTTACGTTACGTCGAGACGCTGTAACATTATTGCATACATACCTGCAAATGGTAAATTGCCAAATTTAATAGTTTGTATTTTTTTTTTTATTTTGACATTATTTGGCTTGTAGAAAATTCCATATAACTTCTAACCGGCTTATTTGATCTAATTTTTCGTTCCTGGAATGATGTCATTGGCAGAGGACAGAAGTTAACATCTACTGACAGTCATGACATTCAATGTAAAATGAAATGTTTTATTTTCAAAAATATGAGCGGTTTTCATAGGTGGCTGAGAAACGACATCTAATCAATAATAGGCCTTCATCCAGATCACAATACAGCGAGGAATCTTCGACAAACTGTATGTCTAGTCCTACCAATAGTGTCGACTGGCATCTGTGACCCTGTAAAAAAGAAACCGTGACATTTAAATCAACATCGACACAAACCTGTGACACATAAAGCTTTTTTCAAACGGAACTTCTCGCATGGTATAAGTAAAAAGTCAATTAGTTATAACTCCCTTTTTAAACAAAATTACTTAAACAACAGTTATAAATGATATTCTGCACTGATTAATGTTTTTATTGACAATTTCATCTCTACTTTCGTTTTGCATACATATTTAGCTAGGATTTATTTATTCTTGCGTTTTAAACATTTACTAATTCACACATGATTGATTGTAACATTGAAAATACTAATTAATATTAGGTGAAACTCAATCATGTAAAATATTTAAAACTTTTAGCTGTATCCAGTAAATAATTGACTTTATACATCAGAGTATGCCGTGCTTTCTTGCATCAGATCGACGTGAATCTGTGACAAACTGTCGACGCGAATCACACCACGTTGTGACGGAGTTCCCTGACCGTGCACTAGGTGGCGCTTATACGCACTGACCTGTGTCTCAACGCATGAATTTTGGAATTTGTTTTCATTAAAACAATTCTATAGCCAACTTTCCCCGCAACATTATCCTGATGAATATCGCAGTGTAGACGTTCTTCTCCGAAACAGCATTCAAACACCCAATTTTCTCTGCTTGACTGGTTTTATGATTCTATTAGATACTGACGTATTATTTCCGGTACGAAAAGGTCAAGGATGAAAGCGTATATGTTTTGTTTCAATCTGATCACCTTGGCCTTTATGCTACGCAATAGTGTATTATACGGAGGATACGGAAATACAATTGATGGTTGTTTGTTAAAATTCATAAACTATATAGTATTTATATATATATACTTGATGTTTATCAATATTTATTTGAAGGAATGTGAAATAAGATACAATTGATGAGCATATTTCTAATAAATTAGTCCATGCCTTCTTACCACCCCGCGCTATAATAACTAACCAAAATCAGCTAGTGAAGTGTCTAAGCGGAGCTAACGGCGTCATCTGGAAAAACATTGTAGGCTGAACACACCAATGGTAACACTTTTGTCGTAAATATCGAACTTATGCATTGCCCCTCGTTCAGTGATTGTTATCAAGATTTGAACGTGGAGCAATGGTCCTGACCGGAAAGACAGATTGGTTGAATATTTAGCGTCATATTATGCTAACAGACGATCAGTTAAATTAACCACTGTTTCCCAGGATCCTGGAAGGTTAACTACCCCATTTTTGCAAGTAACTGATCACTTCCCCACTGAATCAGCGATGAGGGACGAATGAAAATGAGACGCAATGTCTATATCAATCATCACGGAGATTGTGGCCGGGCGGGGATTCGAACTCACGACCCCTGGATTGAACCTATCAGTCTGTGTCAGCCATATTTGATGGGCGATCTGATAGCAAAGTGTGGAGACTGATAATGTATTCGCTATAAGTCACCTCCACTGAAAACATCATTAGTACGCTGGAAGTCAGACGCGCTAGCGACCAAGCTAATCGGTTCCGGCTACGGATAGACAAATCATAGGTGTCAACTTAACGTGTTGTCTGTGCCTTAAATAGGGTATCTGAAGATATTCAGCAGAAATACAATCGTAAAACATCGGGTACTTCCGTATCCTCCGTATAATACACCTCGTGTATAACTCTAGAATACACCAACATTATTCGCCTGTGTAACAAGTCTGTGTTTATTCGCGTGAAAGTAACATATTATTTATCGGTCATTTAGTTGACTATATGGCGTTATTATACATATATGGAAGGGAAGTTGATGGTTATCACATTTAAAACATCCGTGTTTTTCTTCCTCCCAGGAACTTCCACAAAGGTGGCATATGGGGGACGCCATTTTATTTTATCATGTGACTGAAAGTAGTTCCAAAATGGCGCCTTATTATGTCAGAGGTCGAAGTGGTCAGATTGAGCAGAAATAAGCACGTACCGACCTTTGACCTGCGATCGTTAAACAAATTGATCAAGAGTCGGTATCTGTCAGTCCTGCAGACGGGATGTGTGTGTGTGTGTGCGTGCGTGCGTGCGTGCGTGCGTGTGTGTGTGTGCGGGGGGTGTGGGGTGATGAGGTACTTCGTCTTAAATGACTGTCAAGTACAATCCTTGATTTGTAGGTTCGGCCACTGATACTCAGATCTGCACTTAAACAATGGTGCGCCCGGGGGGTAAATTCCGCATGTGACACCTCGTTTTGAGTACCTGGGTTCCTCCTAATAGCTGTGCTCTTTCGGTGGCTGTTATGAACAGCTTGTTTTCAGTTTCTTAATCCAATTGACACTTGTTGTTTCCACAGTCCTGTTTTCTGCGCTTACTTGCATACCGGATATTGATTTTTTTATTTCTAATGTGTTGACCTGAGCTACGTTCAGCACCGTTAAATAATGCCTGGTTCCCTAAAATTATCGCTTGCTAATATGAGGTTGAGCAAGTATCCAGGAAAATATGTTAGCTTACGTTATCAAACGTTTAACCGAACTGAATACAGTCATGCCTAATAAAAACCACATGTAAAACAATTTTATATTTAATATAGATTTTTTTTTTATTAAATTTAATATCGCCATAATTCCTTATATTATGGTTTTAATATAACATTTTGTATTGTCGATAGTGGCATACAGACCCATCAAGCCGAGTGCTTCATTATCGTTATTCTCTATGTATGCTTTCTATTGACTCACTCACTTACTCACCCACTCACTCACTCACTCACTCACTCACTCACTCACTCACTCACTCACTCACTCACTCACTCACTCACTCACTCACTCACTCACTCACTCACTCACTCACTCACTCACTCACTCACTCACTCACTCACTCACTTTCTTACTTACTTTATAGTGAACGGAGTGGTAACTGGGCAATGTCCTACTGACACATGCACCACCGCAAACAGCTTCTGTGATAGAACCGCAACTCCCAAACGTTGCGTATGTGAACCGACTTACAGAAATATTGCTGGCGTGTGCACAGGTAGATATAGTTTTTGTTATCTATAAATACAAAATGTCTAAAAATAAAATAATTTTTAAGATTACCCATCACCTTACAGTCATCCCAGACAGGAGTAACGGACTTTGGTTAGTTACCAAACCCCATCAGATTTTTTTCATTCACTTTTTTTTCAAAATCTATGTTCAATCCATTGCATATAACCAAAAAATATTTCAAAAAATAAAAAAGTGACACAAACACCACCAAAATGATCATCCGCAACAGGGATTATTTTATTTTTTCATGTATTTAATATAAGCAAACAGAAATAATTCAAACAATAAAAATACGTATATTGTGGACATTGTATTATGTATAAAAAATTTAAAAAAAGTTGCATAAAATAAACAAAATGATACAATTATGTCATAATAGGAAGGCGTATGAACGTTTATCAAAACCGGACTATCCAAACTTTCAAGTACTTCGATTTACTTTGGAGTCATTGCGCTCTTTAAGTGTTTCTTGAAAATAGATTACTGCTTAATACTGTGGAAGGGGCATGACGGGTGTTGAATAAATTCATGAATAGTTTCAGTTTAACTATGTATGGCATCTATTTTCTTGGTTGCTTTCTATCCTGTTACACGATATTTATTTGTTGTGGAAATGCGTCTGATTTTACTTGGAAAAAACATGAATAGAATTTGTAGTATAGAATTATAAACAAGAAATAGTCTATCGCTATAAAAATGTTGCCGAAAAGGTTCATTATCATTTATATTTATATCCTTCCTTCCTTCTGGTAATGTAAGTAGTTATTCAACAAAGCATATATTGAGATGATAAGAAATGTACATGTATATATAAAATGATTTCAGCTATGTGAAGCTCTGGCCAATATAACACGTCCTAACAAATTAATAAATGCACAAAAGTATAATATTCTATTTCAATTATAAACGTGTTTATTTTGGGAAGACAATTGTACATAGACTATACCTAAGTTTGAATATAATAAAAATTGCAAATATTGCAAATATTCAATCAGTAAAGATGTGTTTAAAGATGAAGATATACTAAACTAAGCTATTCCGTTCAGCATGTTTGCAGCAGGAAGAAGTCATGCAACTTTATTCAGCAAACCCGTCAATACATGTTAATGCCACTTTTCCTATCGCCAGGCATTACTTGGCATTATAAAGGGGGTGCCTGAATAAAACTGAAGTTTATTTTAGCAGGTAGCCAAGTAGACTTTCACTACTTCGTATGTGGTACGTGGTTTACAACTACCTACCTTGTAAGTGGTACGTGGTATACAACTACCTACCTTGTAAGTGGTAAATGGTATATTTATCCAAGGGAAATTACTATGGCCCAAAGCACAGAACTATTGACCGAGACGAAGTCGAGATTAATATCATCCTGCTTTAGGTCAATAGTCACACACCCACTTCAATACTACTTTCACTGAGTTTTAAAGGAACTATATCCGGATTTGTCTAAATTTTAAATTGGCTAAAAGCAACTTTCCCTAATATAGCATGCTATACATATATTCACTGACACCGTGCTGTCAAAAGGATATATATTAAAATGCCACAATAATATTGCCTAACTTGGTATACGCGCCTATGTAACACTAGAACAGATTTTCCACTTAAAATTGCAACATATTTTGTGACGTATTAAATAGGTTACCTGATTTCATTTTGATTTTAATTTAATCCGTTATACATGTTAACGCAGTAAAAATTGTTTCATGTTAGAGAGAGTCCGAATGACGGCGCGAAGATAGTCAAGCAGTATTTAAGTGCTGTCTATTCATAGAATAGGAATTTCGTTTCATGTTTACCACTCCAATCGAAATATCAATGTTGACCCATTTTGATAGATTTGACAAACCAAATTATTTATTAATGATAATGACATGCTTTTTATCCATTTTACAAATACCATTAATCGATAACTCCTATACAATGATGGACGCTTACTTTGCTTATCTTCCATTGTCCGATAACTCCTATACAATGGTGGACGTTAACATAGTTTATTTTCCATTGTCTGATAATGACATGCTTTTTATCCATTTTACAAATACATTTATTTTTAAAGACTTTTATAGTGTTTTTTACTGATATAGTCCCTTTAACAGAGGTGTGAAAAGTATTTCGTAGTATTTGTATGTCTGTTCCTCACTAACAAATTCAACTATAACCCCTGCCTACATTCTTAACGATGAATTACTTTCATATATTCGCTGACTTAAGAAAATAGTTCCAACTATTCAGAGTGCAAGGAATAAGTGGTCAATAATTCATTTTGATTGACAAGTTTTATTTAGTTCTCAACCAATCAGATTGGAGAATCCATAAGTATATATTATAATATTCTCTATGTACTATGTCTTACACGTACTTTGTTCCTGTTTCAGCTAGAACGCCATGTCCTATTGGAACCGAATGTGCTGGAGGCGAAAAGTGTTATTTTGATGGGTTTTGTAATCCAGCTGGTACGCCGCCCAGCAGTGTTATGCAAAGTATATCAACTTATTCTTATACATTGAACCATATATATATATACTAAAACATGACAAATTGGTCTGAAATTTTACTTCAAAATAAATTGATTTAAAATAACATTCATAAAACAGTAGCTATATTAAAACATGACAAATTGATCTGAATCTTTACTTAAAATAAATTGATTTAAACATTGATCAGAACTCTCATATCAAATAAATTGTTCTAAATATCTTACTTTTCCTGCCTAATTTGAAACACATATGTAGTAAAACTTGTCTTAAGCAGCCTGTCATTGGAAGGAGCAAAGGTGACCTTTAAAGATAGGGTGTAGCTGAATACAGGTTAATTTGTTCTGAAAACATAGAAATGGGATAAAGCAAATGTGGCTGCTTAAGACAAGTGGTTTCTTAATAGAGATACCCGCTTATACAGGTTTGACTGTACATGCATTTATAAAGCAAATCAACCTGTCTTAAAAGATCACTTTTGCTTCTTCAATTGCCTGGCTACTTAAGACCGGTTTTGCTGTAGTTTGATATACACGGTTTCGTCCGACGGGGGAAGAGCGAAGTTTATGCTATCCAGTGTATTGTATTTTGCTATTGTGTTCTATCTGTTGTAAGTGTTATAAGTATAACAAAGTTTTTGTGCCTTGTCATTTGATTGCTATGTCTCCTGTGGGGCATCTGTATTCTAAGGTTGTCATCACCACATGCATTTTTTTTTTGCAGCTTCTCCTGGCTTACCGGGCGGTACTTGTGATAGCATGACTCTCTGCAAAGACAAAAATACCGAATGTATTAAGTGCCGCTGTGATTGCAAAACTGGTCGCATGCTAATCAACGGCCGTTGTGTACCACGTAATAATACAGTTCTATTATTATCGTTAAAAATAACAGTAATAATAATAATAATAATAATAATAATAATAATAATAATAATAATAATAATAATAATAATAAAAATAAAAAATATTAATAATAATAATAATAATAATAATAATAATAATAATAGAAGTAATAAACTTCAATTTCCTGATAACTCCTATCAAATGTTGGACGTTTACATAGATTATCTTCTATTGCCCGATAACTCCTATCAGATGTTGGACGTTTACATAGATTATCTTCCATTGCCCGATAATTCCTATACAATGATGAACGTTTACTTAGCTTATCTTCCTTTGTCCGATAACTCCTATATAATGATGAACGTTTACTTAGCTTATCTTCCATTGCCCGATAACTCCTATACAATGATGAACGTTTACTTAGCCTATCTTTCATTGCCAGATAACTCCTACACAATGATGGACGTTAACATAGCTTATCTTCCATTGCCCGATAACTCCTATACAATAGTGGACGTTTACATAGCTTATCTTCCATTGCCCGATAATTCCTATACAATGATGGACGTTTACATAGCTTATCTTCCATTTCCAGATAACTCCTACACAATGATGGACGTTAACATAGCTTATCTTCCATTGCCCGATAACTCCTATACAATGGTGGACGTTAACATATCTTATCTTCCATTGCCCGATAACTCCTATACAATGTGGACGTTAACATAGCTTATCTTCTATTGCCCGATAACTCCTATACAATGTTGGACTTTAACATAGATTATCTTCCATTGCCTGATAACTTCTATATAATGATGGACGTTTACATAGTTTATCTTCCATTGCCCGATAACTCCTATACAATGATGGACGTTGACATAGATTATATTCAATTGCCAGATAACTACCGGTACATTGATGGACGTTAACATAGCTTATCTTCCATTGCCCGATAATTCCTGAACATTGATGGATGTTAACATAGCTTATCTTCCATTGCCCGATAATTCCTGAACATTGATGGACGTTAACATAGCTTATTTTCCATTGCCCGATAATTCCTATACAACGGTGGACGTTTACATAGCTTATCTTCCATTGCCCGTTAACTCCTATACAATAATGGACGTTAACATAGCTATCTTCCATTGCCCGATAACTCCTATACATTGATGGACGTTAACATAGCTTATCTTCCATTGCCCGATAACTCTTATACAATGATGGACGTTAACATAGCTTATCTTCCATTTCCCGTTAACTCCTATACAATGATGGACGTTTACATAGCTATCTTCCATTGCCCGATTACTCCTATACATTGATGGACGTAAACATAGCTTATCTTCCATTGCCCAATAACTCTTATACAATGGTGGACGTTAACATAGCTTATCTTCCATTTCCCGATAATTCCTATAGAATGGTGGACATTTACATAGCTTATCTTCCATTGCCCGATAATTCCTATACAATGGTGGACGTTAACATAGCTTATCTTCCATTGCCCGATAACTCCTATACAATGGTGGACGTTAACATAGCTTATCTTCCATTGCCTGTTAACTCCTATACAATAATGGACGTTTACATAGCTATCTTCCATTGCCCGATAACTCCAATACAATGGTGGACGTTAACATAGATTATCTTCCATTGCCCGATAACTCCTATACAATGGTGGACGTTAACATAGATTATCTTCCATTGCCCGATAACTCCTATACAATGGTGGACGTTAACATAGATTATCTTCCATTGTCCGATAACTCCTATACAATGGTGGACGTTAACACCGCTTATCTTCCATTGCCCGATAACTCCTATAAAATGGTGGACGTTAACATAGATTATCTTTCATTGCCCGATAACTCCTATACAATGGTGGACGTTAATACCGCTTATCTTCCATTGCCCGATAACTCCTATACAATGGTGGACGTTAACAAAGCTTATCTTCCATTGCCCGATAACTCCTATACAATGGTGGACGTTAACATAGCTTATCTTCCATTGCCCGATAACTCCTTTACAATGATGGACGTTAACATAGCTTATCTTCTATTGCCCGATAATTCATATACAAAGGTGGACGTTAACATAGCTTATTTTCTATTGCCCGATAACTCCTATACAACGATGGACGTTTACATAGCTTATCTTCCATTACCCGATAACTCCTTTACAATGATGGACGTTAACATAGCTTATTTTCTATTGCCCGATAATTCATATACAAAGGTAGACGTTAACATAGCTTATCTTCCATTACCCGATAAGTCCTACACAATGATGGACGCAGCGTATCTACGGACGTTTACATAACTTATCTTCCATAACGTGATAACGCCTATACAATAATGAAATGAAATTGTGTTACTTTTTCAGCTGGTTCCCTGTACAGTCCATGTACAGTTACTGCAAATTGCTCGGCCGGCATGCTGACTATATGCGTTAATGGAATGTGTGTATGTGATAGTAATGCCATTGCTAATGACGGTGTTTGTTTCCAAAGTACGTACTATATACTTTTGCTGCTAACTAAACAAGAAAATATTGATGCAAAGCTTCTAATTCGACCGGGAAATAATGTACGAGAGTATGGCTGAAAAAAAGCGAACTTTTATTACAAACCATATGTTTTTTTAGCTTATTTACAATCACCAATACAATAACATTATTAGAATATAACAACATATGTGAATCATACTGAGATTATCTTGATAAAACATGCTGCTCCCTATTTCGCATAGTCTGGTTCCCTGACATACAAATCGGTAATATGCCGGAGAACTACACTATACGTCACTCCAGGGACAACTTCCGCAATCTAAAGCAGATAGAGTCGACCGGTCGTGAACACCTTTCTATGTACAATGTACTTCGATATTGAATATGTTTTTATCAAGTAATAATAAATAAGATATTATTCTGTATTAAAATATCCGACAAATAGCTCAATAAGTGTCTAAAACACAACGTTGAACAGTATTATTTGTTGTGTGAAACTCATTTTAACTCACAGCGTCAAATGTAACCTTGTTATTGTATGTTGTGCGAAACTCATTTTACCTCCCAGCGTCTGGTGTAACTTTGTTATTGTATGTTATGTGAAACTCATTTTACCTTCCAGCGTCTGATGTAACCTTGTTATTGTATGTTATGTGAAACTCATTTTACCTCCCAGCGTCTCATTTTACCTCCCACCGTCTGATGTCACTTTGTTATTGTATGTTATGTGAACTCAGTTTACCTAATCGCGTCTGATGCAACCATGTTAATGTAAGTTGTGGGAAACTAAGTTTCTCTCCATCTCAGATGTAATATTGTTAAAGCATTGTAAGGTAATGTCAGTTATTTCATAACTTTTACCGCCTTATTTCTGTTTTTAACTGTAACTTCCTCCCCATGTTATAGATGGGGCTAATGGCGGCAGATGTGATGGTCCCGTGGCAATGATGACGTGTTCACTAGACAAGTTTGCAACCTGCACGAATGGCATGTGCATGTGCATAGCCAATGCTACTAGTAAACATGGCATGTGTGTAGAAGGTAGGTGGTCTGCAATCTTACGTGTGTCTACAAGGTAGGTGGTCCACAATCTGGCATGTGTCTTCAAGGTACATGTAGGTGGTCCGAAATCTGACATGTGTTTACAATGTTGATGGTCCCGTGCAATCTGACGTGTGTCTACAAGGTAGGTGGTCCGCTATCTGGCATGTGTCTACAAGGTAGGTGGTGTGCAATCTGGCATGTGTCTACAAGGTAAGTGTTCCACAATCTGACATGTGTCTACAAGGTAGGTGGTTCGCAATCTACCATGTGTCTACAAGGTAGGTGGTTCGCAATCTACCATGTGTCTACAAGGTAGGTGGTTCGCAATCTACCATGTGTCTACAAGGTAGGTGGTTTGCAATCTGGCATGTGTCTACAAGGTTGGTGGTCCGCAATCTTACGTATGTCTACAAGGTAGGTGGTCTGCAATCTGGCATGTGTCTACAAGGTACATGTAGCTGGTCCGCATTCTAACATGTCTCTACACAGTAGGTGGTCCGCAATCTGACATGTGTCTACAAGGTTGGTGGTCCCACGCAATCTGACGTGTGTCTACAAGGTAGGTGGTCCGAAATCTGGCATGTGTCTATAAGGTAGGTGGTCCGCAATCTGGCATGTGTCTTCAAGGTAGGTGTTCCGCAATCTGACATGTGTCATCAAGGTAGGTAGTCCCGCTCAATCGTGCATGTGTCTACAAGGTAGGTGGTCCGCAATCTGACATGTGTCTACAAGGTAGGTGGTCACGCACAATCTGACGTGTGTCTACAAGGAAGGTGGTCTGCAATCTGACATGTGTCTACAAGGTAAGTGGTCCGCAATCTGACATGTGTCTACAAGGTAAGACGCCGATATCTGGCATCTGTGTACTAGGTAAAACTACCTGTTTGGAAAAAAGAGAAAGATAACAGAAGTTAATACATATCATGAATGAATGAATTAATTTATGAATGAATGAATGAATGAATGAATGAATTAATGAATGAATGAAGAACTAATGATTGAACGAAGTAACGATCGAACGACAGATGAACGAAATGATTAATAGATAACAAATTATTTTAATTTTAATTCAGCGATGCTTTAGATAATGTTTGATGAATGGATGAATGATTAATTGATTAATTAATTAATTGAATAATGAACAATCGAACGAACATATGGATGAAACTATTAAGGAATAGAAATATTTTATTGTTAATCCGTGATGGCCTAAATTGTTAAATGTCTAAGTCAGTATAAACGCCCATATCTCTCTGCGTCAGATGGATCCTTGAATGGCAGATGCGATGGTGCAGCCAGGACGCAGTGCACTAAAGACAAATTTGCAGTCTGCATGAACGGCAGGTGTATGTGTAATGGAGACTCTACTGCAACAAGTGGCATGTGTCGACGTAGTAAGTATCAAGTACATGATCATTATTGGTTACGGTTTGTGTAGTCAACAGTGTACTGTGTACAGTCAACAGTGTACTGAGTACAGTCAACAGTGTACTGCGTAAAGTCAACAGTGTACTGCGTACAGTCAACAGTGTACTGTGAACAGTCAACAGTGTACTGTGTACAGTCAACAGTGTACTGTGTACAGTCAACAGTGTACTCATC
The DNA here is from genome assembly GCA_029582155.1 of Panopea generosa. Lineage (NCBI taxonomy): Eukaryota > Metazoa > Mollusca > Bivalvia > Adapedonta > Hiatellidae > Panopea > Panopea generosa. The sequence continues at coordinate 1,726,130 of CM055903.1, read as the reverse complement.
CATTTCCCCCAAAAAGCCGCTCTACAAAAGCAACTGCTCCTACAAACTATTCTTGACAGACTTGCAAATAGCCCATTGTAATTGCCTAGAAACAATACAAATAGAACCATTGACAATATCAAGGGCTCGTCTCTATATAATTCCTTGACAATACAAACAATGTATTGTATGCAGTCTTCAGTGCAAGTGGATTAGATTAGAGCTACACAATCTCTTATCTTTCCGTATATATATGTTATATGAAATATATTTAAAACATTTTGGTATCTCGTTTTCCATCCACCTCAGAAATATCAATTATTCCATACCACCGCGGTGGTCTAGGTGTAGAGCATCTGGCTCTTATTCCAAAGATCGCGGGTTCGATTCCCAGTCATGTCATATCAAAGATTTGAAAAATGGTACTAGCAGCTTCCTCGCTTGGCGCTCAGCATTAGAACTAGCTCTTGTCAGCCCGGTGTCTAGTCTGTAGAACGAATCCAGCTCTCCCGATTGGGTCCGTTCAACAGCATTTGTAACGAGCAGGGTGATTGGTCAGTTGCTTCAGGGAAAGTTTGAATGACGTCATAATTTAGTATGCGTTCAATTGCTATGAATTGTGGGACAGGCATAGAATTCCCTGCTTTTTAAATTTCGATCGGTGGTTAATAGACCTGATTCGGGAGATATCAGGTTCTGGTATAGACTAGTCCGGTGTCAGTATAATGTGACTGGGTGGGGTATCTAATCATGTGTCTGCAGCATGATACTCTAGTGTGGCAGCACTTAGAATACTGTCTTTAGTAAACGCTGTCGCGATATGACTAAATGAAATATTGAAACTGAAAGCAACGCTAAAGACCATACACCAACAACTACGTCTTAATACATTTTTCGAAGTAGAGTAATAATATAAATAATAATAATAATAATATTAATAATAATAAGTCTTTACTTAATGAGAGAACTCATTTGAACAAGTCAATCTCCCATTTACCTTCAAACATGTATATATCACCTACACCAATGTGCTAAATAACAGTCACATAAAAATTATAACAGTAACAGCATAATAAATCATTCCTCGATTGTAGGTACAGGGATACGAATTATAAATATGTTTTGACAATGTGTGTAAGACAAACATTATATATTAAAGTAAGTTATAAACCAATTGTTATAAGCCTGCAGTGCGTTTCACTAACAACAAAAATCGTCGTTATCGTAAACCAACAATTATTCATTATAGTTTTCATATTCATCCAAATGAAGCAAAACTTAGCTCAAATCATGCAGAAAATGATATATTTTCTTAAAATACAATCATTTTAAATGTCAATCAAAATTTAAACATTCCAAGAAAAAATATCTTATTCACTTACGGCAATTTTTATCGTAAGATATTTTGTGAAACACAATCCTGGGCCCTCGAGCGTATGCTTTTAACCTTCGCAAATATACATACAAAGTTTTGAAATAGTTCACTGAATTGGCTTTTTTTTTACAACTATTGGAAGACTGTTCCAAATAATTGCTTCCGAACTTCTAAATATGGTCGGAGAGTGTATACATTCAGGTTAGACGAGGGTCTTACATTCCTTGACTTACAGTTGCTGTTTTATTATAGGAGAGACTGTCGGAGGTGCGTGCAATGGTACGGAAGGAGCCGTTTGTGCACGAGACAAAAATGCAAGATGCATGTCGGGTATGTGCATGTGCAGGACAAACACAAATGCAATAAGCGGCATGTGTGTAGAAGGTACATATTATTGCATTTATCTTATTTGCATTAACATTAAAACTGAACGCATCGTTTAAACTGCCTGATTTCAAAACTGTTTTGTGATAAATATAAAAACGTAATTATATGTTATTAAGACGGTGTCCTAGCTATTTGGGGCCATCTCAGCGTTTTTATCACGATGGTAAACATTTGGTACTAGCAGCTTCCTCGCTTGGCGCTCAGCATTAGAACTAGCTCTTGTCAGCCAGGTGTCTAGTCTGTAGAACAAACCCAGCTCTCCCGATTGGGTCCGTTCAACAGCATTTGTAACGAGCAGGGTGATTGGTCAGTTGCTTCAGGGGAAGTTTAGTATGCGTTCAATTGCTATGAATTGTGGGACAGGCATAGAATTCCCTGCTTTTTAAATTTCGATCGGTGGTTAATAGACCTGATTCGGGAGATATCAGGTTCTGGTATAGACTAGTCCGGTGTCAGTATAATGTGACTGGGTGGGGTATCTAATCATGTGTCTGCAGCATGATACTCTAGTGTGGCAGCACTTAGAATACTGTCTTTAGTAAACGCTGTCGCGATATGACTAAATGAAATATTGAAACTGAAAGCAACGCTAAAGAACATACACCAACAACTACGTCTTAATACATTTTTCGAAGTAGAGTAATAATATAAATAATTATTATAATAATAATAATAATAATATTAATAATAATAAGTCTTTACTTAATTAGAGAACTCATTTGAACAAGTCAATCTCCCATGTGGCCTTCAAACATGTATATATCACCTACACCAATGTGCTAAATAACAGTCACATAAAAATTATAACAGAAACAGAATAATAAATCATTCCTCGATTGTAGGTACAGGGATACGAATTATAAATATGTTTTGACAATGTGTGTAAGACAAACATTATATATTAAAGTAAGTTATAAACCAATTGTTATAAGCCTGCAGTGCGTTTCACTAACAACAAAATTCGTCGTTATCGTAAACCAACAATTATTCATTATAGTTTTCATATTCATCCAAATGAAGCAAAACTTAGCTCAAATCATGCAGAATCATTTTAAATGTCAAACAAAATTTAAACATTCCAAGAAAAAATATCTTATTCACTTACGGCAATTTTTATCGTAAGATATTTTGTGAAACACAATCCTGGGCCCTCGAGCGTATGCTTTTAACCTTCGCAAATATACATACAAAGTTTTGAAATAGTTCACTGAATTGGCTTTTTTTTTACAACTATTGGAAGACTGTTCCAAATAATTGCTTCCGAACTTCTAAATATGGTCGGAGAGTGTATACATTCAGGTTAGACGAGGGTCTTACATTCCTTGACTTGCAGTTGCTGTTTTATTATAGGAGAGACTGTCGGAGGTGCGTGCAATGGTACGGAAGGAGCCGTTTGTGCACGAGACAAAAATGCAAGATGCATGTCGGGTATGTGCATGTGCAGGACAAACACAAATGCAATAAGCGGCATGTGTGTAGAAGGTACATATTATTGCATTTATCTTATTTGCATTAACATTAAAACTGAACGCATCGTTTAAACTGCCTGATTTCAAAACTGTTTTGTGATAAATATAAAAACGTATTTATATGTTATTAAGACGGTGTCCTAGCTATTTGGGGCCATCTCAGCGTTTTTATCACGATGGTAAACATTTGGAACTACAATGTTTCACTATCATGGTTTCGTTGTTCATCTTAGTTTCGGCTTTTCACCATCGTAGTTTCGACTTTTCAATGTCGCGATGGGACACCGTAAATTGATGCGTTGCGAGAACGAAGATGCCGTGTATGGTGTATGTGCACGTGTCGTGTATTGTGTATGTACACGTGCCGTGTATGGTGTATGTGCACGTGTCGTGTATGGTGTATGTGCAGGTGCCGTGAATGGTGAATATGCACGTGCCGTGTATGGTGTATGTACACGTGCCGTGTATGGTGTATGTACTCGTGCCGTGTATGGTGTATGTACACGTGCCGGTACACATGCCGTGTATGGTGTATGTACACGTGCCGTTTATGGTGTATGTACACATGCCGTGTATGGTGTATGTGCACGTGCCGTGTATGGTGTATGTACTCGTGCCGTGTATGGTGTATGTACACGTGCCGGTACACATGCCGTGTATGGTGTATGTACACGTGCCGTTTATGGTGTATGTACACATGCCGTGTATGGTGTATGTGCACGTGCCGTGTATTGTGTATGTACACGTGCCGTGTATGGTGTATGTACACGTGCCGTGTATGGTGTATGTACACATGCCGTGTATGGTGTATGCTACCTTGATTCCGAATCTCGTAAGATCAACATAACTTGTAGTATCTGTAAAAACAAAACAAAATGTATAAGGACATAATCGTAAGGAATAGAAGACTTTTATTAACGAGATAACTCATTTGAATAAATTCAATCTTCCATGAGGCCCTCAACATATTTACAAAGTAAAACATTATTAAATTTATAAACAAAAGAAGTAAACAAGTATATACATATACATGTAATAATGTAAATCAATTTTGAAGAGAGTTACCCGATTGATAGAGTTGCTTAGAATTTTTACTCGGGCTATTGCAAATATGAAGCTTTGAACTAATTAATAGAATTTGCATATTTTATATACGACAGAATAGAGTTCCACAAACAAGAACCTGAATAAGCAAACGAATTTCAGAATTAACAACTGTAAATTAGAGTATGACCGTAATGTGCGTGTTTGAACATAATAGTCATTTGCGGGAATTTTCACAAACTTTCGTAACTTAATCAATGCTCATTCATTTTATGTGAGAAAAGTTTGACCGGTACGTTGATCATTTATGGATCTGCAAAATTTATATTTTTTTCGTAACTCTATTTTGTCACACTATACGAGTAACGGTATAACACGACCACTATTCGCGTAACAGGACGGCAGTGACATAAATACTCGTGGTTTCTTTTCATTTAAAATACACTTCCTTATTTAAATGGTATTTGGTGACTTGAATGCATGAGCTTCGACAATTGATTGATTGATTGATTGATTGATTGATTGATTGATTGAATATTTAGGGTCATTTTATGCCATCGAAGGCTAACAAACGACCAGTTAACCTAACCACTGATTCATGGGATTCTGAAAGGTTAATCAGTATTCGAGCACATCCCATCTGCGCAAGTAACTGGTAATGTTCCGACTTGAAATAGCGGTGTGAGACAAATGATAATGAGACACAATGTCGTATATCAGTCATTACGGAGACTGTTGCTGGCGGACGATTCGAACTCACGACCTGATCTTCGATAAGACGAAGGAGAAAGACAAACGACAAAAACAGAATGGCATTAAATGGATACATTACATACACGTCATTTTGAAAGATTAGATAAGATCTTTTGAAAGCATCGTGTTTGAATTATGAACTTAGAAAATAATAAGACTAAGGAATTGGGCATGCATGCATTACTTTTAAAGTCTACTTTCACTTTATGAACACGATACATAACACTGTATGAAATAAAGACGTTTATTAAGACACTGTAAACACATAATAAACCTTTTTCTTCTTGTATGAATGTCACAGTGTAAAAAGTTTAACTACAGAAATAAGAAGGAACCCCTATGGTGATCTTATACTATATTTAACCCTTTACTCCATAGATACGCGTTTCTCGCACCAATCAAGAAGGTCTTTGAAAAGAGTGCAGGAAGAGTTCAGATTGCTCGTAACGAGCAATCTGAACATTTCCTGCACTGTTTTCCACTCTGTCAGTTAATATAAACATAATTCACCCAATAATTCAAAAGCCTTCTATATTATGTGTCCAAATGCGTCAATATCAGAGGCGTCCAAAGGCGTCTATATTAAGTAAAGGGTCAAGCGAGTATACACGTTCTTAAGATTCAACTGGAGTATTTTGTGTTTCAGATGGCAGAACCGGGGGTCGTTGTAACGGTGTTGGTAACGCGCAGTGTACTGGAGACAAAAATGCTCAGTGCACGTCTGGAATGTGTATGTGCAAGACTGGATACAGAGGGATAGGCGGCAGCTGTGTACGTGGTACGTAAACAGAAACATACACTAACTAACAAAATGGTATCGGAACTGCTTTTGCTCTATCCGCTAAATATGTTTCTACTTATTCTTTATCAAAAGAATGTTATCTTTTTTCTCTTAAAAAATTTACTTTAACCACTTCACATAAGGATATGTAATTATTTGTTAATCTCAGGAAACTACTTTCATTTAAGTGCTTTACGTAACGGTATAAAATTATTTGTTTATCTCGGGGGAAATGGTTTCCTTAAGCGCTTTACATAACGGTATACTAGTATTAGTTAATCTCGGGGGAACAACTTATTTTGAGCGCTTTACACAACGTTACATAATTATTTGTTTATCTTGGGAAAATATTTTCCTTAAGCGCTTTAAATAACGGTATATTAGTTTATCTCGGGGGAACAACTTACTTTAAGCGCTTTCAATAATTATTTGTTTATCTCGGGAAAATATTTACCTGAAGCGCTTTATAATTATTCCTCTCATTAAGATGATCTGAAGCTCAGAGGTAAAGGTCATACTTTAGTGTCAAAGGTGAAAATAAAGAAAATATATCATATATATGTTACGAAGCTTCAATTCCTTGAATAAATTTAGCTTGAAAAAATAGAGAATGCTATTGCACCCGTCCTGATTTCAGTGTTGTTTTCATTGCTAACCCTTTATAGACCTAGCAGGCTCATCGTTAACCCTTTTATAGACCTAGCAGGCTCATTGATAACCCTTTTATAGACCTAGCAGGCTCATCGTTAATAACCCTTTTATAGACCTAGCAGGCTCATTGATAACCCTTTTATAGACCTAGCAGGCTCATCGTTAACCCTTTTATAGACGTAGCAGGCTCACTGTTAACCCTTTTATAGACCTAGCTGGCTCATTGTTAATCCTTTTATTCCTTTGATAGACATAGCAGGCTCAGTATTAACAAATTTATAGACCTATCCGGCTCATTGTTAACCCATTTATATACCTAGAAGGCTCATTGTTAACCCTTTTGTAGAGCTGGCAGGCTCATTGTTAACCCTTTTGTAGAGCTGGCAGGCTCATTGTTAACCCTTTTGTAGAGCTGGCAGGCTCATTGTTTGTAGAGCTGGAAGGCTCATTGTTAACCCTTTTGTAGAGCTGGCAGGCTCATTGTTAACCCTTTTACAGACATGACAAGCTCACTGTTAGCCCATTTTGTAGACAAAGCAGGCTCATTGTTGACCCTTTTATAGACATAGCAGGCTCATTGTTAACCCCTTTACAGACATGACAAGCTCGTTGTTAGCCCCTTTTATAGACATAGCAGGCTCGTTGCTAACCCTTTTACAGACATGAAAAGCTAATTGTTAGCTCTTTTATAGACATAGAAGACTTAATGTTAACCCTTTTACAGACATGAGAAGCTCATTTTTAGCTCCTTTATAGACAAAGTAGGCTCATTATAAACCCTTTTGTAGGTCTAGATGACTTTCATAAGCCCATATCAATGTGTGATTGGGCGAGGCACTGTGTCATCCGTTTGTATTTGTGGAACCAATCCAGTGACACTCATCAAACGCTTGGTTCATTGTTTCAAGATGCATTTGGATCAGACTTCATGTTGCCGACGCTTTCTACATATAGTATTTGTTTACTGACAATGTGTTTGTGATTTATGTCCGTGTGTATTGTGGTGGCTGGTATGGGTTTACCAAATACAGAACGTATAAGTTGTTTATCCCAACAGATAACGAATAATGCATTCAGAGTCTAGTTATCTTAACTTTGCAAATGCAAAAAGGTTTTTCTTTAAGATCTAGTCTAACATTATTTCTGTATGCGATCTTACAGGAGTGAAAATTAAGGAATATATAGACAACAATGTGATACAGCGAGCATCGTTCTCAATGATTTTGGCCAATATGGGTATGAAAGATGAAACAGTTTCAATGTTAGATGAGTGATTTCGGAGGATACGCTGAGTTATTGTTCAATTAATAGTAATGCATTCTGAAAAAATGTTCACCCTTTTTAAAAATAAATTTCTTTATTTTTCACAGATGGAGCTGCAGGTGGATTTTGCTTGTCAGGCAATACATGTCCCCATGATAAAAACGCTCAATGTGTGTCCGGGATGTGCATGTGCAAGACCAAACATTTATACACCGAGGGGGCTTGTCTGAGAGGTATTTATGTATTTATCTATTACGTTTAAGTGGTTTCGTAATAATTTTTCACTTTGTCAAACCGTTTAGATCTAGTAAAACAGTAATAATATAGTTCTTACTTCACAGCTGAAACTATGTTCTCTATTAAACAAGGTTTCCACAATTAAAAACTAGTCCATATAGTTTTTTTTAATGTATTTTTTTTCATAACAGGAATGTCTCCTAACATAAAAAATGCACAATAACTGGTAGGTTTACCAGCATATCTTTCTAAAGAGGATACAGTGAGGCCTATGTTGTTTTTTTTTTTAAAAAGTCCTCAAATGCTCATAAAAACATGCATCTGTTAAAATCCTACAAAATCATTTACAGCTGAATTATATCACTTCTTATATGTGACTTATATGTGATTTATATGTGACTTATGCGTGATTTATGTGTGACTTATATGTTATTTATATGTGACACTTATGTATGACTTATATGCGACTTATATGTGACTTATGTGTGACTTATATGCGACTTATATGTGACTTATGTGTGACTTATTATTATGTGATTTATATGTGACTTAAATGTGGCTTTTTCTTATTAAAGATGGCAGCGTGGGAGGACGGTGCTGCCCTATGACAAACAGGTGCTATGGAAGATATACACAATGTGTTTCCGGCATGTGCATGTGCAACCCAACAGTTGCAAGACGGATCGGATACAAATGCTTCAGAAATACTGTAGGATAAAACTGACATGTCTGGACAGTCAGACGGATATCGACATCTGCATACAACTACTATACATCCTATTGTTTGCTGTTCTAATACAACTAAATCACACAACGATAACGTCATGTTTAAGCAATGAAAACCGTCATGCTGGTGTATTTATGATAAAAAAACTAATTTTGACAAGACACGACTTTAGTATCTTGTTTGTTTGTTTGTATTTTTATTCAAATACAATACCATCTATAATGAATAATTACCGTTACATATTTTTGAAAAAGTGAAAAACATCTTGTAGTAAGCAGACTGAAGTTAGTTTGATATTCGTCTTTCGATATTCATTATGAATCTGACGCTAACCCTTATCTTTACACTAATCCTAACCTCCAATTTGAAGAGTTACGCCCTTTGTATATCAAAGACGAAAAAACGAATATCAAACTTCTAATTGCTCTTTAGGTACTTCAGTTACTTGCAGAGATGGGGAATGCTCGAGTACTGGTTAACATTTAAGGATCCCAGGAAACAGTGGTTAGGTTAAATGATCGTCTGTTAGCCTTCGATGGCATAAAAATGACGCTAAATACTCAATCAATATTCACCCTTTAGGTACTTAGCTTAATTGGGATTTTTTTAAAATATTTGATAGTTTATTTTCGGACATATTAATATATCTAGTATATTTGGTATAAACGCCCAGTGTACTATATTGTGTTTTCTTTGATATCGTGTTGATGAGTTTTTATTTGGTATAACAATACCAATAGCATGCGGGAACTCTTTGCTATTAAACATACGTATTTATGTGTTGTGGTTTGGGTAAAAAAAAATCTAGTCATTTTACTTTATCAACGTTTTGACAGAGAGATGGATGAATTTAATTTTTTCTTAATGGGTAAAGATATTATGGACTACAGTAATGTAAACAAATTTCAATTTCAATATGTCACATTTCTTAGGTCATTTCAAACAAAACATTTCAAACTATAACGTCCTCAACTGTATATTCTAAAAAAATGGCATCTCAAAAAACACTTTGGATAATTGGGCTTTCTTAAGACTTAAAAAAGGAAGAAAAAATGTTACTATATTTGAAATGGAAACATATTTGATTTAAAAAATCAAATCAGTCAGCAATATTTTGAGTTTTAAGGAAAAAAGCGTATAACTTCATTAAGATTACATTGTAGTCCAAAGTAAATACACACCATGTTTCACATGTCTCTGGCATTACTATTGATAAAGATATGAAAATCACGTACATTTATATATATTTACAATCTGCATCGATGTATTAAGTTGTAAATCTTTGTGTGTAATAAGGCAACTTTCATATTCAAATTCCCACCTGTTCATAAAACAGGTTGAAAAAAAAAGTATTGTAGCTTTACTCAACTACATTTCTCTTTTTGATATAATGTTTTGTATATGAACAAAGTTGTATATTTATATGTAATGTGGTTGGATTTAATATTCTTTTTGTAAGATCCTTTTATACTATCTAAAAGTTGATCTAATAAAGAATTATATTTCAAATAAAATTGGTTTCAAACGTACTTGGGTTCTGTTTTGTTTTCAGTATCCTTTTGAAAAAGATGATATCATCATTAACATCTTGGCATCTGTTTATCAAAAAATCTATCATGGCATAAACATATCGAATATGTAAACACAAAGGCATGAAAGGAATTAACATCATAAACTGATTAATAGATAGATACAATGTAGTTCTTTATCATTAATGTAAGTCTTATCATTGTCATTACACAGCATATACATTACATGTATATAAAACATTATATTAGACAAATGACCAAGCCATTCTATAAATAATTATAAGAGACTATATTTAAAACATATCTATACATTTTTAACCAATTTATCACACACTTATATCACATTGCTGTGTATATATTTGCATGTTTACTGATAATCTTACAAAATAGCAAACATACTTGTAGAATAGCAAATATAACAAAACACGTTTTAACATCTATATACGCAGTAAAAATGAGAGGCCAGTGCTAATCTTGACATATTGTCTAAAATGTTATTAAAATAATATACGATTACGATGTGAGGAGAAAAAGAAATGCTAAAGCATCAATCGAATATCATTCTTTATCAGATCTAGAATGAACTGATTAGCACCGACTTCTCACTACAATATTTAAATGATTAAGATGTCTAAGTGAACTGTTGCATTATTTATATATTTATAATCCGCTCAATAGCTCTTCTCTTGACACCATCTATAACTTGAGTATTTCATAAAACCTCTATTTGACCATGGAGATATTTTCTTTGATTACCGCGCAGTAACCAAAACCTACCAATCGTGAAACATCGGGTATTTCCATATCCTCCGTCAATTGCGTAGCATAAAGCCCAAGGTGATCAGATTGAAAAACCTACTAAAATGGTATCAGGAACAACTAAACTAGTATCGGTTGTAAACCCATAGATTAAAACCAGTTGAAAAAAAACTCTTAATTTTATGTATAATCCTGCACCTGATCGTGTTGGTAAAGTTTCGAGATACAATCGTAGAATCAAAAAAAAATTCAAACAAGTACGAATTCAAATTGTTACTCATAACATGGGGTGCCGTTTTTCTATTTAACCTCAATAAATGATATCACTCATTCGAATAGGTGATATCACTTATTCAAATAGGTGATATCACTCATTCGAATAAGTGATATCACTCATTCATATGTGAATAAGTGATATCACTTATTAGAATGAGTGATATCACCTATTCGAATGAGTGATATCACTTATTCGAATGAGTGATATCACCTTTTTGAATGAGTGATATCACTTATTGATGTTAAATAGTAAAATAGCACCCCACATTACTATACCTCATTTCTACCGTCATCTATACGCCAATGAAATGACCTTTCCGATGAAATAATGGACTGAAATTGTATCTTTAAAGAGAAATTATCAGGATTTTTTGAAACTTTTAAATTGGCATTATTTCCCTATTTATCATGCCAATATATATTCATTGACTGGATATCTATTTAAACATGCCAAAGTGATATATTGAAACTGAGGACTTTCCTCACTTGGGCTACGCGCCAAGGTTAGATTAATATAGATTTCCTGCTTAAAATAGTAACATATGTGTGACGTTTTAAATGTCCGAATGACGTTACGAAGTCGTCAAACAGTATTTAAGTGTTGTCAATTTTTAGAATGGAGATTTCATTTCAAGCTAACCACTCCAATTTAAATATCGATTTTTTCACGTTTTGGTTGAGTTGACAAACTAACTTATCGGATAATATTTATTAATGATAATGAGATGCTTTTTATTCATTTGCATAAATATTCTACTATATAGACATGTATAGCATTTTTTCCTGATATACTCCCTTTAAAAGCAAGCCAAATCAAAGCCTACGTAATGTACCAAAGTATATAAACGTTGGTGAAAGAAACGAACAAGCCCAGTATGCGAGACCCCATACCAGTTGTAGTTCGCTCAATCAAAGTATTTCATTTAAAAATATGGTTGACTCGTGTAGTGAAATCGAAAACAATGAACACTTTTTACCACTATAATTAATAAATAGCCCATAGGCTAGTACTTTCTAGACGTACCGTCTTGCGTGGACAATTTATAGTGCGACATGTTGCACTTCTCTAATAAGCCTTTTAAAGATTTTTTTATTTTGCGTCTCCCGAGCAGATGGACAGCTGGTCGCATGTCCAAATAATAAAAGAGACGTCCATTCACGCCTATTTAATCAGGCTAGGTCAATAAAGACCTCAATTCCCTTCTCTTTGGAGAACAACATTTTGAGTTTCTGACAAATATTTGAATTTTCGATGCGGTTTTTATATATTACTTTTATCTCTGCCAATGAAATCGCTCAGTTTCTGGTAACATTATTTTGCATATAACAACGACGACCACCGTCTCGGTATAAAGATGAACCATCTGTGCAACTAACTGGCAAATTGCATATGTTTATCAAAAATTACAACGGCGTATTTTTGTAAATTCCAACACTTCATCTTTTCAACTGAGCAAAATACAGGAAACCGTACACCCGTTGTTTACGAGACATCGTCTACAAGTTTAAGCTTCAAAAACGGGTCGAACTATGAATTTAGATTTTTTAAAAACAATTTTGATAAAGAAAAATCACATATGTTTTACCTTCCACGTGTTATTTTTACGTTATCTAACTCTGAACAGGAAGTTGCACGTATTGCACAGGCGTCTGTACCATAAGTGCGTTAAGCAGGCGTGAGTGTCCATTAACGAGAACGTAGATCAAAATCTAAGCCGGTTTTGATTTATTCTGTGCGAATACAGACCGCGAAAGTGTGGTCTATCGATCGTTTTGGGTTAAGAGTTTTAAGCAAGAGGTGTCAGAAAAGTAACACCGGGATAACCGGCATAGAAGAAATTTCATCATAACTACTAACCTATATTTAAAATTGCATCGTACGTTTATTCCCCTGAAATTTGCTATCATCGTATCTATAATCACTAAAATTTAATCAAAACAGATTGTTTATGTTAAAACACGTTATGAATCTTTGTAACTGATCACTGGGGCGGGTCACAGGTAAAAATCGGCTTCAGTCATTCACTGACTTGGGTGTAACGAGCGTATCAATTACACTATCAAAAATTAATCGCAAACAACCTGAAAATATGACCTTGGAATAAGGGCCCTATATTCGACGATTAATTGATTGAATATTTAGCGTCATTTTATGCCATCGACGGCTAGGGTAAGGGCGATCAGTTAAACAAGCCACTGTTTCCTGGGATCCTGGAAGGTTAACCAGTACTCGAGTACACCCCATCTCCGCAAGTAACTGATAACTTTCCAACTTGAATTAGCGGTGAGAGACGAAAGATAAAGAGACACAATGTCGTATATCAATCACCTAAGAGACTGTTGCCGGACAGGGATTCGAACGCGTAACCGATTGAGCTAATCGGGCCCGGCCTATATTCGAGGAAGGTCATTACTTGAGTTAAATTCTATTTAAGACATTTACCGAGAGGTGGGTGACATTTGCGGGGAAAGCCAAATGATGTATATTATTATCTGTAGATGGATGGTTTTTTATTTGGGCAACAGCAGTTGAAAAATGCTAATCGAGCTGGTCTTCCTGTAACGTCAACAACCAAAGAAAACATCGAAACAATCCGCGAAATCCTGAAAACTGATGTTCGATACACAGTAAGAGACTTAGCACGGATGACAAATGTGTCGTCAGCCGTTAGTACGAGTTCATCTTATTTTGAAAAAAAAAGCATCTAAACGTTAAGAAAATAAATGCAAGGCCGTTACCGCATTTGTTGACAGAAGACCAAAAGAGGTCAAGGATTGCTTAAGCGAAAAAAATAATGAAAAATTATCCGAAATACATGTATAGCAACACTTCTTGTGAGAGTCAAGTTATATAAAGTAAGAATGAAACGTGGGTCCATTATTAGGAGCCAAAAGAAAAGCATCTAACAGAATCTGGGCCACGGAAAATGTGAGCAACGCATGTATTACCAAATGATTGCGATCTGCATGCATTTTATTTCACTAGCAATGGTCCTGCCATATAGACAGCGACAAAGGACAGAACTGTGAGCCACAGGACGTTTCATAAAAATGTTGCATTAAAACAATTTAAGAAGTACAACAAACAGAGTCGCCCTGTAATAGGTCCAAAGTATGTTCGTCGTTTGCATGACAACGCTCTAGTCCATACAGCCTATATTGCGACTGACCTTCAGAGAAGGTTAACGTTAAATACCAGAATTACATTTGTAATTTTCCATTTTCTTATACTCTACCCTTTAAATTATTTTTAGTTGAAAAAAAAACAACGTTAACCAGTCATATTTACATGAACATACTATTTTGTAAAACATTAGTGTAGAGGTAGTGGGTTAAATATATGTTTTAAAATACCATGACTATATATCTGTCAATTAAGTCGATTGTAGATTATAGGAGAATGTTTTCTTTATATGCTTGGTACAGTCTGTACGGGCCCAGCTTTTCCGATTGGGTCTGTTATCTAGTAATGACGGGAAAGCCCGCTTGAGCACAATTGCTATGAATTGTGGGACAGGCATAGGTGTCCCTGTTTTTTTATTAGGGGTTAACAGACCCGATTCTGGAGTCGTGGGATAGACTGGTTGATATCATTGTTGCATTTCATTAATTATTCCATATATCTAAAAAAAAACATATTTATATACATTTGTAAAACAGATGTCTATGGTTTGTTTGCATAATTAGATGAACATTTTGGCCATGTGTGATGTCCTTGAGCAAGATACTTTTTCCGCATATGTTTAGTACTTGTTCTAGACAGGAAGGCTTCGAGTGTGATTTGTCTAAGTTGTGAGAACTTGTTTCACAATCCAAGTAAAATAAATAAGCTTAAACTCAACTTTGAACATTTTGGCAGTGAGCACAATTATCATACTCATCCATCCCATATGGACATTCCCCAAAAATCAAAAAGTTAAGTGTGTATATACAATAACAATTACTCTATATTATTTTATTCTTGTACATTGTTTTCGCCTCCATTTACTACATGATATACGGGTATGTTTAATCAGGATATTTAAAACTATGCGGCAAATGTATTTAATTGATTCTTTTATTGCTATCATTTTGGGAGGCCACATATACAAGCTTCTGAGACATGGTTTTATCAAAACTCTTACATTACAGAACTGGGCCCCGTCTTACGTTAAAATTTGTTGTAAGTTTTAACGTACGACAATCGTAACTATTTAAGAGCATCTTACTAAAATAACGTACGATACTTTTAGTTAAGATATCGTAAATATTTGTCTTAACTTTGCGACTGATGGGAACCAAACTTAACACTGGATTTTATCGTAAGTATCATGGCGGCATTCGTTCCAATTTTTAATGTCAACAGGCGTCTTCGCCGAGCTCCGTGAGTTTTTCGCGGGAGACCAGATATTTTAGGAATGTTTCGAGACAATGAAATAGTATCGCGATACAGGCTGGATCGTGTCCATCAGTTACTTGGAGCACCTTCTGATGGAAGATTTGCCAAAATACAGAGCGAAGTTACCCTGTGTCTACATTAACACAAGTATGACCTACAGTTAATAGAGGAAAAGATAATGGCCAAGTTTTAAAATCAACACAGAAAAATGGTCCTGCTCTGATTCATTCCGAGGTCTTCCTGCAACAATAAAACTGGATGCTGGATCTAACTTGACAGGTGTTGATAATGATGTTTAAACCTCATTCAAAACCTGTATATATGAATATAAATTCTTTGAAAGAATTTTTTTTAAAAAAATTTTTTTGAATGGGGTTGAATGCCATTTTCAACACATTTCAGGTTATATATGGCATATCCAATTTTACCGGTGGAGGAAGACTCAGACTATGTCAGGCTGAGTAGAACCACCGTCCTTCCACAAGTAACTGGAAACTTTCTCACATAAAGTTTTTGGAGTGAGCGGAACTCGAACCTACGTCCTTAGCAGTGAGAGGTAAGTGATCTTGAGACGGCGCCTTAGACCACTCGGCCAAGGAGGACCCTTTCTTCGATAGAAATAGTGGCAAACAAATCTGCATTTAATTTTGAGAATGTTGGCAGGAAAGAAAAAAAATGAAAAGAGCGAGCTGCATCAATTTTGGTTTTTAATATCAAGTCATGTGATATAGACTATATACAATTATACACATCAATACGGTACTTAAATAACAGTTTGGTATATTACTAAAACTATGAGGAACTTTAATATAACATTTTTTTCACAGTATTTAACACACCATCTATTTACAATAAAAATGGTTCAATAACATGATCGAATAAGTTCGAATAATTAGGCAGTGGAAAAATAACGTATAACAAGGCTTAATGGACACTTAACCAATATCAATATGATAATGTTGTATTTGGCACATGTATGTAAAAGTTACAACTAACATAAAATTATTGATTATTTTTAAAATGCATTAAAATGGGCAAAACACGTTCAAGTTAGCACTACATCAGTGTCTCACTACAGAGGTGTGCCCTTTTGTTAGAGATGGTAACACAATGCTTGTGCTTATAAAAAGTTCTATGTTATTTGGTCTGATATATTTTGCAAAATTGTTCTTAGTGGTTGGCATAGCATACACTACAATAAGAAATCACTTGTGTTATAAAAGTAACTTTTTATTTTATTTTAAAAAATGAAAATATTTTAGGGCATTTGAGGACGTCTTTTTTTTTTTTATTTAATATTTAGCGTCATTTTTATGCCATGGAGGGCTAACAGACAATCAGTTAACCTAATCACTGTTTCCTGGGATCCTGAAAGGTTAACCAGTACTCGAGCACAACCCATCTCAGCAAGTAACTGATAACTTTCCCAATTGAATCAGCAGTGAGAGATGAAAGATAATGAGACACAATGTCGTATATCAATCATCACGGAGATTGTTGCCGGGCGGGGATTCAAACTCATGATCCCTTGATCGATAGTCAGACACCTAACCGACTGAGCTAATCTGGCCCGGCTTGTTTTAAAGTTTTAAACTTTTTAAAAAAAGTGTTACTACACTGTCTTTACAATCAAAGTGGGAATATTTGCTACTTGAACAAATTCATTAATATTAGGATTCTGGGAAATTGAAAATATTATTCAAAATTGTATATATGGCATATACACAAAAATATTTGTGGACGGAGGATGGATAATAGTGACAATACATCAGGACACACATATAAGACTATGGAGCACAACAAACATGACATACTTTTATCTTCTTACAGATGTATGAGTATACTGGCTATTGGTGTAACAACACTCTAGATAAGGTTTTAGTTAATGGAGTAAAGTAAAGGAGAACTGACCAATTTGTAGGATTAAGTTCCAGTATATCAGTATTATGTAATAATGAAGTACAGTAGAATACATTGGCTCGGATACGGATGGCTGGAACACCACATATAGCCTGAACTACTTCATGTATATACATGTACATGTATGGTAAAATGTTGAACAATACTTGGCTCGAACAACCATTAACTGAAACTAATTTGTCCAGTCCTGTCTGGTTCAAGCCATTGAAGTTCTACTGTACTTAGTCACAGTATAATATCAAAGCAGCTGATCAAACCAGTACAGTGTCACTATGATCAGTGGTTTTGATGACTAAATAAATTATAAAAGACTATTTAGATTACGGTGTCACTATGATCAGTTGGAGTGATGACTTTTTAAATTATAAACAGACTATTTAGACTACAGTGTCACTTTAATCTGTGGTTTTAATGACTAAATAAATTATAAAAGAATATTCAGACTACAGTGTCACTTTGATCAGTTGGAGTGATGACTTTTTAAATTATAAAAGACTATTTAGACTACAGTGTCACTTTGATCAGTGGGAGTGATGACTTTTTAAATTATAAAATACTATTTAGACTACAGTGTCACTTTGATCAGTTGGAGTGATGACTTTTGAAATTATAAAATACTATTTAGACTACAGTGTCACTTTGATCAGTTGGAGTGATGACTTTTTAAATTATAAACAGACTATTTAGACTACAGTGTCACTTTGATCAGTTGGAGTGATGACTTTTGAAATTATAAAAGACTATTTAGACTACAGTGTCACTTTGATCAGTTGGAGTGATGACTTTTGAAATTATAAAATACTATTTAGATTACAGTGTCACTTTGATCAGTTGGAGTGATGACTTTTTAAATTATAAAATACTATTTAGACTACAGTGTCACTTTGATCAGTTGGAGTGATGACTTTTTAAATTATAAACAGACTATTTAGACAGCGAATATAAAACAAGCCACAATTTAAACTTCAGCACAAAATATTAGCCGACTATGATCATACCCAAACATATGGACGAGAATGGAAACAAATAGCAGTAAAGCTTGAAATCAGTCAATGTCTAATCTCTCAGTTTTGCACATCATGACTGTCTTTTTTTTATTACTTGTCAGAATATAATATACTATTTCTGGACTTTTAATATCCTTTTCCACATTGATTCCGTGTTTTGATTATTTCCGCAAAAATCAAGTCAACTTGCAACGCCATTTTGAAAATAATATTGACTGGTTTATAACTTTTTCACAAACTTTACCGGTAAGCATATAATTAAAAAAGATGAATAATTGATAACCAGCCTACATAGCTTTGACACATTTTGGACTGAATACTGTACTAAATGGTAATTATTATGGATGGTCATTTCTCGAACAATAAAATATCAACTTTGTTAACCTCCAATATGCCAGGAAATCAAAACCAGAGCGTACATGAAGATTCTTTGTTAACCTCCAATATGCCAGGAAATCAAAACCAGAGCATACATGGAGATTCTTTGTTAACCTCCAATATGCCAGAAAATCGAAACCAATCATATATGGAGATTCTTTGTTAACCTCCAATATGCCCGGAAATCAAAACAAGAGCATACATGGAGATTTTTGTTAACCTCCAATATGCCCGGAAATCAAACCAGAGCATACATGGAAATTCTTTGTTAACCTCCAATATGCCAGGAAATCAAAACCAGAGCGTACATGGAAATTCTTTGTTAACCTCCAATATGTCCAAAAATCAAACCAGAGCATACATGGAGATTCTTTGTTAACCTCCAATATGCCCAGAAATCAAACCAGAGCATACATCGAGATTCTTCTTAACCTCCAATATGCCCAGAAATCAAAACCAGAGCGTACATGGAAATTCTTTGTTAACCTCCAATATGTCCAAAAATCAAACCAGAGCATACATGGAGATTCTTTGTTAACCTCCAATATGCCCAGAAATCAAACCAGAGCATACATCGAGATTCTTCTTAACCTCCAATATGCCCAGAAATCAAAACCAGAGCATGCATGCAGATTCTTTGTTAACCTCCATTATGCCAAGAAATCAAAACCAGAGCATACATGGAGATTCTTTGTTAACCTCCAATATGCCTGGAAATCAAAACCAGAGCTTACATTGAGATTCTTTGTTAACCTCCAATATGCCCGGAAATCAAAACCAGAGCGTACATGGAGATTCTTTGTTAACCTAAAATCTGCCAGGAAATCAAAACCAGAGCATACATGGAGATTCTTCTTTACCTCCAATATGCCCAGAAATCAAAACCAGAACATGCATGCAGATTCTTTGTTAACCTCCAATATGCCCGGAAATCAAAACCAGAGCGTACATGGAGATTCTTTGTTAACCTCCAATATGCCCAGAAATCAAAACCAGAGCCAACATTGAGATTCTTTGTTAACCTCCAATATGCCCGGAAATCAAAACCAGAGTGTACATGGAGATTCTTTGTTATCCTCAAATATGCCAGGAGATCAAAACCAGAGCATACATGGATATTCTTTGTTAACCTCCAATATGCCTGGAAATCAAAACCAGAGCATACATGGAGATTCTTTGTTAACCTCCAATATGCCCGGAAATCAAAACCAGAGTGTACATGGAGATTCTTTGTTAACCTCCAATATTCCCGGAAATTAAAACCAGAGCATACATGGAGATTCTTTGTTAACCTCCAATATGCCAGGAAATCAAAACCAGAGCATGCATTGAGATTCCTTGTTAGCCTCCAATATGCCCGGAAATCAAAACCAGAGCTTACATGGAGATTCCTTCTTAACCTCAAATATGCCTGGAAATCAAAACCAGAGCATACATGGAGATTCTTTGTTAACCTCCAATATGCCCGGAAATCAAAACCAGAGCATACATGGAGATTCTTTGTTAACCTCCAATATGCCCGGAAATCAAAACCAGAGCATACATTGAGATTCTTTGTTAACCTCCAATATGCCCGGAAATCAAACCAGAGCATACATGGAGATTCATTGACAGTATCTATAAACTCAATTTTCAAAATAAAGGCATTCTGGACCATTTTTGTTTGTTCATTTACACAAATGCGCATCTTATCTAGAGTGCTGCAAATTAGGTCACTATGAAGTGAGACCTGAAACACATTTATTGGAGACAAAAATGACATGCCACCATGGCATAAAATGGCACACCTCCTTGATACAAGATGTGTGTCTCCTTGGTATCAGATGACATGCCTCCTTGGTACCAAATGACATGCTTCCTTCATATCACATGCCATGCCTCCTTGATATCAGATGACATGCCTCCTTGAAACAAGATGACATGCTTCCCTGATATCAGATGACATGACTCCTTGGTATCAGATGACATGACTCCTTGGTATCAGATGACATGCTTTCTTGTCACCAGATGACATGCCTCCTTGGTATCAGATGACATGCCTCCTTGGTACCAGATAACATGCCTCCTTGGTATCAGATGACATGCCTCCTTGATATCAGATGACATGCCTCCTTGGTATAAGATGACATGCCTCCTTGGTATCAGATGACATGCCTCCTTGGTATCAGATGGCATGACTCCTTGGTATCAGATGACATGCCACTGATGCATAAGAAGGGATACATCTTATGCAGAAGAACAACACCCAATGAGAAACATGGACCACATTCTAGGAAAAGGATAAGACAGCCTCGTATGAAAACATGGGACCGTCTTCTATGATAAACATGGCATTCCTAGAATAACATGGAACTCCTAAGAAAAGAAAAACATGAGACATCTTCCTAGGTTAAACATAGGACTGCCTCCCTTGATGGTATCAATGAGCATTTATGCACAAGGTAGAGACCACTTGACTTTATATCACGTCTATTACATGACATATTTCCTTCTTGCTGATCCTAACAGCTCATTTGCTCTTTTTACTAGGTGTGTTGGCTAATATGCTTTGTCCACTTGGATCCTCTATGGATACTATGATGGCCTTGCAGAAAAAGCATTCTTTCTTTATGAGCAGTTGATGGTTGATGCATGCCCTGCAACGTCATTTAAAATGATTATTATATAGTAGCATATTAGTGTGACAAACTGTATATACTAATTTATTTAAGCTGGATTACAAATTAATCTCACAGATTGTGGTTAACTAGTAGTTTAAAGGTCCAATATTTACTACAAGGGCAGACAGTAATGTAGGCGTGGCTAATGTAAAACAGCTGTTCTTTAAGAGTCATCTTGCAGCTTTTATATTGCAGTATGGGTTTTAAGATCAATACACATATTTTTGTTTTTTAATTAGTTTAATGTCATGTTCAACACATGATAGGTTATAAATGAAATGACATATCCAGTTGTATTGTTAGAGGAAGATCTCAGACTGAATCTGAGTAGAACCATCGTCCTTCCACAAGTAGCTGGCAAACTTTCTCACATAAAGTAATTGAACCAAGCTAGTTTTGAACCCATGACAGTGATGAGCGGTCATAAAAGGTCATTGTATGACCGTGCCTTAGACCATTTGGCCACGAAAGTCCCTTTAAATGCATTGTAAGTAAATGAATAGTATTCACGTATTTAGAAAATGTAATGTTCAATTTATGTGACAAAGTACAACCAGAGTGTGTGCAAACATACCTGCAAGATTGATGGCCACATGGCCTGAATATTGCTGAATGGTGATTAGCGTAGCATATTTTACACAGGTCTTCTTCTTTTATCTCCTTCTCATAATGCACAAATGTTTTCTCTTGAGTTTTTATATGACTAATCAATGACTCTAAACTCTCTACTTCCTCCTTTGAAACTTCCGAGTCTGTGAATAGTAAAATAAAATGTAAATTTGCATTGTGTCTTGGCTTAATTATAAACTCTTACAACCTTTCTACCTTACAAGATTCTATCTCATCAGCAGTTAAAAGAACTTAGACAAAACAGCTTAATCGATTCAAAACAATTATGTAACTTTTGAACCAATTAGAATAATTTCATTAGACCTTACAATTGAACTGTTTTTGCTATTAATAATAACTAAAATGTTTGGCAGATATACCTAAGAGTTTGCTGTTTCACAAGTTACTATATTGACATAATTCAGTATTAGATGTAGATCTCAAAACACAAGTTACATTTAGTTTTAGAGTTTAGAAAAAATGCTTCCATCCATGATAATATTGTTTTTATTCCCCCCCCCCCCTTTTCGACAGTCAATCAAGCTGAAATTCAGGTCAACATTTAAAACTTACAGTTTTTCAGATCAAAATGCTTTTCTCCGAGCCCAAGTCCTGCCCTTTTCACAGCAGAAGCTCCACCTCTCTGATGGTTACCCAACATGAATTCCAGGGAACCAACCTGAAAGCCAGGGTCAGACAGTAACATCTGTGTAGTTAGTGATTGGCTGAAAAAGAAAATTTGAATGACATATCATAAGTGTAGTACTAATGAAGAAATTTGTTTTTTATAAACACACTTAGGCTGTTGGCTTTCACTTTGCCCTGTAATTAGTCTTTTTGATAAATTTAAAGTAACAAGCCAAAAATAAACTATCATAAAAATCATAAAAGCTGTGAACTTTGACTGTAAAGGTATAGGCTCCTGTTTCATCAACATATACTTAAATATTTAAATCAAAGAAAAGCATCCATGTGATCATGATTTTAGACTGGCTCTAGAAAAACGCATTTAGTTTCAATGATATTGATTAAAAAATAATTAAATGACCAGTCCAAATTAAATTAAGTGTTTAAGTATTTAGGTAGAACTTAAATGTTGGCAAAACACATGCAATGTCTTAAAAAGGGCACCCAATATGTTGAAATTGGTCAAATCAGGATGACCCAAGAAACAGGCACACATAGTTTAGTTTAAACTTATTTTTTTTACTTCGATTGTGAAACAAGTTCTTACAACTTAGAGAAATCATGCTCGAGGTCTTCCTGGGTAGAACCAGTACTAAGCAAATGTGGAAATTGTGTCTTGCTCAAGGATACAATACAAAGTCGTGGCAAAGGATGGAACCATTGACCCTCCGATTACACATAATTCAATCAGCATTGTATAAAGGGTTTCTATGAAGATTTTGTTTTAAATTTTCTCTGTTTAAAATGAATTTTAGTCACATAATAGTGGAATTGAGGCAAGGACAAGGAAAAATAAAAAAAATGCTAAATCTAAACAGCATTTTGATAAAGTTTTATTTAAATTAGACCTCAAAATATCATGATTTGCAAAACCCATTTAACAGGTCAATAAGCCTATGATTTTTTTTACAACCAGACCTACCTCTATAAAAACTGAGGTCTACTATATTTAACTCTTTTTGTTTGATGTCAGTAACAAACATACCTTTTACTGTCTGATTTCATTGTCAATGTTACCAAAATACCTGCTACCACAGCCAGCATGGGGAAATGTGTGACGCTTTCTAAACCTGAAATGCCAATGAAATACAGTCAAACCTATCTTAAGCAGCCAGTCAAGGGAAGGAGCGAAAGTGGACTTTTAAGACAGGTTGTTGCTTAATGCAGGTTAATTTGCTCTGAAAGCATAGAAATGGGAAATAGCGACTGTGGCTGCTTAAGACGAGTGTCTGCTATATAGAAGTGACGGCTTACACAGGTTTGACTGTTTACATCTTTTAGGTATCTTGCCACCCGTAACATCTGAACACATTATGTGAAGTTTTACAAACTGTTAGACACAAAAAAGGCTTATTCTCGTGATAACTTGTAACAAGAAATCACTCACTCCATCTGTTGTATCAAACACAACGAGTGTCCTTCATGTCAGAGTGGTTGAAGGTGTTGTCGTGTCACGTTCACTTATCTCTCACCACTGAAGTCCTGGATTAAAGTCCGGCTCGGTTAAATAAACTTTATTATGTGATAAAAGTTGACCAGTTAGGAAGGGAAGGATGGTAGTTCTATTCAGATTCATTCTACGGATTTCCTCTACCAATAAATCCCCTAATTTGTTCAAAATGGCTTTAAAAACAATTTAAGAAATAAAAATGAAAGAGAAAAAAAAATCAAGATAAAAGGTCCACAATGGTCCCAGCTCATTAAACTGATGCAGAGATTCAAATTTAAATACAAGATGAAAATATCTATTACAAAACTGGTAAAGAAAAAATGTATTTTTTGTATGATTCAACAAAACTTTACGTAACCAGTTAGTCTCATCTTGCAGATTCAAACAGTATTTGGAGATCTTACGTAAAGTTGTGGAGTTGTGTAACCAATGTACTAGTTTTCCAGTTACTTGCAGAAGAATGGTGATATTAGTCTGATTTATCTCGAGGTCTTTTTTCCATCAATTAAATGGATGCCATATATATCCTTTTATGTGTTAACAGTTTTCAACACCTATAACAATTGTTTTAATTTAGTTATGATCCAATGACAAATGTAGGTGTTACTTTTGACACAATTAAATATGAACAGAATTTGACAGATTGATTGATTTATTGCTGAAACCTACATGTAATCTACATTGTCAAATCTAACTGTGATGTACATAGATTCGTACAGCATTTTCAAACTTACCTGTGATGTATATGGAAACAACATTGTCAAACTTACCAGTGATGTACATGGAAACAACATTGTCAAACTTACCTGTGATGTACATGGAAACATTGTCAAACTTACCTGCGATGTATATGGAAACAACATTGTCAAACTTACCTGTGATGTACATGGAAACAACATTGTCAAACTTACCTGTGATGTACATGGAAACAACATTGTCAAACTTACCTGTGATGTACATGGAAACAACATTGTCAGACTTACCTGTGATGTACATGGAAACAACATTGTCAAACATTCCATTTTTAGATGTTATTCTTGTAAGAACGAGACACAGTAACTGAAAAAGTAAAAAGATTTGATCAATAATAGGTTAAAGGTGGTATATCAAGAAAAAAATGCTATATCTGTCATATGTACAAAAAAATCAAGATTGATACAAAGGATCTCCTTATCATTGATAAATAAAATCCAACCAGTCTGATATATCAAATCCACCAAAATGTGATAAAAACAATGTTTAAATCAGAGTGGTATTAAACTTTAAATTAAATTACCATTCTAAAAATAGACAACACTTAAATACTGCCTGATGACATTCACATTGTCATTTGGACCCTTTTTAAGATAAAAAAAAAACTACAATATGTAAACCATTGTGATGTATCAAATTTAAATAAAAATGAAACATCTTATTTGATAAATCAAGAAATATGTTGCAATTTTAACCGGAAAATCTATTTTTGTCTAACCTAGATGCTAAGCCCAAGTTAGGAAATCCCTTTTCAATATATTATTTTGGCATGTTTAAATGGTTATCTTTATGGCATATTTGGGTCAGTGAGTATATATAGGCATGTTATACTGGGCAAAATGTTTTAAACCAATTCTAACATTTTGAAAAGATCTGATATTCTTCCTTAAGAGAAACTTATGGGTTGAGAGAAAGTAACACAATTTGATTAGTTAACTTATGGGGTGGGAGAAAGTAAGACAATTTGACCAATTATGGATTGAGAGAAAGTTACACAACTAGATAAATTATTGGTTGAGAGAAAGTAACACAGTTTGATCAATTATTGGTTGAGAGGAAGTAATACAATTTGATCAATTGTGGGTTGAAGTAATAAAAAAATAATTTGTTAGTTTGGAGAATTTAAAATCTTTAAAAAGATACAAAGCATTTTGTTGCAAATGAATTGCTAACATTTTCTCCTTTAAAGTGTTAGCTGTGATATAAAAAACAAAGGGCTCTGGAAAAGGTCTTCATGTAATTCTATACATGATTCAAATCAGAGAGCACTTTTGTCACCACTGCATTGTTTAATGTTAATATAAATTTGACCAAAAATATCCTCAAAATTAAATATAAACTGCCAACGATTTGAAATTTTAGGGAGTGGCTTTAGTGTCATGAACTCAAAACTGTAAACAAATACACATGGATTCCTACATACACATCATTTCAGCATGCTATACACAGCATAATATAGCAGACAACTTTAATGTTGTATGAAGGGTGATTGATTAGTTTGCGGACTTTTACTATGACTTACATAAATAATTATGATAGTATATAATAAAAATTTATTAGATATGAAAATGAAGTAAACATTACAATTTAATGTTTTAAATATACAGCTTTTATTTCTATGGCAATGCATGTATCACTAGTCATAGTATGTCAAATTTGCGTTTAACAAATCTAAACAAAAGACATTGTTTATTAAAATGATAAGATTAAAGATAATCTATTTTTTGCCAATTTCGCATAACAACATCATGACATCATTCCTGTTAAATTTAGACTGAACAGCAATATTCATCACAAAGCTACTAGAGGAAGTTGCTGAGGATGTATTATGTAACGTCCTGTGTGAGTGGCCAACACTCTATCCACTACACTACCGCTCAGCCAAACCAGCACAGCTGCATCAGAGTCCAGTTGCTAAACTACTGCTATATCAACGAGTTTATAATTGTTACCCCAAACTAGTATCATTTACCTGTATAAGTCTATTCATTAGCAATTCTGCAGATGGTTTGGACCAATCAGTGAAGAGATCGGTTGCAATGTTTACAACCATCTCAACGACCCTAAACAGGCACACAGAAATTTCAAAGCAGGTTGCACAGATCTTCAGTTGTCTGGTTTCGAGAAGCATGCGTCTTTCTGACCGTGATATCACCTGCTGAATCTAATATGAAAAACAAGGAACATTTATTTAGTTATTATACATTTTCATATACTTACTTGTAAGTAATATTTTAGATAGTCTATACTTACTTGTAAGTAATGTTTAAAATAGTCTATACTTACTTGTAAGTAATATTTCAGATAGTCTATACTTACTTGTAAGTAATATTTTAGATAGTCTATACTTACTTGTAAGTAATATTTTAGATAGTCTATACTTACTTGTAAGTAATATTTCAGATAGTCTATACTTATTTGTAAGTAATATTTTAGATATTCTATACTTATTTGTAAGTAATATTTTAGATAGTCTATGCTTATTTGAGAAGTATGAGCAGAGCTTATATGAATTGCTCTCTAGTATATTTCCTGGGCAGAACTGGTACTTAATGGAAATATTTAAGAGGTGATCAGGTTGAACCGGGATTGATGTTTACAGCCATATCACATTGAAGACACCGGTTCTCGTCCGATCACCGAAGTTAAGCAACATCGAGCCCGGTTAGTACTTTGATGGGTGACCGCCTGGGAATACCGGGTGCTGTAGACTTTAACTTTATAACCTGGCATAGGGACTAGAAACCCTAGAATAACACACACACACACACACAAACTGGGATTGATTCTCTGGCATGAGCAGCAGTTGTCTAGGACCTTTGTTGACAATCACATTGCTACTGCAATTGTTTTAATAATTTAAATTAGTTTAAACTTATTTATTTTATTTCGATTGTGAACAACTTTTGGCAAATTACACTCAAAGTCTTCCTGGGTATAATCAGTACTCAGCATATGTGGAAGAAGTGTCTTGCTCAAGGATACCACACAAAGCCAAAGCGAAGGATCGAACCCACGACCTTCCGATCATGGGTTTGGTGCTCTACCACTGGACCACCACATCCTTCACACTATGTTTTACTGAACCATTTATGAGTAACATTTGTAGCTGAGCAGATTTAAAAAGTCCCAAAATACTATCAATTTGTATTTCAAATGCATTTTTGTATTTTTCCTATTATTAAATGGAGAGTGACACATGTATATATTTTTGTCACTTTTGGGTTTGAATCACGAATATACATTTCCCAATCACTAGCACACCATTAGTTTTGTAAAAATTGTTAATAATTTCTTATATATGAAGTGTTAGACAGTAATGTTGGAAGAGTAATATTTTCATATGTCCACACATACATACATAGACTATAAACTGACTGGATTGGAGAATAAGAGTATAATTCAATTTCAACATTGCCCTGTGTCCCAAATATAAGATGTATTCATGAATACACATCAATCGGTCCAGTAGAAACAAAACTGTAAAACCTACATCATAATTACAAAATGTACATGTGTCTTCAATTCAGAATGTTCTTATCTGTTGAAAATACATGATATATTCTCTTTGTAAGTTTGAGACAAGACGAGACAAGACAAGACAGGATGGAACGAAACAAGACAGGATGAAACGAGACAAGGCGAGGCGAGACGAGACAGACGAGACGAGACAGGCAGGCAGGCAGGCAGGCAGGCAGGCAGGCAGGCAGGCAGGCAGGCAGGCAGGCAGGCAGGCAGGCAGGCAGGCAGGCAGGCAGGCAGGCAGGCAGGCAGGCAGGCAGACAGACAGACAGACAGACAGACAGACAGACAGACAGACAGACATATACATACTTCCTGCATCATTCCAATAAACTCTGAGAATGACCAGTTGAGTTGATTGAGCAGAGTATCTAGAAATCGTGTGGCCACTTCTGGTTCTTTTATCAACAAGTCTGACAACAAACTCTGGAATTTTGGTGATGGACAAGGCTCTATCATGGAAATAAATTTTAAGTTTTAGAAATAATACACATACTAATTGCTTTGTATATTCAGTGTCAACAGATTTAACCCTTTACTTCATGTAGACGCCTTTTGACACCTCTAATATAGACGCCTTTGGACACCTAATATAGAAGGCTTTTGAATTATTGGATGAATTATGTTTATATTAAAGCAACACATCCACGTTTGAACTTTTTTAAAAAAAAAAAATTAATTGAGTTATGAGCACATTTCCCATACAAACATATGATCAATTAGCTGTATATGAGCATATAAACACAATCCGGAACAAAATGATGCCCAAATTATAATGAGTGACTAACACTTTTTAATACAAGCGTGTAACTCACCCGAGTCAAAAAAAATTGTCAAAATGACTTTCAAGGCAGGTAAAGTACACTACGCACTAAAATGTGAAGTTTTTTAATATGACTTGCATAATTCAATTTGAAGCCAAGTTGGAATCCTCGGCAATTTAAAAATAATTTATAAAGCGTTTATCACGCTTTATAATTTGGACATCTTTTTTTATAATTCTAAAGCGTTCTGGATAGTGTTTGTTAGCACATATACAGCTCACTGACCATATATTTATGTATGGGAAATGTGCTCACAACTCAATTGAAAAACTTTTTAAAAAAGTTTAAACGTGGATGTGTTGCTTTAACTGACAGAGTGGAAAACAGTGCAGGAAGTCTTCAGATTGCTCTTCCTGCACTGTTTTCAAAGGCCTTCTGTGATTGGTGCAGGAAAACGTGTATTTATGGAGTAAAGGGTTATACAAGGGAAGTGCTTGATTGAGTAGTTTACCTTCCTGTCATACTGGTGAAGATATTCTGCGGACAAGCAAAAATTACCAAAACTAAGGTACAAAAAGGGGAGATTCTTCTGTCATTATTCCAGATTAGTCATGGCACAAAGATTTTATCCATATTCAAGTAATGTTGGATTCCTTTTCATAGATAAACTAAGAACAAGAAAATATAACTGAAAACAAGAGGGTCAGTCAAGCGCTTACCTGTGGCAGAGGAGACAATGCCAAAGAAGGCAATTTTTGATAATGCAAGACCAAACCTCAGACATTTAAATTTGGTCAGTTGAGATATTACAAATATATGATAACTGTGTAAGTTTGGAAAATATCAAATGAAAACTGCAGGTGCTGGAGTGCAATTTTGTATGTTTCAAGGGCCATAACAAAGTCAATTTTTTAGACTCTCCTGTGTACAGAATACTCCATCAGTGCATCTTTACAATTGAAGGAGTGTTTTTATTTCACTAACCTCTTCCTAATTTTGACAACAAATATTTGTCTAACTCTGTGCCATGAACTTACTTTGCAAACTAGCTGTGCCAAATTCAGTTAGTTGTATTTTAGATGGAACCAAGTGGGGTAGATGGGTGTAACGGTAGCCAAATCCACATCCCTGAAATATTTACATGAATTAACATACATATTCCATTATTCTGCCAGGTCCGAATGTAACAATTCCGTATTAGAGAGGAAGTGAAAAAAGTAACAGCAATGCAGTAGGTACCAAATTACTCAGTAGCATCTGAAGTAAATAATCAATACCAACACGTACATTTGTACAATAATTACTGTAGGATATGGATACAATTAGACACTCATACTAAATATGTTTTCATATCTTGTCCTGTGTTCTGTTTTCATATCTCTTGTACATTGTCTCATTTTTTTATCACATCAATTTTTTAGCAAAATCAATTGTATTGTATTGTATGGTGTTTAGCGTCGCTTTCAACAATTTTCAGTCATATCACGACGGTGTCTACTTGAAACAGTATTCTAAGCACTGTCACACTGGAGTATCATGCCGCAGACACATGGTATGATACCCCACCCAGTCACATTATACTGACACCAGGCCGACCAGACCTAGAACTCTCCTCTAAATGCTGAGCGTCAAGCGAGGAAGCTTCTAGTACCATTTTTAAAGTCTTTGGTATGACCCAGCTGGGGATTGAACCCATGACCTTCCGCATGCGAGGCGAACGCTCTACCACTAGACCACGCTGTGGTCGACTAGCAAAATCAAGGACTTGTATAGAAAGACAGGAAATTTGCATCTCTTGACTATATGTTGATGAAACAGCACACAAAGGATTCATAATTTGCAAATTAATCATTCATTATTCTGGCAACTGATTTCTTGTATATAAATTGTAAGTTGTACATAATCTTAGGTGTTTAAACATGTTTCGATCACGCAAAATGCTCTTGAATTAAAGATATTAAGGTTTGAAAGATAATTTTTCGTAATTTGTTGTTATTTTAGCTGAAGTATACAAATTTTGTTATTGCAATCACAAGTACTTCAACAATTTTAAACACAAATTTCTGGGAATGGTATCGTTTTGATGACAATTTCGTTCTGCGGTGTAAGAATTTTGATTTGTATTCCTGAGATGAATGGAAGTTACAATAATTACAAATGAGATATTGCGAGATTTTGCGTGAATACGAGTGTTTGCACAATCTCAATCAGTTGCCTTTCCTTCTCTATATAATTCCTTGAAAAAATGCAATACCTTGATTAACGATATACCATACACAACATATTTCAACATACAATAAAATATACTGTTGTAAAATCAAATTGATACATTATAATACAGTCTTCATCCAACATAAAATAGGTAGACAGTGTGTTTGTTACATAAATTTGTTATACCAATACATACTTTCCAAATGCGTACAAGAATCCAGTTGGTCTGCACCCATGAACGGTTTTCATATGGACCAATCAGGGAGCGCAGAAGAAAATTGCAACTGAAAATAAATGGAATGATTTTGTGCATTGTTCCATACCAAGAGCTATTTTCCATCTCAGATGAATTGGTTAAGAAATACAGGTGTAATAAAATCTTAAAAACTATATCCTGTTAACCTCATCAGAACAACCATGGTTGTTGTCTTTGTATCTTGTTAACTCACCAGAACAACCATGGTTGGTGTCTTTGTATCTTGTTAACTCACCAGAACAACCATGGTTGGTGTCTTTCCAGAACAACCATAGTTGTCTTTGTATCCTGTTTACCTCACCAGAACAACCAAAATTGTTGTCTTTGTATCCTGTTTACCTCACCAGAACAACCAAAATTGTTGTCTTTGTATCCTGTTTACCTCACCAGAACAACCATGGTTGTCTTTGTATCCTGTTTACCTCACCAGAACAACCATGGTTGTTATCTTTGTATCTTGTTAACTTCACTGGAACAACCACAGTTGTTGTTTTTGTCATTAATCATTCTCATCATCCTACCCATCATCAATTGTGAGAAATTTATAAATTGCACACCAAGAGTGAAAAAATTAAATTTCTGATTTTGTGTGTAATTATCTTCTCTCCTAGGCAAGTTTTGAATATCCTTTATGATGTAATGAGATGTAGTGCAAAAAATTTCTCCATGCGATAATTTTCATCACCACCAACATCAGCAGTCTTACCACTGTCATTATAACCACAATTACAAAAACCATAAAGACTTGTTATCATCATCATCATTTCAATGTCTATCACAATCAACACCAATTTCAATTTTAATAATTATCATCATAAACATTAAAATCATCATCAGTATCATCAATGTTTTATTGTCTTACCTCTCTAGAGGAAGATTTTCCAAGATCTTGAGAGAGTGTTTGTAACATGAGAAACAGGCCAGAGCTTGTATGAATCACCTAACTTCAATGTTTTATTGTCTAACCTTTCTAAGGGAAGATTTTCCAAGATCTTGAGAGAGTGTTTGTAACATGAGAAACAGACCACAGCTTGTATAAATCACCTTACTTTAATGTTTTATTGTCTTACCTCTCTAAGGGAAGATTTTCCAAGATCTTAAGAGAGTGTTTGTAACATGAGAAACAGGCCAGAGCTTGTATGAATCACCTAACTTCAATGTTTTATTGTCTTACCTCTCTAGAGGAAGATTTTCCAAGATCTTGAGAGAGTGTTTGTAACATGAGAAACAGACCACAGCTTGTATAAATCACCTTACTTTAATGTTTTATTGTCTTACCTTTCTAAGGGAAGATTTTCCAAGATCTTAAGAGAGTGTTTGTAACATGAGAAACAGGCCAGAGCTTGTATAAATCACCTTACTTCAATGTTTTAATGTCTTACCTCTCTAGAGGAAGATTTTCCAAGATCTTAAGAGAGTGTTTGTAACATGAGAAACAGACCACAGCTTGTATAAATCACCTTACTTTAATGTTTTATTGTCTTACCTTTCTAAGGGAAGATTTTCCAAGATCTTAAGAGAGTGTTTGTAACATGAGAAACAGGCCAGAGCTTGTATAAATCACCTTACTTCAATGTTTTATTGTCTTACCTCTCTAAGGGAAGATTTTCCAAGATCTTGAGAGAGTGTTTGTAACATGAGAAACAGACCGCAGCTTGTATAAATCACCTTACTTCAATGTTTTAATGTCTTACCTTTCTAAGAAAAGATTTTCCAAGATCTTGAGAGAGTGTTTGTAACATGAAAAACAGGCCAGAGCTTGTATGAATCACCTTACTTCAATGTTTTAATGTCTTACCTTTCTAAGAAAAGATTTTCCAAGATCTTGAGAGAGTGTTTGTAACATGAGAAACAGGCCAGGGCTTGTATGAATCACCTTACTTCAATGTTTTATTGTCTTACCTTTCTAAAGGAAGATTTTCCAAGATCTTGAGAGAGTGTTTGTAACATGACAAACAGGCCAGAGCTTGTATGAATCACCTTACTTCAATGTTTTATTGTCTTACCTTTCTAAGGGAAGATTTTCCAAGATCTTGAGAGAGTGTTTGTAACATGAGAAACAGTCCAGAGCTTGATTTAATCACCTTACTTTAATGTTTTATTGTCTTACCTTTCTAAGGGAAGATTTTCCAAGATCTTAAGAGAGTGTTCGTAACATGAGAAACAGGCCAGAGCTTGTATGATGTTATCTCTTGTATCTACAAAATCAAAATATATGGAATTTTGTTAGAAGCAAGGACTTGTATAGAAGGATAGGAAAGTTGTATCTCCTGACTAAATGTTGATAAAACAGCACACGAAGTTTTCATTTTTCGGCAAATTAATCATTCATAACTCACAGGCAACTGATTTCGTAACATAAACTGTAAGTTGTTTGTAATCTTAGATGTTTAAACATGTTTCGATCATGCAAAATGATCTTGAATTAAATATATTGCAGTTTGAAAGAAAATTTCTCGTAATTTGTCTTAATTTTAGCTGCAGTATATGAATTTTGTATTAATCAGATTCACATTAACAATTTTAAACACAAATTTCTGAAAATAGTATTGTTTTGATGAAAATTTCATTCTGCAGTGTAAGAATTTTGATTTGTGTTCCTTAGGTGAATGGAAGTCAAGATAATTGAAAACGAGATATTGCGAGATTTTGCGTGAATACACGAGCGTTCACAAAGTGTCAATCAGTTGCATTTCCTTCTCTGTATAATTCCTTTTTACAAGTCATATAATTAAGGAGGATTATGATTTTTTTATATTTAATGTAAAGATTTGGAACATTTTACATATGTATCACAGCAAACTGCTAAGCAACAACTTAAAGCATGTAGAAATGGATACTGATTCAAGCAAAGCAAAACAGTAATACCTATATAAACATTAAATTTATAATTGAAGTACAGCATAGTAACTTAGTTAAGTAAACGTTGTTAAAACCCTACCCAGTTCTGACAAAATGAAGACATTTTAGGTGATTAAGAATGTATATAAATCATTTTCAAAGTAATAATAATGGTAGCAATTGCATTAACATACATGTAGTATTACCAGAACTAATTTGTTAAGATCAGGGTCCGAGGTGGGTAAACTTTGTTTCAAGCCCAATTCAAAAATTATTTTAACAAAATAAATGTAATTGCCTTTCACCTCCAAATCTGCATTAATGCTTTTGAAGGGATAATATCAGGAATAAGCACTATAAATGTCTCGAAAAAATGAAATTATTTTTAAAACGGTTAACATACATCTCATTATCATTAATAAATAAAATTCGAATGTCTTAGCATGTCAAATCGACATAAATCCGATAAAATTGCCATTTAAATTTGAGTGGCAAACTTGAAATGAAATCCCTATCCTAAAAAAAGACAGCACTTGAATACTGCTTGATGACCTTCGTATTGTCATTCAGACTCTTTCTAAGATGAAACAATTTTTACTACAGGTAAACCAATATAACAGATCAAACTGAAATCACGTGACTCATTTAATATATCACAAAATAGGTTGCAATTTTAAGTGGGAAATATATTTTAGTCTAACCTACGTGTGTAGCCCAAGTTAACTGAAGTTAGGAAATCCCTTTTTGATTATTATTTTGTCATGTTTAAATAGGTATCCATTACAGTGAGTATATTTAGGTATCATATATCAGAAAAAAAATGTTTACAGCCAATTTTAAACTTTTGAAATATCCTGATAAATTCCCTTTAAACTTGAGGTAAGTCAAATGTCAACTTGTTAATTTGTGTTTTTCTATAAATCCTGGAAACTGTGCTTTAGTTTGGATTTTGAGTTGAGCTTGAAAAAAGTTTGATAACCTCGGAACCAGTTGGTGAAATGCAAAAGGGTTTGTTAAGGATAACAGCATCTGATTCCACTTTTAAAAAAAACTCAGTCTTACCTGATATAACTATCTTTCCATCAGAGAAATGGTTGACCAGGAACAGGGCAAATCCTTTCACAAGGTCATCGTAATCTAAAATTATGGAAAACGTATATTAATCAAAATGATAATCATTTTTTATTGAATGTTTCAAGATTCCATGATATATGATGATATATGATTATAACAATAATAATCAATCATGAACTGATATCTATGATTGAATTGATTGATTGAATATTTAGCGTCATTTTTATGCCATTGAGGGCTAACAGATGATCAGTTAACCTAACCCGTTTCCTGGGATCCTGGAAGGTTAACCAGTACTTGAGCACACCCCATCTCCACAAGTAACTGATAACTTTCCCACTTGAATCAGCGGTGAGAGATAAATTACGACGAGACACAATGGCGTATATTAACCATCACAGAGATTGTGACCGGGCAGGGATTCAAACTATGATATCTATGAATATCAAATGACCGTACAACAATCGTTTAAATCCATAAATGCTAAAATTCACATCAATGACCCTACTATGCGGCAATCTATTTTCTGATCAGATCTGTTCAATGTTATTTTTGTTATATTACTCAGTAAAAATTGTGAGGAATATTTCGGTGCTACCATTATTGCAACAAAATTGTAACGGACAACAAACATACAAAGATCATCAAAAATTATAAACAAATAAGACAGTAACAATCTAACAAACTATTTTGATACATTAGAACATTCTTCTGTCATTTTACAAAACACACATCACTACATCAACCATGCTTACTAGAGAGTGAATGGAAAGGCTGAGTGGGATGAAAATAGTTCTTCAGGGCGTTATAGGAGTGCATGACTATTTCCAGGTAAAACTCTGGCATATACTGGAACAGGAGCTTGAACTTGGACGCCTTCTCGACCGTACGCAATGCAACCTTCAATAACCATGCCACATCCTGCTGTTTTTGCTGAAGATATCAAATAAACATAATGTAATCTGATCTTAGTAACATCACTTTTTTTTTCAGGTCATGAAATCTTTTTTTTGTGATTTTTTATTTTGTTCTCCAGTACATTACAATATATTACAATATTACAATTTCAATTTTCAGAACATATAGCATTTACACAAGTGTTATTCTTTAAATGACAATTGTACACAAGTATTTTTTTATTACCAATTTTTTTCTATAAGGAATGGCATGTTTTAATTGTTAATCATTTATTCAAGTTTATTCAATCATCACATAATTATGGTGTTTTATGTTACAATTATAACCGTAAGTTGATCATTTTCAGTAGATAGTTTATGTTTAAATTTAATGTCTCATATAAACAAAGTATCTTGCTTTTATGGTCAGTTTGATTTTGAAGCATTGTTACTTAAGAGCAATCCTCACAGATGTCACTGGTAGCCTTACTTTATACTACTTTATCTTAATGTAACTGAGAAGAATATCAAAGCTTAAATGAATAGGTCTGAAGTCTGTTTACTGTTAATAAGAATATGGCTACTAGGACTGTAGTGGTACTGCGGACTGGTAGTGCAGTGGATAATGTATTGGGGGCTTATACCAGAATAAGGCTACCAGGACTGTAGCGGTACTGCGGGGTGGTAGTGGGGTGGATAATGTATTGGGGGCTTATACCAGAATAAGGCTACCAGGACTGTAGTGGTACTGCGGGGTGGTAGTGGGGTGGATAATGTATTGGGGGCTTATACCAGAATAAGACTACCAGGACTGTAGTGGTACTGCGAGGTGGTAGTGGGGTGGATAATGTATTGGGGGCTTATACCAGAATAAGGCTACCAGGACTGTAGTGGTACTGCGGGGTGGTAGTGGGGTGGATAATGTATTGGGGGCTTATACCAGAATAAGGTTACCAGGACTGTAGTGGTACTGCAGGGTGGAAGTGCAATGGATAATGTATTGGGGGCTTATACCAGAATAAGGCTACCAGGACTGTAGTGGTACTGCGGGGTGGTAGTGCAATGGATAATGTATTGGGGGCTTATACCAGAATAAGGCTACCAGGACTGTAGTGGTACTGCGGGGTGGTAGTGGGGTGGATAATGTATTGGGGGCTTATACCAGAATAAGGTTACCAGGACTATAGTGGTATTGCGGGGTGGTAGTGGGGTGGATAATGTATTAGGGGTTTATACCAGAATAAGGCTACCAGGACTGTAGTGGTACTGCGGGGTGGTAGTGGGGTGGATAATGTATTGGGGGCTTATACCAGAATAGGGCTACCAGGACTGTAGTGGTACTGCGGGGTGGTAGTGGGGTGGATAATGTATTGGGGGCTTATACCAGAATAGGGCTACCAGGACTGTAGTGGTACTGCGGGGTGGTAGTGGGGTGGATAATGTATTGGGGGCTTATACCAGAATAAGGCTACCAGGACTGTAGTGGTACTGCGGGGTGGTAGTGGGGTGGATAATGTATTGGGGGCTTATACCAGAATAAGGTTACCAGGACTGTAGTGGTACTGCGGGGTGGTAGTGGGGTGGATAATGTATTAGGGGTTTATACCAGAATAAGGCTACTAGGACTGTAGTGGTACTGCGGGGTGGTAATGCGGTGGATAATGTATTGGGGGCTTATACCAGAATAAGGCTACCAGGACTGTAGGGGTACTGCAGGGTGGTAGTGCAGTGGATAATGTACTGATGGCTTATACCAGAATAAGGCTACCAGGACTGTAGTGGTACTGCGGGGTGTTAGTGGGGTGGATAATGTATTGGGGGCTTATACCAGAATAAGGTTACCAGGACTATAGTGGTACTGCGGGGTGGTAGTGGGGTGGATAATGTATTAGGGGCTTATACCAGAATAAGGCTATCATGAATGTAGTGGTAATGCGGTGGATAATGTATTGGGGGCTTATAACAGAATAAGGCTACCAGGACTGTAGTGGTACTGGAGGGTGGTAGTGTGGTGGATAATGTATTGGATGCTTATACCAGAATAAGGCTACCAGGACTGTAGTGGTACTGCAGGGTGGTAGTGGGGTGGATAATGTATTGAGGGCTTATACAAGAATAAAGCTACCAGGACTGAAGTGGTACTGCAGGGTGGTAGTGCGATGGATAATGTATTGGGGGCTTATACCAGAATAAGACTACCAGGACTGTAGTGGTACTGCGGGGTGGTAGTGGGGTGGATAATGTATTGGGGGCTTATACCAGAATAAGGCTACCAGGACTGTAGTGGTACTGTGGGGTGGTAGTGCGGTGGATAATGTATTAGAGGCTTATACCAGAATAAGGCTACCAGGACTGTAGTGGTACTGCGGGGTGGTAGTGGGGTGGATAATGTATTGGGGGCTTATACCAGAATAAGGCTACCAGGATTTTAGTGGTACTGCGGGGTTTTAAGTGGGGTGGATAATGTATTGGGGGCTTATACCAGAATAAGGCTACCAGGACTGTAGTGGTACTGTGGGGTGGTAGTGCGGTGGATAATGTATTAGAGGCTTATACCAAAATAAGGCTACCAGGACTGTAGTGGTACTGCGGGATGGTAATGCGGTGGATAATGTATTGGGGGCTTATACCAGAATAAGGCTACCAGGACTGTAGTGGTACTGCGGGGTGGTAGTGCAATGGATAATGTATTGGGGGCTTATACCAGAATAAGGCTACCAGGACTGTAGTGGTACTGCGGGGTGGTAGTGGGGTGGATAATGTATTGGGGGCTTATACCAGAATAAGGCTACCAGGACTATAGTGGTACTGCGGAGTGGTAGTGCAGTGGATAATGTATTGGGGGCTTATACCAGAATAAGGCTACCAGGACTGTAGTGGTACTGTAGGGTGGTAGTGAGGCGGATAATGTATTGGGGGCTTATACCAGAATAAGGTTACCAGGACTGTTGTGGTACTGCGGCATGGTAGTGCAACGGAGTACAGACAGCTTATGCCAGAATTGAGGGTTTAGTACAAAAATAGATTCGATGGCCTCTCAAGAAACAACAGTCAAAACCAGTTCTTTACCGGCTTATTCATTGAATACATAAACATGATATTCTTGAAGACAGATTTCTTTACATCTGTCCTAGTATTAAATGATTTTCTCTACTTTTATACAGTGTATATTTACCTTGGAGTACACAGCAGCACGCACCCAGCACATATGTCTGGCTTGTTCTGTGATCTTTTGAAGAAATACATCTTTGGCCCTTACTAGTTCATTTCGCACTTCTGACATCTGAAATGGAAATAAAAATTCATTCCTGAAGTTCTAAAAAACATTTTTTTTTAATAAGAATTAATGATTTTATTTACTTTATTTTTCTATTTCCACTCATTCTCTGTAAAAAGAACCATAATGAATGTATTATTAATTTCCTTCAAATGAAAATTTTAAATATTGTTTGTATTACACCTTTTAGCGGTGGCATCGTCTGTAGACACCAGGTTAAACTTTTGTGTTTAGTTGTGTTTAAGTTTTGGTGTTTTCCGCCAATCACAATCTTTGCATGGGTGGTGTGTTTTATCCCATAGGCAAGCTTTGTTGTCTTCTGACAGCTCTTGTTCTTTAACACCTAGCCCTACCAATAACTATAAAGAAAGACTTTCATCTGATTATACTTTCGTAATGATGATAATAAACTAACATTGATTTGCATACAGTTTAAACAGTTAGTAACAAAGAACATTTCAAATCAAGTATGCTCCAATTATGTGCTCGAGTACTCTTATTTTATTTCATTGAATTTATTTGTTTATATATTTATCTTTTAAACATTTTATATCCATGTAATTATACATCAGTGCAGAAAGTTATCTTTAATCTCAATCTAGATCTTCCAATACACATACATGTACTATCAATACACACAATACAAACTTAGCTGACATTTGCCCAAATGCTGTCCTCCCCCGCCCCCAACCCCCCCAAAAAACCCAACCCCACACCCATCAGCAACAACAATAAAACTCTCCCTAGATTTCAAGGTCACCTGCATATTTTGAATTTTAAGTGTGGAAATAAAACTTTTAAAATATTATTAGGAAACTATAGACAGCATGATACTCCAGTGTGGCATTGCTCAAGTACATGTTTCAAGCAGTGGCCACTATAAATTACCATGATGCAAAACATCAAACGTTACGGAACTAATTATAAATTCCCACCCCACCTCACTTACCTGGAAAATTTAAAATTTTAAATGACAAACATTTTTAAACCCTGTATATGTACAACATGTGGGACAAATATCCCCATCATTTCTTTTAACAATGAAAAATAAGAAATAATTTTTTGAGTGATTAGTTTTGACACACACAGTTCGACCTTCGATTATGCGCATGAAAAAAAGTTTCATTCTCACTTGCTGAGAAGTATTTGTCCCATGTTTCAACACTGCCGGTGTCATATTTTTATAACTACA
Organism: Panopea generosa; assembly: GCA_029582155.1. Taxonomy (NCBI): domain Eukaryota; kingdom Metazoa; phylum Mollusca; class Bivalvia; order Adapedonta; family Hiatellidae; genus Panopea; species Panopea generosa. The sequence goes on along the minus strand of CM055903.1, from coordinate 1,685,025 downwards.
TTGTGATTTACAGACAAAAGAACTGAATTTTGTAAAGAAGAGAATAACAGAAAAAGAAAATAATAGAAGAGCAATGGAGGAAAGGTTAAAATAACTGGAATAAATCCCGGCCTGTCCCTTAACAATACCTCTATAGGACAAGTTTCCAATTTCTTTACTGTATCTTTATAGGATTGTATAAACTCCTGCATGTTGTCTCTTAAGCTGTTCATCTGTAAACAAACAAGCAAATTATCAAATAATACAAACCCATTGCCGATTACAATTTCATTGAAACTAATTTCAGATCACTTAGTACCTTGGTCTTTAGCAGAGGAAACCTTTTTTGTTTTTATATAATGTATATAATGGTATATAATGTATATAATGGTATATAATGTGTATAATATGTATAATGTATATTATGGTATATAATGTATATAATGTGTATAATGGTATATAATGTATATACTGTCCAAACTCGTTATCTTGATATCGCTTGAATCGATATTCCGGTAATGTCAATATTTTTTGCCAGTCCCAACATTTCCCCTACTTTGCTTACATAAATAAACTCCTTTTAACTCGATATTGTCTCTGTTGAGAGTCCGGATATCACGATCCCAGTTTTAGTCCCCGATTGATCACTGAACACCTTTAATTGATTGTTTGTCTCAATATATTTATTGTTGACATAATACTGTGTATTTCCATGCTGCGTGCCATTTTTCACAGTTTGTTTATGACGCAACACTAATTACCGGTCAACGACAAAGGTGTCAGTTTTAAGGACTTACAGAACGTTGCAAACATCATGTCACCGAATTCGGTGATTGCATGTTAATTTGGTTTAAATATCATTTGATTCAATCAATCAGCTTTAACTTATATCTCACACTGCCGAGAAATTCGAATAAGGACCTGGATATTAGAATTTATCACGACAGTGTAATTTTACTGCACAGACTGTAATATGAAAGTGAAAGTACAATTGACGTGCGACAATTATATGGGCTTCGTTAATTTGTTTGCAAACGTTTGATTACAGAAGTGAACTGAACAACATGTTCACTTTGATTGTTAGCTAACAGATTAAACACCTCCGCAAGCTGTTTGCGCGTGTTTAATCACGTGACTTAATGGGAAGTGAAAGGACAACATCAAGTACACCGATTTCCGTTTACTTTCCGTTCGTTAGCTCACTGTTTCCATTTATAAACAAAGTAAACATGAACGCAGCCCAGTTGATGAAAATAAATATTGATTTTGAGACAAAATCTATGTCGATATTCGGATATCTTGAGTTTTATTGGCAGTCCCTCCAATATCGAGATAACGAGTTTCGACTGTATTGTATATAATGTGTATAAAGTATACTGGCTGCCTTTTTACTGAACCATTTTGTCTTATGGGGTTCAACACCATTTTCAACACATGACAGTTGGCATGTCCCATTTTATTGGTAGAGTAAGATCCCCAAAATGAATCTGAGTTGAAGAACCACTGTCTTTCCACATGTAACTGGCAAACTTTCTCACATAAAATGTTTGAACTGAACTGGGCTCAAACACACCACCTCCATGATGAGAGGTGTCAAACATAGCACCTCAGTGATGAGAGGTAAATGGTAAACACACCACCTCAGTGATGAGAGGTAAGTGTTAAACACACCACCTCAGTGATGAGAGGTTAGTGTCAAACACACCACCTCCATGATGAGAGTTAAGTGTCAAACACACCACCTCAATGATGAGAGGTGAGCGTCAAACACACCACCTCAATGATGAGAGGTGAGTGTCAAACACACCACCTCAATGATGAGAGGTAAGTGTCAAACACACCACCTCCATGATGAGAGGTTAGTGCCAAACACACCACCTCCATGATGAGAGGTAAGTGCCAAACACACCACCTCAGTGATGAGAGTTAAGTGTTAAACACACCACCTCCATGATGAGAGGTAAGTGTCAAACACACCACCTCATAGATGAGAGGTAAGTGTCAAACACACAACCTCCATGTTGAGAGTTAAATGTCAAACATACCACCTCCATGATGAGAGGTTAATGTTAAAAACATAACCTCAGTGATGAGAGGTAAATGTGAAATACACACCTCTCTGTGATAAGAGGTAGGTGTCAAACACACCATCTCAGTGATAAGAGATAAATGTCAAACACACCATGTCAGTGATGAGAGGCAAGTGTCAAACATACAACCTCAGTGATGAGAGATAAGTGTCAAACATACCACCTCAGTGATGAGAGATAAGTGTCAAACATACCACCTCAGTGATGAGAGATAAGTGTCAAACACACCACGTCAGTGATGATAGATAAGTGTCAAACATACCACCTCAGTGATGAGAGATAAGTGTCAAACACACCATGTCAGTGATGATAGATAAGTGTCAAACATACCACCTCAGTGATGAGAGATAAATGTCAAATACACCATGTCAGTGATGAGAGGCAAGTGTCAAACATACCTCCTCAGTGATGAGAAATAAGTGTCAAACACACCACCTCAGTGATGAGAGAAAGTGTCAAACATACCACCTCAATGATGAAAGATAAGTGTCAAACATACCACCTCAGTGATAAGAGTTAAGTGTCAAACACACCACCTCTGTGATGAGAGGTAATTTCAAACACACCACCTCCGTGATGAGAGATTCCTAAACATCACAGAAGGCTCAGATTATTTATTCCAAAAGATGTATATTTTTCAACTATAATGCACAAAGCATTGATTTATACAAAGAAATAAAGTTCCTTATTTTAACCATAGATCCACATTACTGTTCTGGGGTTATCCTTGCAAACTTTGCAGAAATATTGTTCTCCATGTCTGAATGGCCTAAGACAGAGTCTCAAGATCACTTCTTACTGCTGAGATTGTAGGTTCAATCCAAGCCCTGTCAAAAGAACTTAATGTGAAAAAGTTTGCCAATTACTTGCGGAAGGACGTTGATTCTACTCAGATTCATACTGGAGTATTCCTCCTACAATAAAACTGAATATGCCATATATAACTTGAAATGTATTGAAAATGGTTTTTAACTTAATTTTAAATAATTGCAGTAAAGTACAGTCAAACCTGTCATAAGCAGCCACTCAAGGGAGGGAGCAAAAGTGGCCTTTTAAGACAGGTTGTTGCTTAATGCAGGTTAATTTGCTCTAAAAGCATAGAAATTGGAAATAGCGAATGTGGCTGCTTAAGACAAATGGCTACTTAATAGAGGTGACCGCTTACACAGGCTTAACTGTATATTTACTTACTTTGCCGAGTTGTTTGTGTGCAGCTATATGATAGAGAAGCATTACTCCGTCTAAAATCTCCATCAATGAATTTCCGCTTGGCATCTCTGTTTTCGGATAAGCCCCTGTTCCTGTGTGATAAAAGATTTCAAAATCATACACACATTCCATCACAAAATTGTGTACACATGGATAATGGATATTTTTTTGTAATAAGCTACAAAATTTATGTAAGTAAGGTATTGGATTATATTTATCACAACATGAACATGTACTTGAATATTGGAGTTTATGTCACATACACTCATTTCAATATTCCTTTTATAAACGTATCTTTAAAAGCATATAAACATTTTGGTTGTCCACTTATTGTCCCTTACCATATAATAACAGCCAATTTTTCTATTAAATATGTATCCAAATTAACTCTTATACATGTACATCTATTCTACGGTAAACAACGATGTTTTTTTTATTCAAGATCATTTTAATGATGAAAATATTATAAAACATCTAAGGTTATATACAACTTACAGTTTATGTACAGTCAAATTTGTCTTAAGGGAACGAGCAAAAGTGGCATTTTAAGACAGTTTGTTCTTAATACAGGTTAATTTGCTCTGAAAACAAAGAAGTGGGAAATAGCCAATGTGGCTGCTAAAGACAAGTGGCTGTTTAATACAGGTGACTGCTTACACAGGTTTGGCTGAATAAGAAATCAAATGACTGTGAATTCTGAATAACTAATTCGCCAAATAATTAATCTTGCATGCTATTTTATCGAGATTAAGTCAGGAGAAGCAAGTTTCCTATCCTTGTTTATAAGTGCTTGATTTTACCTAGTATGCAGAAATCTCATGTTTTACACATACACATGTATGTAGGCATAGAAAACGATAAGCTTTTATGATCACTGACAAGTGCAAATACCCATGCAAATAATAAAAAGCGAATATGATGTTATTGGAGACATGTTTTACACTAATTATGTTTCTACCTGCTTCCATCTTCTTCTGCACAACTTTGCCATCTTTAGAAACCTCCAACCCCTGAGCTTTATTGACCTCCGCTGTAAATTGTATAAAATGTAACACAGTTGCAGACAATGTATTACTCATCACAAACGCATACTATATTTATATAGTCAAACCTGTCTAAAGCAACCAGTCAAGGGAAGGACCAAAAGCAGTATTTTAAGACTGGTTGCTGCTTAAATAAGGCTGATTGCTCTGAAATATGCTAAATATAATGATTATGAATTAAAGATATGGAGGTTTGAATGAAATGCAGTATACAAATTTTGTAATCATAGGAGCTTCAACAATTTTAAACACAAATTTATTGGAATGGTATCATTTTGATGAGAATTTCATTCTGCAATGTAAGAATTTTGATTTGTGTTCCTGAGATAAGCGAGAGTTAAGGTAATTTAAAACAAGATATTGCAAGATTTTGTGTGAATACGCGAGCATTCACAAAATCTCAATCAGTTGCCTTTCTTACTCTATATGATTCCTTGCTCAAATTACACTGTTTGTGTTGTTTTTTTGTATATGTATTATGCACAAATTGGTTGGTCTAAACTAATATCTAAAGTCTTTACAATTGGACTATTCTGTAATATGTAAAATTTAAATATATTAATAATCTCAGTTTGTATGCACACAACTTACATCCAAGGATTCTGTTGAGATGGGACATTGACCCACCACACCTCTGGAAGTCAAAGTAGTCCCTGGAGTCAGACCAAAACTCTTGGATTGGAGTAAAGGCGTCTGAAATTATATAAACGAAAAGTTTTCTGGAAAGGATATGTAACCAGCAGTGAGAGACCCATGGCAATGAGACACAATGTTGTCTATCGATCATCACAAAGACTGTGTGTTTATATAAAAAATAAGACATTGCATCAATAAAAATATGAAATTGTATCCATTAACATTTGACAATTGAATATAATTTTGTAGCAACAAAGCATTGATTTAAATCTTAAACTTAATTTTGTGTAGGTAATGAAAGAGAGCACTTTATTTTTTGCTTTTTGACAAATTTCTCAGTGAAATATCTATGGTAATTTTACTGTTTAAAATAATGTGAAAATGGTAATTTCACTGTTTTCAATAATAAAATAAGAAGGATTATTGGTAGCTCAATAATCTAATTTATTTTAGAACAAATCGTGATGTTTTAATTAGTTAAGTACTTTTGGTATTTTGATTTTTACAGTTTAATTTTACTTCCGGTTCACCTCCTTTTCCGGTTACAATTTATCGGCCACCAAATAGCCAAAACAAATTATTTGGAACAAAATTGTATTGGCAGTTTTCCACATAGGGCCCAGGGAACACTTAGTTCTAACTGGCAGTATGCCACATAGTTATGGTGTGAAAGCCATTTTTAAATTTAGCAATACTTTTTTAGTTGTAAAGTGTGTGTTGGTTGATCGATTACACTTCTCTCAGCTCAGTGTCATGACCCATCTGTGCCAAACATTTCATCTAGTCAAATGTAAATGTTTTATTGAGTCACATAAAAGAAATTTTAATAAAATATATATGAAATGGTTGAATTTCTTCTTTACATGCATATTGTCTGACTAATTGATATTCTCGCCTCGTCACTTCAGTGTTCACATGTGTGGAGCTTGTGGTCCAGTGGAAGAGTACCGAACCCATGATTGGAGGGTTGTGGGTTTGATCCTTTGCCACGGCTATGTGTGGTGTCCTTGAGCAAAACACTTAATCCGCATATGCTTTAAAATTGGTCCTTACCAGGAAGACTTGGAGTGTGATTTGCACAAGTTGTAAGAACTTGTTTCACAATTGAAGTAAAATAAATACGTTTAAACTAAACTTGATAAAATAAAACTAATTGAAACAAACAACTACCGGTATTCTACGTTATAATAATAACTGTTATGGTCACTTAATAACGTACCTGCACTCGTTACAAATCTGCTGGGGTCTTCCTTCTGAAAGTCATCCCAGTAGAAGCGGAGGGCTTGAATGAGACGATGGAAGAAACACAAGGTGACAGGAAGTGGCCAGTTGTTCAACTGGTTAAACTGAAATATTTATTAGACTGTTTTATAATAAGAAAATGGTGTAAATTTGGCATGTAGTTATTTCTTTATAAATAGTTTTTACAATCTAGGAAGATCAGAGATTCATTATTAACCTGTAAAGAGGTTTTGATTCCTATTTTTATTTATCATGTTATTAGACACATGGTTTTTGATTTCTAATTATCATGTTATTAGACACATTGCTTTTGATTTCTATTTATCATGTTATTAGACACATTGCTTTTGATTTCTATTTATCATGTTATTAGACACATTGTTTTTGATTTCTATTTATTATGTTACTAGACACATGGTATTTGATTTCTATTTATCATGTTATTAGACACATTGTTTTTGATTCCTATCTTTATTTATCATGTTATTAGACACATTGCTTTTGATTTCTATTTATCATGTTATTAGACACATTGCTTTTGATTTCTATTTATCATGTTATTAGACACATGGTTTTTGATTTCTATTTATCATGTTATTAGACACATTGTTTTTGATTTCTATTTATCATGTTATTAGACACATTGTTTTTGATTCCTATCTTTATTTGTTATGTTATTAGACACATTGTTTTTGATTCCTATCTTTATTTGTTATGTTATTAGACACATTGTTTTCATGCAAAATGTCAAGTCTCCAGGCCTTGTATATTCATAGAAGAAGATTTTTGAAATTTTCAACAAAAGAAACAAACTAATAAGCACCTGGGACCATATTCCCCAACCATTCTTGAGAATATTCTTAGACTTAATCTTGAAAATCCAAATTTCAACCGTAGATATCAAGTTTTATCATTCAAATGGACGGTAGGGAAATGGATAGAGTGTTAGCGGATCATGCCTGAGGTTGGGGGTTTGATCCCCAGCTTGACCTGATGCCTCTCATAAAACAACACTCAGTACTGGTTCTACCCAGGAAGCGGACTTGAGAGCGGTTCATATAAGCTCTGGGCTTTCATCGCAATCAAGCTAAAATAAATTAGTATAAACTAAGTTTACCATGACAGAAAGAATAATTGTGAGAGTTTACTTATATATTATAATATGTAAGTTGTCCATGCATGCTTATGCATTTTGGTTTAAAAAAATGTGTGTTTTTAAAAAATCATTCTTGACTTCTATTCCAAAGAATGGTTGGTGAAAACCAGCCCTGATTTACTCCAGATTCATGATTGGAACAAACTTGAAAGACCTTCATATAAGAATGCTTCACACCAAATGTTGTGAAAATCTGTCAAACTATTTCAGAGAAGTGGTTTGAAGCAAATGTTAACGACAGACGGCCGATGAACGATAGACACAGATTAATCACAAAAGCTCACCTGTGGGCCTTTGACTCAGATTAGCTAAAAATGGTGGATGTTGAACATTGGAAGATGACAGGCAACTGACTTACAGGAATAAATATGTAAGTACATTATTTATACATACCAAATTTTCCTTCAGGAATTTCTTCAACTTTTCAATGAATAAGAGTCTGGACGTCTTAGCCTGGTACTGTAAATAAGAAGATAATATTATAACTTTGTTAAGTGACAATATCAATAAAACAACTAGGAGGCAACAACAAATATCTCAGTATAGCAAGACAGATTACATCAGTTTGTAATAATATTAGGCTATTATGTGATGTTCTGAGTAATATAGGTGTGTACATTTGGACTGGTACCCAGAATAGCATGAATAATTTCGGCCTTTTGTTTTTTTTAGTGTGTTTAAATGAAGTTAAACATGTAACTACACCAGAAGTTGTTTTAACAATTGTCTAAATGGAAATGGAATAATATCTGTAAAATAGATATTTAAAAAGATACTAATTATGTTAAACAGTTATCGGCAATTCATCATGCACAGTGATGTGCATAGGACAACATTGGATATAGGCAAATCATCATGCACAGTGATGTTCATAGGATTTATAGCGACATTGGATATCGTCCATTCATCATGCACAGTGATGTGCATAGGATTTATAGCAACATTGGATATCGTCCATTCATCATGCACAGTGATGTGCATAGGATTTATAGCAGCATTGGATATCAGAAATTCATCATGCACAATGATGTGCATAGGATTTATAGCAACATTGGATATCGTCCATTCATCATGCACAGTGATGTGCATAGGATTTATACCAACATTGGATATCATCAATTCATCATGTACAGTGATGTGCATTGGATTTATAGCGGCATTGGATATAGGCAATTCATCATGCACAGCGATGTTTATAGGATTTAAAACAACATTGGATATGGGCAATTCATCATGCACAGAGATGTGTATAGGATTTATAACAACATTGGATATAGGCAAATCATCATGCACAGCGATGTGCATAGGATTTATAACAACATTGAATATTGTCCATTCATCATGCACAGCGATGTGCATAGGAATTATAACAACATTGGATATGGGAAATTCATCATGCACAGTGATTTGCATAGGATTTACAGCGACATTGGATATCGTCCATTCACCATGCACAGTGATGTGCATAAGATTTATAATAACATTGGATATAGGCAAATCATCATGCACAGCGATGTGCATAGGATTTATAACAACATTGGATATAGGCAAATCATCATGCACAGTGATGTGCATAGGATTTATAACAACATTGGATATAGGCAAATCATCATGCACAGCGATGTTCATAGGATTTACAGCGACATTGGATATCATCCATTCATCATGCACAGTGATGTGCATAGGATTTATAGCAACATTGGATATCATCCATTCATCATGCACAGCTATGTGCATAGGATTTATAGCGACATTGGATATTGTCCATTCATCATGCACAGCGATGTGCATAGGATTTATAGCGACATTGGATATTGTCCATTCATCTTGTAGTGATGTGCATAGGATTTATAGCAACATTGGATATTGTCCATTCATCATGCACAGCGATGTGCGTAGGATTTACAGCTACATTGGATATTGTCCATTCATCATGCACAGCGATGTGCATAGGATTTACAGTGACATTGGATATCGGAAATTCATCATGCACAGCAATGTGCATAGGATTTATAGCAACATTGGATATTGTCCATTCATCATGTACAGTGATGTGCATAGGATTTATAGCAACATTGGATATTGTCCATTCATCATGCACAGCAATGTGCATAGGATTTACAGCGACATTGGATATAGGAAATTCATCATGCACAGGGATGTGCGTAGGATTTATAGCAGCATTGGATATCAGAAATTCATCATGCACAATGATGTGCATAGGATTTATAGTAACATTGGATATTGTCCATTCATCATGCACAGTGATGTGCATAAGATTTATAGCAACATTGGATATCGTCCATTCATCATGTACAGTGATGTGCATTGGATTTATAGCGGCATTGGATATTGACAATTCATCATGCACAGTGATGTGCATAGGATTTATAGCAAAATTAGATATCATCCATTCATCATGCACAGCAATGTGCATAGGATTTATAGCAACATTGGATATCGTCCATTCATCATGCAGTGGTGTGTACATAAGATTTATAGCAGCATTGGATATCATAAATTCATCAAGCACAATGATATGCATAGGATTTATAGCAACATTGGATATCGTCCATTCATCATGCACAGTGATGTGCATAGGATTTATAGCAACATTGGATATCATCAAATCATCATGTACAGTGATGTGCACTGGATTTATAGCGGCATTGGATATCATCAATTCATCATGCACAGCGATGTGCATAGGATTTATAGCAACATTGGATATCGTCCATTCATCATGTACAGTGATGCACATAGGATTTATAGCAACATTGGTTATCATCCATTCATTCTGTACAGTGATGTGCATAGGATTTATAGCAACATTGGATATCGTCCATTCATCATGTAATGATGTGCATAGGAATTTATAGTGGCATTGGAATGTCCTTTCATCATGTACAGTGATGTGCATAAGTTTTATAGCAACATTGGATATCGTCCATTCATCATGTACAGTGATGCGCATAGGATATCGGCCTTTTTGGAATGCGTTAAGTGGTAAACAGAATAATGTTGGATTTGTTATGAATATTTGGTATTTTTTACTGTGTCTCTGTGACAGAGGATACAGAACATATTATGGTTAGTAAAACAAACCCTTCTCCTGACAATGGTGGCCAACTTTTGAAGAGATGCCCTTTGTTACCTGATATCAGTGTATATCTATAATTTACCCTAGGCCATAATTTATTTTTATATAAAAAAAAAAATTAAATAATTTTTTTTTAATAAATAAACATCAAAAATTTTAAAAATAAAAATAAAATATAAAATCCTCCCGCCCTCCCCATTTTTTAAGAAAAATTTGGATAACACTCTAGCAATTGATTTAAAATTGCCTTATCTACAAAATTTAATGTTTTTTATAAATTAAATCTTCAACTCACAAACTATTCCATACATTATTTTTGCCACCATTCCAAAATACATCATAAATCGTGTTTATTACATTTTTTTGTTGTGTGAGAATCTTGTTTAATGGTAAAACTACACAGGTCCTTGACATTCCTACTGCCATATCATGATGCCTTGGGCACAGGTGAGCTCAAATTGCCCTGCTTATTGGGCAGACACTAATTTCAATCTGTTCACCCAACCATAAAGGGTGAAAACATAATTTTTTTATTATGTCCCTGGCGTTAAAAAATGTTCAAGATTATAATATTATAACCTATCATAAGTCGAAAATGGTGTTAAACTCCATTAAAAAAAGAAAGTATAATTTAAAAAAAAATGTATTTTCCATTAAATGTCACACACTACCGGTAGTTCTTCGAAAACAAATTTCTCTAAATCTGCCAACATTGTGTCTACCAAACATACATTGACTTGCATACTCCCTAAAACTTGTTTTTGTCCCAGTGACACCAGTCTACAACATATTTCCCAGTGACACCTTTATATGACATATTTCCAAGTGACACCTGTCTATGACATATTTCCCAGTGACCCTGTCATCTACATATTTCCTAGTATCACCAGTATATGACATATTTCCCAGTGACAACTGTCTTCAACATATTTCCCAGTGACACTTGTCTATGACATATTTGCCATTGACAACTGTCTACAACATATTTCCAAGTGACACCTGTCTTTGACATATTTTCCAATGTCAACTGTCTGTAACATATTTCCCATTGACACCGGTTTACAACATATTTCCCATGGACAACCATCTACCACATATTTCCCAGTGACAACCGTCTATGACATATATCAATCTGATTAAGCAAGAAGATTATCATCACTATCGGGTAATTAAACTTTAAATTATGACACAAAATGGCCACTGGTTGGCTACCTTGTATGCTTGAGAAATAACTACATTGGAACTGTAATCTTAATGTAAAAGGAATATTTAGTGTGTGTATTTTTGGGATGGCAGTAACTAATGTGGAGAGCTCTTGTGGCCAAACCCTTTTGCCTTTATTTATTTCCATGTTCCTTGAATGCTTGTAATATGTAAATGGGTATAATTTTGGCTATAAAATATGTTTAAACTGTATTTTGTAAATCTGGAAAGATAGATAGAGCAAATGACAGAAATACCCTCACATCATATACACTAGAGTATGCAAATACAGGACTTATGGGTGTCATTGTGATACATCAATACTTATGGGTGACAGGTCATTATGGTAAATCAATAATTAAGGGTGACAGGTCATTGTGATACATCAATACTTACGGGTGACAGGTTGTTATGGTACATCAATACTTACTGGTGACAGACCATTGTGGTAAATCAATACTTATGGGTGACAGGTCATTGTGGTACATCAATACGTACGGGTGACAGGTCGTTATGGTACATCAATACTTACGGGTGACAGGTTATTATGGTACATCAATACTTACTGGTGACAAACCATTGTGGTAAATCAATACTTATGGGTGACAGGTCATTATGGTACATCAATACTTACGGGTGACAGGTCGTTATGGTACATCAATACTTATGGGTGACAGGTCATTGTGGTACATCAATACTTACAGGTGACAGGTTGTTATGGTACATAATACTTACGGGTGACAGGTCATTGTGGTACATCAATACTTACGGGTGACAGGTCGTTATGGTACATCAATACTTACTGGTGACAGACCATTGTGGTACATCAATACTTATGGGTGACAGGTCCTTATGGTACATCAATACTTACTGGTGACAGACCATTGTGGTAAATCAATACTTATGGGTGACAGGTCATTGTGGTACATCAATACTTACGGGTGACAGGTCGTTATGGTACATCAATACTTAGGGGTGACAGGTCATTGTGGTATATCAATACTTACGGGTGACAGGTCGTTGTGGTACATCAATACTTTCAGCAGCTCAATCTGAATGAACTCCAACTCTGTAAATACAATACATACATTTGTTATGTCTTACATGGTAACCTGGGTACTTCGTTGCTGACTGGTCTAAGACGCTGCTGTCTAATAATCTCTCATTGGTGAGGGCGTGGGTTTGAGCCACCTCTCTCCACAGAGGCGTGGGCTTGAGCTACCTCTCTCGGCTGAGGTGTGGGCTTGAGCCACTTCTCTCCGCTGAGGGTATGGGCTTGAGCCACTTCTCACCGCTGAGGCGTGGGCTTGAGCCATCTCTCTCCGCTGAGGCGTGGGCTTGAGCCACCTCTCACCCCTGAGGGTATGGGCTTGAGCCACCTCTCACCCCTGAGGGTATGGGCTTGAGCCACCTCTCACCGCTGAGGGTATGGGCTAGAGCCACCTCTCACCACTGAGGGTATGGGCTTGAGCCACCGCTCTTTGCTGAGGGTATGGGCTTGAATCACCTCTCTCCGCTGAGGGCGTGGGATTGAGCCAAGCTCGGAACAAAACTTTTGTGAGAAAATTTTGCCAGTTACCTGCGAAAGTATGGTGGTTGTACTCCGATTCATTCTAAGGTCTTCCTTCCTCCACCAATAAAACTTGATTTGCCATATATATAACCTATCATGTGGTGTAAATAACATTTAATTCTACTCACGATTACCCAGAATTTTATGATGTCGACCATAATAGAATGCTAGATGAATTTCAGTACTTATTTTTTCTAATCTTATGTTTAAAAATACCATAAACTTATGATCATTGGTGAAACAGTCTCTGGATTACATACAATAAATTCAATAAGGGCAACAACTCTGTTAAACTGAAAGGAACAGTTACTGTGTGACACTTGATAGTTAAAAATATATAAAGTTTCATTCCCCAAATAGTTCCTTAGAAAATAAATTACCTACACAAAACGTCGAGAGTTTTCAAGTTCACCATGGGATTTAACTCTTTCAAAAATAAATGCCTTGGGTTCTTAGAAAATAAATTACCTACACAAAACAATGAGAGATTTCAATTTCACCATGGGCTATAACTCTTTCAAAAATGAATGGAACATGAACATACATGTATGTGAAATTTCAGTTCATTAATACTGGTGCTTTCTGAGACATATGAGCTTATATGCAAAACCTTAACCAAATTGATAAGTCGAACAGGAAGTTTATTTATTAAATTCATACAACAGAGTTCTGTGACTGTTTGGCTTCAAGTAGTGCCTTTTTAATGATTACAGTGTGAAAATTTTGGTAACAATATAAAGAAGTTGATAAAATATAAGCTTACATGCAAATAAAATTAAATGACAATAAATGAGCGAAAGTTAAAAGCTCAACCTGCACCTGGAACAGTCGAACTAAAACGAAAAACACTTTATGAACAAAGCTTTAAGTTTCTTAAGTATCTCATACCTTCAATTTTTATGCGAAGTTCATCACAGGTTTTCATATATGTTTCTTTCCTTATTTTTTCATCATCTGTTAACATGTTACTGGCTTCATTCTGTCAGAAGATATCAATAAGAAACTATAACTAATTACTAGTATTATGGACCAACCTCAGCATTACTGTCCTCTTTGTAAAGTCAAGTCAACTTCAATAAATCATGTCATATTGATATTAATAAGGAAATCATATTAAGATTTGTACCACCTTGTCACATAACAAGCAGGTTGGTAGTGCAGTGTTGGCCGCTCACGCTAGAATTTGCAGGTTTAATCCCCAGCTTGATCCGTTGACCAGTCTTAAACAACATACACAGCTGGATCTATCCAGAAAGTGGGTTCAAGAGTGGTTCGTTTCAGCTCTGAACTTACTTTTTAAACGAGCTTAAATAAATTAGTATAAATGAGGGCTAAAAGACGATCAGTTAATTTAACCCTCTTTTCCTGGGATTCTGGCAGATAAACCAGTACTCGAGCACACTCATCTACGCTAGTAACAGATAACTTCCCAATTGAGCGATGAGAGACAAATGATTATGAGACACAATGTCTTATATTAATCATCATGGATACTGCGGCCAGACAGAGAATCAAACTCTTGACCTCTGGATTAATAGTCAGAAGTTTACCAACTGAGCTAATCAGGCCCGGCTAATAGACTGCTGCATTCTGGATGGACGGACAAACTTACCTCGGGGTTCATATCCCACCACACAGTAGGTGCCAGCTGTTCTAGGCCATTATCGTCCAGAGGTTTTATGTGCAGAAACATTGGAAACTTAACCTTCTCAAATGTGACATAAACAGTGAAGGAAAATATATGCATTGTCTTGGTGAAGTTGTTTTATTTTTGATAGGATGGAAACTATTTTGTTCCATGAATACAATTTGTACAAACTTGATGAAGCATCATGACCTGATGATAAATGCAGTTTCAGAGTTTGTTTTAGAAAGATGACTTTTAAAATTATTTCAAAGTAATTCATAAGCACTATGATGCCTTGGGTTTGGCCAAATTTGACCCATAGTTTACAACTGTATAACCTTGGTAGAACCCACTTTACATACCTTACTTTTACTAGAGGTGACTGCTGAACTTAATGGAGCACATGGTCAGTGGTAAAGCATTGGACCCTAGATCATAGGATCCTTGGATAGATCCTCCGTCACGGCTACTGGTTCTACCCAGCAAGACTTTAAGCATGATTTGTCTAGGTTGTAAGAACTTGTTTCACGATCAATTAAAATAAATAAGTTTAAAACAAATGAACTGACAGTAAAACACCCAAACGAAGGATCACAGTTCAGTTTTCTATGCGATCCCACAGTACAAAGGATATAATTCAGTCTCCAACAGGTATCTTCTGGTCTGCTGATGGCGAATAATTCCCAACACAAGAGTCAGGTAAATCTTCTGTAATAAAGTAAGAGTAACATGAACAACAGATGACACCTTAGTACATATTACAGCTAAATTCCCCGTGGTGGGGGGCAACTATGATTCCAGAGTCACTGGAGTAATTGTGTAAAAGCTTGTAAAAGATCATGAAGTTACTGTACATAAAATAAAATAAGTCCATGTAACATTACATATATGATTTTGAAGGTTTCCTATAACAAGTTTTTGTAAAAATTTGAATCGTCTAAGAGACTGATGCATTATTTCCTTATATTTTTCATGGGTTTGAGGTGGAAGCGGAACATTGCGTCCTAATGGAAAAGTATTTGGTGGTTAGAAGGCTCCACGAAAGATACTTTACATTAAACATGTAATTAGGTTTAAATGCCAGTATTCTTCACAAGTTTTGTAAAGAAGTAGTACAAAAAAGTAGTACAAAAAAGTGCAAAAAAGTAGTACAAAGGTACAAAGTCATGCTCAAGCTGAAATATTTTGTGACTACAGGTAAGACCGGTTGTTTAGTGGATAAAATGTTGGCCACTTACGCCAGATGTTGCAAGTTTGATCCCAAGCTCGACCTGATGCATCTCAATAAATCAAGACTCGGTACTGGTTCTACCCAATAAGAGGACACAAGAGCAGTTCATATAAGCTCTGAGCTTTCTTCACAACTGTGCTAAAACAAATAAGTATGAACTAAACCTATCAAAGGGCTTGAGTGTTTGGTAACAGGAAAAAATACCTGATGGTTGAAGTCTACAGTTGCTGGTGTGAACCTGTATGATGACAACAATGATTGTATCATGTTCTCCAAGCATACTTTTATCTCAAAACTCTGTAAGCAAAAGAAAACCTTTATTTCAAAACTCTATAAGCAAAAGAAAGCATATATCTCAAAACTCTGTAACAAAAGAAAACCTTTATCTCAAAACTCTATAAGCAAAAGGAAACATATATCTCAAAACTCTGCAGCAAAAGAAAACATTTATCTCAAAACTCTACAGCAAAAGAAAACATTTATCTCAAAACTCTATGAGCAAAAGAAAACATTTATCTCAAAACTCTGTAGCAAAAGAAAACATTTATCTCAAAACTCAAGCAAAAGAAAACCTTTATCTCAAAACTCTATAAGCAAAAGAAAATATTTATCTAAAACTCTATAAGCAAAGGGAAACATTTATCTCAAAACTCTGTAGCAAAAGAAAACATTTATTTCAAAATTTTGTAGTAAAAGATTTTTTTTTTTAATAGTCAAACCTGTCTAAAGCAGCCAGTCATGGGAAGGAGCAAAAGTGACTTTTTAAAACAAGTTGTTGCTTAATACAGGTTAATTTGCTCTGAAATAACAGAAATGGGAAATATCTAATGTTACTGCTTAAGACAAGTGACTGCTCAGTGGAGGTGACTGCTTGCACAGGTTTGACTGCAGTTTACATTATTACAGATGGACGTACAAACAAACAAACAGAGGGATAGAGGTAACACTTAATGCCCTTTCAACATTCTTTTTGGTAAATATTCAATATAAAAATGCTTCTTTTTATAAGTATATAAAGTGACTTGTTTACTGAATAGATATTATTGCAATTTATTTTTATATATTTTGAGTTGGTAGTCTGATTCTCTGACTCAAAATATTGATGCATTTAGACCCTGATTCAAGTACTAATTATCAATATCTAGTTGAGATTGGAGGACGGTATTGTGACTCACCTGCATGAATGCCCACATGTAGTCAAGTAACCGTGAGATACGTTTCTGCTCCTTGGTTACTATGGTGATATCATTCAGGGTCAAAAACGATTGTATGAGACAGGCTTCTGTCAAATATGTACTCCTCTGGAAATGTACAAACATACTGAATCTCATTTCTGATATTTTTATTTTAAGTACATATTGCTGTTTTCATCTTGACCAATTAAGGTACATGTTGCTGTTTTCATCTCAATCTATTTTAAGTACATGTTGCAGTTTTCATCTCAACCAATTAAAGTACATGTTGCTGTTTTCATCTCAATCTATTGTAAGTACATATTGCTGTTTTCATCTTGACCAATTAAAGTACATGTTGCTGTTTTCATCTCAATCTATTATAAGTACATATTGCTGTTTTCATCTTAACCAATTAAAGTACATATTGCTGTTTTCATCTTGACCAATTTAAGTACATGTTGTTGTTTTCATCTCAATTTATTATAAGTACATATTGCTGTTTTCATCTTAACCAATTAAAGTACATGTTGCAGTTTTCATCTCAACCAATTAAAGTACATGTTGCTGTTTTCATCTTGACCAATTAAAGTACATGTTGCTGTTTTTATCTCAATTTATTATAAGTACATATTGCTGTTTTCATCTTAACCAATTATGGTACATGTTGCTGTTTTCATCTCAATCTATTTTAAGTACATGTTGCAGTTTTCATCTCAACCAATTAAAGTACATGTTGCTGTTTTCATCTCAACCAATTAAAGTACATGTTGGAAGTTTTCATCCCAACCTATTTTAAGCATATGTCGCTGTATTCATTTTGATCTATTTTAATTACATGTTGCTATTTTCAACTCCACCTTTTTTAAGAACATGTTGTTTTCACCTCAACCTATTTTAAGTACATGTTGCTGTTTTCATTTTTACCTATTTCAATCATGTTTCCTTGTCAATATTAACAAAAACTTAAGTTAATTATATCTGGGTTGAGTATTGAAGAATTTACCAAGATTCCATATAAATTATCATTTTACAAAGAATAAAAATATTCAGGTGAAAGATAAAAACCCTGTTGTGATACATGTAACAGGACAAAGACTGAATTTTTATGAAATTTGAGTCTGAGCACATACTAGACTTTGAGATGTTTATATGAATACAGCACCAGAATATTACAGTTGTTATGAATTGATTTATATCTAAAGTGAATGATAATGTCACATACCAAATAAGGAGCCAATTTTTCAAATATATGAGACGTGATGAGCAGCAGGTTACTTTCTTTACTTCTTGTGTCTGTGAGAGGGGGTGGGACCATCTCTGAACCAAACACACACGCTTCTTCTGTGTACTTAGATTCCTGCAAAATTGTAAGTCTCTAACTTATTGAAATATTGTGCAACAGTTGCAATTAACATGGGCTGTTGGATGTTTGTTTCAAATCAATAGCTGTCAGATACATACTGTCTAATAATAGGATGTCTAAACTTCAATACACAATCAGTGGCTACTGAGGCAGGAACATGCTATAAAAAATTAACCCAATTGTCTAAGTATAGAAAGGAACATAATTCCAATAAAATATTATTAATATAATATTATGGCACTTGTCCCCTGAGCACCAGAGTTTCTTTTCAAGTAAATCAAAACAATACTAAGCGGGGTGGTAGTCTAATGGCTAGAGTGTTGGCCGCTCACGCCAGAGGTTGCTGTTTCGATCCCCTGCTCGACCCAAAGCCCCTTATAAAACAACACTCAGTATTGGTTCTACCCAGGAATCTGACACGAGAGCAGTTCATATAAGCTCTGAACTTTCATTGCAATCCAGCTAAAATATATTAGTATAAACTAAACTAAAACAATACTTCTGAGATATTAGTTGCCTGAGACATTTTAGTCAAATTTCATAATTATGAAATGGATAGCAATTCTGCTTAAAACAGACTTATTCAACTTGTGCCCTTAGTGGAAGTAGACATAGTTGGGATGTTTCACTGATTAAAGGGATGTTTTACTGATTAAAGTACATGTATAAGAAGGGCCAAAATACTACCTAAATTCCTAACTAAATCCCTTTAGTCACTATGATCAAAACAGATTTATCCCACATATCCTCAAGATATTTATACAGCAGCTACATCCTGATCCTGAGATACAACCTTTATAAAAACAACTTTAATCATTTTTTTTAAGTAAAAAAGGGACCATAATTTTGCCTAAAATCAAAAAAGAGTTATCCCAGAAAATTCCCTTGAGTTCCTTTTAAGTAGGCCAGAACTGACTTGCTTAGTCGGCAACACATCTGAATATCAATTCAAGGGTTGAATCCAGCCAGCCAGTCTTGATGATTAATGATATACGACATTATGTCTCATTGTCATTTGTCTCTGATCAAGGATTCAAGTGGGTAAGTTATCAGTTAATTGCTGAGATAGGTGTGCTTGAGTACTGGTTAACCTTCCAGGATCCCAAGAAAGAGAGGTAAGGATAATCAATAATCTGTTAGCCCTCACTGGCATAAAAATGACTCTAAATATTCAAACAAACAAACTAACAACAAATCCCTTCAAGAAGTGAACACTCATACATTTTATTACTGTATGGCTAGCAGATACTAGGACACGAGTGTAAAAATTTTAACCAGAAAACTATTGACTACACCGACACCAAAAGTTAAGCTAAAAAGATATAAATTTTTATTTACCAGAAGTTCAGCAACAAAAACCTAAAAATATTCTTTTATTTTATTCTTAATACTATTTTAAAACATATATTCCACTTTATAATAAATACACTTAGGGCTTTTCCAGAATTAAATGTATGGGGGGGTCGGACGGCAGTATAATTAAAATTTTATGCCTGGTGGGTGTTTTCATAAAAAAAAATGATGCCTTGTGGGGTAAAAGCTTATTAAAATTTTATGCCTTGCCGGTATTTCCGTCTCTGAACCGAATTTTTTCTTCAACACCGTTTTTCTTCTCGAAATTTTATACATTTTCTGCCCAGATATTTCCTCCCGTCGTATACAAAAACATAAAATTGGCCTTCTCCATGTACCGCACCGAGTCAACATCCCGCAGCGTCTAGATTTCGGCGAGCGTCTTATCATTATCGCAGCAGTTTTTTAAATTTACCTTGATTTGACCTTTATGTTTGCCACTGACACGCGTGTTGTAACGATTGTAATACACAACCTCCAGACATCATGACCAAGTGAACGTTTTACGCGACTACACAGTTGGACACTCGATACACTGGTGATATTAATATTAGGAATTGTCTTCAATTAACTTTTTCATCTCAAACTGATTGATCTTTTTTGTTAAGACCGCCATAATATAATTACATCACCCGACAACAACATATGATTTAATTTGTTTGTTTGAAACAATTATCTACCTTCGGACTTCCCGAAAAGGAACAAGAAACATACTCTTAGTGTGAATAAATTATTAACACGGAAATGTACGAGCTAATCAGATGGCGGAATACACTCGTAGCAGGCCGTAACCCCGTCTACTTTATTAAATTGATGCCGAGATGCCGTATCACAAAATTATCTCAAGTAAATTTTACGCATTATATATCAATATATGACGTAACGGATATGTTTACAAATACTCCAATACGGAAATGAATATACAGACGTGTATATTATTAAATTCTGCAAAAACTACGATTCAACTCTACGGCGGCATTGCTATAATTATATGCATATCCGCGCTGTTTGTCAGATAGTGTAAAACACTAATTTATTCCGCACAAAAAGAAACACCAAGAAATGCAAAGTCTATTGTGACAAAAAATTCTCATTCTTACCCCAGTGTCTGAAAAAATCATGGCGAAAAGCAGATATTTCTTAACGGTCGTACAAAAACATAAATTGGACTGTGAAATTGTCTTTGAGCATCCATAACCGGATTGTTTGCCATCGGGTGCGCGAAATGAGGTCAAATTAGATCAAACCTTTATCGATAGTAGGGAGTAAATAACATGTGTCATAATAATGTTTGTTTCACTGTCAGAGTGACGTCATCGTACATTGGCACAAGGCGTTAATGAAAGGGACAGCGTGTTCATTCTGTGCATAAATTTAGGCATGTGTAGCATAACTCTCTTTACGGATCGTATCAATTTAATAGTTATTCTTTTTTAAGAAATAAGTATACTGAAAATAAATATTTTAGAAGACAACTAGTTACAAACAAACACTAACCTTTAATTATTATTATGTTGTGTTTTTTTTCTCGTTTGTTATCTGTAGTGCCCCTTTATTTAATTCTCGACCTGAGGTAATTTGTGACGTAATCACTTGCATATCGGCATTAGATCAAAAGTGTAACGTCGGCGTACTTCAAAGAAAGTAGGCAACCGCCCAGACTAGTAATTTTGGAAGCATTACAATAAGAAAACATTAGAAAGGGGATTTAAGCCTCTTTTTTATTTTTATTTTGTGCATGGTGGTATTTTTTCTAATTAAAATTTTATGCATGGTGGTATATATCACAATTAAATTTTATGCTCTGTGGGTAAAAAAAATAAGTGCCGTCCGACCCCCCCATACATTTAATTCTGGAAAAGCCCTTACCTTATCCACCTGTAAACTGATGTCTACAACTTTCTCCAGGTATCCAAGCAGTAAGTTGGTTTTCACTACATCCGCAGAAGGTAAAGTTTGAAGAGGCTTGAACCCTGCTACAGGGTATCTAATCACAATCAAGGATATATAATAAGGGTACCAGTATCTCTGTTATATACCATTCATAGATATTTATGAAATAACACTGTCCTGAAGGCTTTCAAACAGGATGTGTCCTAGTTTGTTAACAGCGTGGGTTTATTAAAGGTTAAAAATAATAAGTATTCTGGAAAATTATTAAAAACATCTTATTTTTTAATGTTATTGCAATTTAAATTCTAAAACGGTCCTTCAAGGCCAAAACAATACATTGTTTAAAACACAGCATACTGATTAATATTACTTTAGATTCTTCTTTACATATGTGTCTGCAGCTTTTATAATTAATTTTTATTGAGTGTCTGAGATTATCAGTTGGTTGCATGTTTTTATACCCCTTTGAGGCCAAGCAGTCTAAGGCTGAGGTTGAAGGTTCGCTGATTCTACTCAGATTCATTGTGAAATCTTCCTATACCAGTAAAACTGAATTTGCCAAATATAACCCGATATGGCATTAAACCCATTAAATGTTTTTTTTTCTAAAGGTAGATCTACATGTATACAGTGGATCCTCCGTGGTCAAGTGGTCTGAGGCGCTGCCTCTAGATCACTTACCTCCCACCGCTAAGGTCGTAGGTCGAGTCCCACTCGTTCCAAAAACTTTGTGAGAAAATTTGCCAGTTACTTGCGGAAGGATGGTGGTTCTACTCAGTCTGAGGTCTTCCTCCACATTTAAAATTGGATATGCCATATATAACCTGAAATGTGTTGAAAATGGCATTAAACCCCATTAAAAAAAAAAAAAATACATGTATATAATAAAAAAAATCATTGCTAAACTAACTTAATATGGTTACCTACATCGTCTCTCATGAATATGTCTGATCAGCTTATCATACTCAAGGTTTTGCCTAATGAGCGATAAGATGATCTGATATATTCACAAGCAATGATACAGGTAATGGTTACAAGTTAATCTTGTAATAATCTGTATAGATTTATTTGACGAAACAAAGATACCTAAGAGGGGTAGAACCAAAGTTTGCCCTGAGATTCTCATTGAGTGACAGACTGACAGCAGGAAAATATGCGTATCCTGGACCACGATGTATACTTGAGAAAGCTTCACCAAGGCTGTGTCCATTTCTGAAATCAATAATTATACATAGGATTGATAATTATTCATTATGACTAAACAATGAATTACACACACATATCATGAATAAAAAATTTTCTGAGTTTTACCAAATACATTGTTTATATCTAACCACTCGTTTTAATTTCACTGGTATTCAACTACCTCATGATTAGCCTGAGCATACCAATCAACGTGATTATGCATATGATCTGACATTATTATTTAAAAAAATATGAATTGTGGAGAATGATTGTGCTGAATATTACACAAGGGTGTATGATGCTATGTGCGGTGCATAGAAATACAGATATTACTGAATTTACCCTATGCATAAGGACAGTAAAATATTAACTTTAAGTATTGGGACAGCCAAAAAATTAAGTATGTATTGCTGTCCCTATACATAGCGTAAATATGTTAAGTATGAATTTGAGCTTTGAAAAGTGTAGGCCCTATTTTAATAATCAAAGGCCTGAATGGCCTGAGGGGAGGCTCACTAGTTCACAGTTTTACCCATCATGTCAGCTCTTTCTTAAATTTCTTGTCAAAATATGATATACAGATCGAAATTCAGATAGAAAGAAATTTTGTTATAACAATGAAAATAATTTTTTTCAGATGACCTATGGATATTTTCTAATTTTTAGTTGGTGTTGATATAATTGTATAAAGTTATATTTCCTTTTTCATATCATAAACCAACATATTGATGACCCATCTAACACAATGCAATAAAACCAAATTTGGATCTCTATGTCCTCTGCTATGACAATTGCATTTTGAATCTTTTGAAACTACTTTATTGGTAGGAAGAAATGAAATCGTGGTCAACAAAATAACAAGGTTATAGAACAAAATTGTATTATGGGCCACACGATCCCTACAGAAGGCTTTGCCTTCCAATTAATCATTGTCAATAATATTAAATGCACAAAATTAAATTAATAGTTAAATTCAACAGGTGTAACGATGGTTCTCTTGTTATTCGGTAATGGTATTGGGTAAGTCACTTACAACTGACATCACTCATAGCACCTCACTTGCAAACAACTCATAATTATTTTTCAGTAACGGAATGGGTTACCATCAATAAACCTGGATATGCCATATATAACCTGCCTTGTGTTGAAAATGGCGTTATACCCCATTAAAAACAAAAAAAAAATCACCTATAAAAGCAGATTGAACCAGTATCACAGTCTATAGTACAAGTTATAACATCTCCAGTATACCAGGCCTGCAAATATAAAGAATAGCAATATACATCAATGTATTATAATCACATGATCAAAATAGTAAATGTACAAGAAACTAGAAATTTGCCTGTCGACACAAAGGCTGTGTATGTAGGCTTATTGTAACAATGCCGTTTGACTCATGAATTTCGGCTAGTGACAGTAGTAATACTACTACAGAAGATACAATATGCACAACGGAATTTCAAACTGAGTCTTACTAGCAAGTTTGATCACAATCAGTTGAAACTTTAGGTGTAATGCTTACAAGAATAAAAACAAAAATAATCAAACTGCCATAACTCTGATTTTTTAAAAAAAAAAATGATGGACTGAAATACGAGGGGCATTTCAAAAGTAATGCAACTGATTATTGTGTGGCCTCGCCTTGCACTGGATTTTTGTGAAAATTGTACAGATGTAGCGAGACATCCATTCTCTACACATACATACCAAGTTTACAGGTGTACACGCAGTATTATCGCTAATACAGTGATAAAAGCAACATATAGTCATTGACACTTATAATAAAATGGTTTGCAAGAGAAGTGTAATGGCAGCTGAAATTCGAGGTTATGTAAAGACTCGATGCCAGCTTGAAGTATCAGCGAAGGAGATTTTTGACGAATTGTGTGTTGTTCATGGACATAATGAAGTGTCGTATGCCACCGTCATGAGGTGGATTAAGAAGTTTAAAAGCGGTTGAGAATCCATTAATGATGCACCAAAATCGGGACGTCCTTGTAGTGCTACTTCTAACATTATGGTTAACAAAGTATGTGATGTGGTTAAGTCTGATGCCAGACTAACTGTTCATCAGATAGCTAGTATAGTTGATATTTCAGTCGCAAGCGTATTCCGCATTCTAAAATGTAATTTAAAAATGAGACGTATTACAGCTAGATGGATCCCTCATTTGTTGTCAGACAAGTAAAAGCGTGTCCGACTTGAAACCGCCAGAAAACTGCTTAAAATGTTTCCAAAATATCAAAGAAAGCAGTTTTCTGACATTATTACTGGAGATGAGACATGGGTACACTTTTTTGAGCCTACCAGAAAAATTAACAACAAAATATGGATTACCAAAAACTGTCGCCGCCCCACAATTGCCAAAAGATTGATCAGTGCTAAGAAAGCAATGTTTGTTATTTTCTTTGATATATGTGGTCCTATTATGCAACTGGTTGTACCAAATAGAAAATCTGTGACTGGTATATTTTATAAAGAAAAAGTGTTGAAGAAACTTAAAAAAACAATGTTTCAAACATCGCCCACACACTGGCTTAAAGCACCTATCCCTGTTGCATGACAACGCCCCTGCGCATAAGTCTGCTATTGTGACCTCGTTTTTGAACAAGGAAATGGTTCAAGTTCTTCCACATGCACCATATTCCCCAGACCTAGCCCCGTGTGACTATTTCTTGTTCCCTAAACTGAAAAAACATTTAGCTGGTAGACGGTATAGGTCCCGACAGACCCTGGGGTCCGCTGTTTATCAGTGTATGCTGGGTATACCTGAAAATGAGTATGAAGATGCCTTTAAGAACTGGATTAAATGTTTTGAAACTTTGTGTACGTAACAAGGGGGATTACTTTGAGGGTATGACACGTAAATAATTTAATATCTATCAAACGCGTGCTTTATATTACCCCAGTTGCATTATTTTTGAAATGCCCCTCGTACAATGACAATTTGATAATGCACAACTGAAAACATGCTTTAATTCCCTAGCAAATTTTGCCAAAAGCAGTTGAGAAATTTTAGGAGTAAAGCTGACAAGAAACCGTAACATAGATTTACCATTAACATTAAACAACTACAAATCTGCCATAAGTCAATGGATCACAATGCTAGAAGTTTAAGAGGAGTAGAGCTGACAACAAAGTCTGATGTACAGACAAGGGCATGATATCATTAAACTGGGGTACTGGTAGATATGGCACAAAATGTGGACATCCGCAAAAGTAAATCTGTTTATAACCCGCTATATGTTATGGATTAGAAAATGACAAATGCTTTCCTATCAATAATGTTGATTGATTGAATATTTAACGCCATTTTGATGCCATTGAAGGCTACAGACGATCAGTTAACCTAACCACTGTTTCCTGTGATCCTGGAAGGCTAACCAGTACTGGAGCACACCCCATCTCTGCAAGTAACTGATAACTATCCCATTTAAAACAGCCGTGTGAGACAAATGATAATGAGATGCAATGTTGTATATCAATCATCACAGAGACTGTAACCAAATATACCCAAAGTGACCTATACATATAATCATCAAAGCCATATAGCCAGTAACCTTAGTTACCAAAGTGACCTATACATATAATTATCAAAACCATACATTCAGTAACCTTGGTTACCAAAGTGACCTTTACATAAAGTTATCAAAGCATTATATCAAGTAATCATAGTTACCAAAGCAACCTATACATATAGTTATCAAAGCCTCATATCCAGTAACCATAGTTACCAAAGCAACCTATACATATAGTTATCAAAGCCTTATATCCAGTAACCATAGTTACCAAAGCAACCTATACATATAGTTATCAAAGCCTCATATCCAGTAACCATAGTTACCAAAGCAACCTATACATATAGTTATCAAAGCCATACAGACAGTAACCTTAGTTACCAAAGCAACCTATACATATAGTTATCAAAGCCGTATATCAAGTAACCATAGTTACCGAAGCAACCTATACATATAGTTATCAAAGCCTTATATCCAGTAACCATAGTTACCAAAGCAAACTATACATATAGTTATCAAAGCCTTATATCCAGAAATCATAGTTACCAAAGCAACCTATCCATATAGCTATCAAAGCCATACAGCCAGTAACCTAAGTTACCAAAGTGACCCACCTCTCCATATTTTTGGGTAGTTGCATTCCATTTTCTCTGTCTGCTGCCATCATATGCATACGAATCTTTCGTGTCTCCAACCCCTTCCTAAAACAATACAGTATAATTTCAAAGTCAATTGTTTAAACAAAAAGTTTTGTTTCCCTATGTGATATTTATAGCAATACAAGAAGACATGAGTGTTTTTTTTTTCATGTATTGATGGTCAGTCATTATATACATGTCAAAGGATATAAATAAAATTTTGTATTTCGATTCTTGCATTTTTTTTCATTCGTCCTGCATTTCTAGACCATTTTTTTATATTTTGGAAAAGTTAGCCTTACATTCTGTATCACAAATACACAAAAGATTTGACCTTTGGCTTCATGTTCTTACCTGCATTTTGAAGTCAATCTCAACACAATATCTCTAGTGATGAACATGTGTACCAAATTTAATCCAAATAATTTCAGTAGTTCTTATATTAAAAGGATGGCACAAAGAGTTAGTAAGCCACAAAATCATGAATGAGATCTTCAATCTGAATAGGAAATCTTCATGTTAAATATTTGGACCTAGGAAAAGTCTCAATTCATCTTTCAGGAGTGAAAAACCGTTTATCTAAAATGAAAAGTGCATCACACCATTTTTCTTGCATACCGGAAAAGGATATCTGCATTTCAACTTGGGTAAGATATTACTATCTCGCCCTAGGGCCGAGATAAAATTCTTGCGCTAAGATGTTAGACTCATTTATGATGTAATGTAAAAATATATGACGTAAATCATATTATTTAACGTCTTAAAAAAAAGAGACCCTTGTAAAAAATATAATGATAAATTAAGAGAAAACAATTATTTAACATGTTTGGTAGGCAAGAAAAAGAATCATTTATGGCTTTTTTTTGTTTGGATAAAAAATTCCATCCCTGGGGATAACTGTTTTCATGGGAACTCGGCAGAGCCTGGTCCCCGCCAAAACAGTTATCCCTTGGGACAGAATTTTCTATCCATACCTCAGGCCCATGTAAGATTCTTATAGTATCATACTATCATCCTTTGCTTACCTCTTGTGAGAATTTACACTTAATGGTGCACCATCCCACTTGCATTACCCCTTTTGATCCAAGCATCACCTCGTACATCCATTTCCCTGCAGAAGATGCAGGAAATATAATTATAAAATATATATAAAAATACAAAACTATATTTTCTAAGATTTTTCTCTCTGTCATACCTGTAAATTTGATGAAAGTACAATATTTGTGGTTTTGGCCTCAAATCTGAGAAAAGGAATGACATTCAAGCATTTGCCACAGTTATGCCCCTTTGCAATATAGGAAATGGAATTAGGATTCTGACAACATACCAGGTAATTTTAATCTTATATTAAATTTTGCACAATGTAGAAATATATATTATTAAAAAAGAGAGTTGAGTAAAAATTTATTAAAATTACCATGTGCTCTTTCACAAAAGTATTAACATCATCATGTGTCCCTTTAACAAAAGTATTAAAATTACTTAGTGTACCTTTAACAAAAGTATTAAAATTATCATGTGTCCCTTTAACAAAAGTATTAAAATCATTATGTGCCCCTTTAACAAAACTATCAAAATTACCATGTATCCCTTTAACAAAAGTAATAAAATTATCATGTGACCCTTTAACAAAAGTATTAAAGTTACCATGTGTCCCTTTAACAGAAGTATTAAAATCACCATGTGTCCCTTTAACAAAGGTATTAAAATTACTATGTGCCCCTTTAACAAAAGTATAAACATCATCATGTGTCCCTTTAACAAAAGTATCAAAATTATCATGTGTCCCTTTAACAAAAGTATTAAAATCATTATGTGCCCCTTTAATAAAAGTATTAAAATTATCATGTATCCCTTTAACAAAAGTATTAAAATTATCATGTGTCCTTTTAACAAAAGTATTAAAATTACTATGTGTAACTTTAACAAAAGTATTAAATTCCTCATGTGTCCCTTTAACAAAAGTATTAAATTTACCATGTGTCCCTTTAACAGAAATACTAGAGGTAAGGTTCACAACTTCATCTAGCTTTTCATGGTAAACAGCGTTCTGACTATGTTTAGTCATGATCCAATGACAGGTGCTACAGTATTTACAAAGTAAACATCAGAATGTTTTTATCCATCAACGGCCATAACTCTGACCATTCTGGTTCAATGTCGCCTATTGAAAAACTAGTAAACGTTATGATCAATAACATTCTTGCAAAGTTTCAACTCAGTCTGATGAAAATTAGGTAGCTAAAGGCAAATATCTGCATTTTTCAATCAATCAAGGACTATACTTCTGTCCACTTTGGTCCTATATGGCTGGACCAAGCTTTCATCATCAATAATATCTGACCCAAGTTATGATGCAATGAAAACTAAAGGTGACAAGACTGTTTATGAGAAAAAAATAATCATTTTTTCAAAAATGAATGGTCGTAACTCTGTCAAGTCTGGTTCGATATAGCTTATCCAAAAATTCATCTGAGCTCAGTCCAACATAAACATTCTGACCAAGTTTTGTCAGGATCAGATGAAACTAAACTGCTAAAGTGTTTATGAGAACAAATCAGTGTTTTCTATCAAGGGCCATGACTCTGACTATTCTCTTCTGATATAACCAGTTCAAGAACTCGTCCTATCCTTCTGATATAAATATTCCTACCAAGTTTTATCAGGATTGGATAAAAACTGAAAGTGCTAACACAAGAAAAGTTACTTGATAGAAGGTTATAAACCAAATTACCATGACATAAACCCTTCTGGCCTTTGTTCAGTAGATCTAAAAAAAAATGTATTTGTTTACAACTGAAGGACATACATGTATCATTACTTACTCAATTATGATAACCGGTAGATTTGATTAAATAAAAAACTTGACCCACATTAAATGATAACGTTAGTTAATCTCATGAAATGAATGAAACAATCAGATAAGAAAATGAAGGCCTTGATAAATCCAGGTAATTATTATCCAAAAAGTCTAGATGAAAAGTTAATCTGAGATGTTTGATTATATAGTCACTGTTTAAGTTTCCTGAAAAGCCAATTAAAAAGGGTAGTTTGAGTATACATGGCAAAATGGCAGCGGTGGTCTAGGGGTAAAGCATCTGCCTTGCATGCGGATGGCCATGGGTTCGATCCCCAGCCGGCTTATACCAAATACTTGGAAAATGGTATTAGAAGCTTCCTTGCTTGATGCTCAGCATTTAGAAAATAGTTGTAGGTCTTGTCGGCCCAGTGTCAGTTTAATGTGATTGGGTGGGGTATCATACCATGTGTCTTCTGTATAATACTGAAGTGTGGCAGTGTTAAATACATTACTTTCTCAAATAAACACCATCATCTGAAATTTAAAAATTGTTGTTCCATACAACAACATACATGACAAACTATCTGACTGGGTGGGGTATCATACCATGTGTCTGCTGCATGATACAGAAGTGTGGCAATGCTTAATAGATTACTGTCTCAAGTAGACACCATCACGATATAACTTGTTGAAAGAGATGTTAAACACCATATAACAACATACATGACAAACAATCTGACTGGGTGGGGTATCAAACCATGTGTCTGCTGCATGGTATGGAAGTGTGGTTATGCTTCATAGATTACTGTCTCAAGTAGACACCATAGTGATATAACTTGTTGAAAGAGATGCTAAACACTAAACAACAACATACATGACAAACAATCTGACTGGGTGGGGTATCATACCATGTGTCTGCTGCATGATACAGAAGTGTGGCAATGCTTAATAGATTACTGTCTCAAGTAGACACATCACGATATAACTTGTTGAAGAGATGTTAAACACCATACAACAACATACATGACAAACAATCTGACTGGGTTTGGGTATCATACCATGTGTCTGCTGCATGATACAGAAGTGTGGCAATGCTTAATAGATTACTGTCTCAAGTAGACACCATTACGATATAATTTGTTGAAAGAGATGTTAAACACCATACAACAACATACATAACAAAACTTAACAAATTGCTGCAACATGGAGAATGAACAAAACAAACCACTGAAGAGCTAACAAAAATTTTCACGTGTAAGCTTGAACACTTTCACATGTAAGCTTGATTGCCACGTGGATAGTAAAGTTAATACAAACCAATACAGTTTTAATATCTGAGGATGAGATGTTGTACTAACCTCGAAAGACACAACAATTGGCTCTCATACTGCTGAAGTTACTCTGACTGGACAGCTGGAAGAAAAATGAAATTTTGTAAATATTGACCAATATGGATTGATTGATTGATTGAATATTTAGCATCATTTTATGCCATCGAGGGCTAACAGATGATCAGTTAACCTTACCACTGTTTCCTGGGATTAACCAGTACTCGAGCACACCCCATCTCCGCAAGTAACTGATAACTATCCCACTTGAATCAGTGGTGAGAGACGAATGATAATGAGACACCATGTCGTATATCAATCATCACGGAGACTGTTGCCAGGCGGGGGATTCGAACTCACGACCCCTGGATTGATAGTCAGACGCGTAACCGATTGGCTTATCAGGCCCGACAATATGGAAATCATTAATGTCTCGCATCGTTAGTTTTTTAAATAGGTTAAATCTCCATTTAATGTAACCGCCATAACCTTCACCAGAAATTGACTACAATGAGGAAGCGAAACAATGTATAGCATGTATGGCATGAGCCCTGTTCATCGCTTGTCTTCATGCATTACTTGGCAGAAAAGAATATACAGGCATCAAAAACAGTTGTATTAAAACGTGGGCGTGCAATACAAAATTGTCATCAGATTAAATGAATGAATGAATGGGGTTTTACGGCGTACCAACACATTATAGGTTATTCGATGCCATCAGGAAGGAAGATTCCAGGTTCACTCTACATGAAAAAAGAACAACAAATTAACATACAGATTAAAAAAAATACACCAACAAATGAATATGCAGAATGAACCTAGAACCTTGATAGTTTCAGCAAATTCTATTGTATTACTCAAATTGTCGCTTCTTACAACACGCATGAGCCACAGGGATCCTATTCTTGCCACATCAGATTAAAATAATTGAAACAACGTAGCAGATTTTTTGTGATATCCTGTAGAAATAGCGCTAGTTTAATATAAAGATGGCGTATTACCCCTAGCCTGTCTGGATCCACAATAAGAGTGCCCACATTGGTGTTGATGTCAAATTGAAATGTCACTTCTTTTGGTCCAAGGCGACCATCTATTGCCTCCTGATCTGTTAAACAAAAGGATTATGATGTTCAAGCACTAAAACATAAATTTAGCATAGTTTTAAACAATATTTCACATTATATCACCATGTGTGTATTGGGACCATCAGTCAAGTCACTGTGTGTATTCTTAAAACAGTCAACTCTATGCTTAACTAATACTTAAACACTTAAAGTGGCATAACCAGAAAATTCTTATCTTTAAATTCAATAAAAAACTAGTATAATTGGAATATTTAGTATGAATAGTGGATATCTGGATCATATCTGGTGCAAGTACCATTATTTATAATCAAAATCATGTATTTAAATTCACTATTATCGCAGATATTTGAGTTAGACTTGACCTGGGGAATAACGTAAATGATTTAGTATAATATATAATCACAGTTACATCCGTTAACATTCAGAAATTTACGGTATCATCGATTAAACCTGAGTAATTGGCTAGGTTTAAACTAAGATTTATACGACAGATCTTGTTATATTCCTGCATGATGCAATGGTTGTATCTATGGATTATGACATGGGCAATCTGGATTCAATCCTGTGAAAAGATTTTTATTTTGTTAATTTCCCTAACAACACTTTTTTTCCTTATAGTGCTCCATAAATGGCTGCTTATATCCTCAAAAAATGTCCCAACTAAATGGAAAAAAAGTATTTGTCCATATATGTATTTACATCTCTGCACATATCTAATGACCATTCTTTTACTGACAGAAATGACCAAGTATATACGATTGAATAGGAAATTTTACAATAACTTCTGTCAGTGGAGCAACTTATTTGCAAATTAGAATTACTGATTAGTAAATTAGATTTAAAACATGTTTTAGTCACATTCAAGAGAGGTATCAGCCATTGTAAATGCATCGAAAGTCATGAGAGCTCATGAAAATGTTTGTCATTCATAAATAAGTTGGTTTTTTTTCTTTATAAAAGAAACGTCTTTATATACTGGTTATGCTGCTTTAAGAACCATGCCACACACACATAACAGAGTACTCCACCCAGTCAAATTAAACAGACACCAGGCTGACCAGTCTATCCCCTATTGACAGTGTCAAATAAGAAAACTACTAATACTGGTAAATACCGTAAAGTTACGAACATAATCGAAGCATTTTCCCACAAGTTTTTAAGGTCTAAAACAGGATGTGTGTATTATACTAGTGTACAGAAAAAATAAAAATGATATTTCAGGTCTCGTCGGAGTTTCACCCAAACTTGGTGATCATCAACAAAGGCCAGTCGACAATAGTATTTTCTGATGACTTTCATCTTGAACTTAAGGCAAAAAGCACAAGAAGTTTTAAACATGTCTTACACGCTTTATATTTTATGATTTCTATTTAAAAAACACAGTTTATAAACCCTTTTTGGTATTATTGTGTATTCTGAACTTCCAAATGGTAAAACAACAAAACTTTTCATTAAACTAGAAGTTTGTATATTTATTAACTAGACAGATGCAAATATTCAAATTCGGTTTTTCACTATTTTTATGCTCGTCATTAAACGGGATAATTGTATGGTGTTTAATGTTATAAAGAAATATATATGAAAATAATGATATTACTACTTTTTACAAACATGAATTTAATTTTTTTACAATTATGAATAATCATTATCAGTTTACAGATTAAAAATAACACAAAAGAAATTTAAAAATTTGGGACAACAAAATTGTGCAGTCTAGATTTTGTTACTCCATAATTAGCCAATCAAATTCATCTTTTACTTTGGTCCGGATTTCAAAATGGTGGATGTAGTAAACAACTGATTCATGCCTGCATATAATAGACGGATACTTGCTTTTTTCCACCAGTTTTGGCTTCAAAATCACCTGCGGGTTATAATCAAGTGCGGATTATACTTGAAAAAATACAGTATACTGATATGCTGCAGTCAATAAAATTCTAACAAGACCGCCAGTATAAAACTGTAAAAATATGGGTATATCAGCAAACTACATACACATGTAGCAATAGTTGGTATGCATGATTTAGAAGGAATATATCAGGTAAAAATACATTGCTAAAAAGATATAAAATTACATTTGAGATAGATAAAAAGCATCTCAATAACATAAGTAACTAACATCCAAATGGTTTGATATATCAAATCCACCGAAACATAACAAAATCGATGTTTTAATCAGAGTGGTTAACTTGTAAACCTGTATGATAGATCAAATTAAAAATAAAATCATGTGACTCATTTAGTATGTCAAAATATCTCAAGTAACTCTAGTTAGGAAATCCGCTTTTCAAAATATTAGTTTGGTGTGTTTGAATAAAATTAATATCCATTCAGCAATACATGGTTAATTAGTATATATAGGCATGGGACATTGGTAAAAAATGTTTTTAACCATTTTTTTAATTTGTTTGTGAAATATCCTGAAATACTCGCTTCCCACTCAATATTGGTACATGTGTATGTACCATAAATAAATTATAAATGAGAATAACAGGAAGCCAACATTACCTTCGACCTTCTGATTGACCACTTCCTCCTCCATCCATGTGGTCAGGTGAGCATCAAGGTTTGTTAGAGAGACAGCTTTCCTTGTGAAATAGTACATATAAAGGTTAGTCAGTGACACAATTTTCCTTGTGAAATAGTGCATATAAAGGTTAGTCAGTGACACAATTTTCCTTGTAAAGTAGTAAAAATGAAAGTTAGTCAGTGACACAGTTTTCCTAGTGAAATAGTAAATATAAAGGTCAGTCAGTGACACAGTTTTCCTTGTGAAATAGTAAATATAAAAAGGTTAGTCAGTGACAGTTTTCCTTGTGAAATAATAGATATAAAAGTTAGTCAGTGACAGGCTTTCCTTGTGAAAAAGTAAATATAAAGGTTAGTCAGTGACACAGTGTTCCTTGGGAAGTAGTAAATATAAAAGTTAGTGACACAGTTTTCCTTGTGAAGTAGTTAATATAAAGGTTAGTCTGTGGCACAGTTTTACTTGTGAAATAGTAAATATAAAAGTTAGTCAGTGACATGCTTTCCTTGTGAAATAGTAAATATAAATATAAAGGTTAGTCAGTGACACAGATTTTCTTGTGAAATAGTAAATATAAAAGTTAGTCAGTGACAGGCTTTCCTTGTGAAATAGTAGATATAAATATAAAGGTTAGTCAGTGACACAGTTTTTCTTGCGAAATAATAAATATAAAAGTTTGTCAGTAACAGTTTTCCGTGTCAAGTAGTAAAAAAAGGTTAGTCAATGACACAGTTTTCCTTGTAAAAAAAGCAAACATAAAAGGTAAGTCAGTAACAGTTTTCCTTGTGAAATAGTAAATATAAAAGCTTGTCAGTGACAGTTTTCATTGTGAAATAGTAAATATAAAGGTTAGTCAATTACACAGTTTTCCTTGTGAAAAAGTAAACATAAAATGTAAGTCAGTGACAGTTTTCCTTGTGAAATAGTAAACATAAAAGCAAGTCAGTGACAGTTTTCCTTGTGAAATAGTAAATATAAAGGTTAGTCAGTGACACAGTTTTCCTTGTGAAATAGTAAATATAAAAGTTAGTCAATGACACATTTTTCCTTGTGAAATAGTAAACATAAAAAGTTAGTCAGTGACAGTTTTCCTTGCAGAATGGTAATTATAAAGGTTTGTCAGTGACAGTTTTCCTTGTGAAATAGTAAATATAAAAGTCAATGACACAGTTTTCCTTGTGAAATAGTAAATATAAAGGTTAGTCAGTGACACAGTTTTCCTTGTGAAATAGTAAATATAAAAGTCAATGACACATCTTATAAATCAATTTTGATCAAACCAGGCTAAGAAATGAACAAAAATATTATGGATTTAATGAACTACTGACATGAAGTTAAGCCAAATGGTGCCAACAACTCTGATTACTTACTGCACGCCATCAGCACTTGCCTCTGATGCCAGGCCATCTGTTGGGAACACCTCACTCAGCAGCTGTGCCATATATGCATCTAAAAACAAAAACATAATAAAGTCAGTGTTGCAAATGGAAACACAACTGTTACCGACACAAAGTAGCAATTATCATGTTTGTTTCCACTTATAGTACTTTAATGCCATTATAAATTAATTGCTAGATTATCGTCTAAATTTTTGTTTAAAATGGGGAGTGCGGGAGGATTTTATTATTTTTTTTATTATTTTTTCATTTGTTTTTATGAAAATAAAAAGGGTAAGGGTAGCATGAAAATCAGAGGGCGGGTAGAGATGATAATCAAGTAATTAATGTATTATGGCCTAAATCTTGGACAACTTTTTGTTTTCTTCTAGATGCTGCTGTAAAACATTTTTTCTAATAATAAACAATATAAAACCTGCAATTCCATACAAATTATTCATATAATGCCAAATGTAATTTGCCATAATAAAGGTTTTTTGACATATATCATTTCATTAAGATATGAAAACAGTGTTATCATCAGTATCAAATATGCATCTTTTTTTACAGAGGATCTTACATTCATGCTCATTTATTATCTAATTTATTAAAAGAGTTGACAAAAATGATATGATGCTCGGCAGAGTCTCACATAATATATTTATGCCAACTCATTTAACTCTTTACTTCATAGAGATATAGCATAATAAATTAAATAATAAAAGAGCATGAATGTGAGATTCCTATTATCACATAACTCAGGAAAATGGCAACAATAATTTTTCATTAATCAGATCACCTCAATACGAAATGAGAAAAAATATATAAGTTTCTGGCATTCAGGATATGACGTAATGTCTCAACAAAATGTCATCTTATGATGACAAATCAACATCATTCAAGCAGGGTGGTAGAGTTATGGATAGAGAATTGACTGCTCACACCTGAGGTTGCTGGTTTGATCCTCAGCTCGACCCGATACCTCTCATATCAACAACACTCAGTTCTGGTTCTAACCAGGAAGTGCACTTGAATGCAGTTCATATAAGCTCATAGCTTTCATCACAATCAAGCTAAAATAAGTTAGTATAAATTAACATCATTGATACGTTCAGATAAGTCAGACAGTAGCTTGACATTTTAGTATGTATGAGGGCCGAGTGACATGGAAGACTCAGAGCGATAGATTGGTAGTGATATTACAATAGGTTAATATCTATAATATATAGATCCTAAATCCTCACCTGTGGCATAAAAGACAATGCCATAAAAAACGGATTTTTGATCATCTAAGGGCCACAACTCATACAATTATTATTGAATTATACATTCAAAACATGATATAAGATATTATGGTATAAGGGAGACAACTGTGTATTATAAAATTAAAGAAGATTCAATTAAAATTATTGCTACAAGAGGGCACACAACATGACAAAGGCAATCTTTGATTAATGCAAGGGCCATAACTTTGATACTTATAATCCAATTTTTCCAGTTTAACAACTAATCTGATATACATGTATAACTACAGTACTGTGTAACTTATCTGTAATTTATGAATATCCAATGGAAAATGGTGGTACTAGAGTGTACTTTAAATTCAAAATTACACACATTTTGACCATTCACAGGCCATTAGTCATCCAATTTGGCCAGTTTAATGACTTTTCGATGATATTGTGGTTATAAGGTCAAATAATGTAATTTTTCAGGATTCAAAGGTCACTGAAATGATGAAGACCAAATGAAAAGAGAGCACACAATTTTTTAAAAGTTAAAATGCAGATGATGGGCAACAATGCAATCAGAAATAGTTCACTTTGAACTTTGCTATACATAATTGAGTTAATAAATCATTACCTATCATTTTATTGCATATATGAGGGCTGATCATTCAACCTTGTGGACAAATCTCATGAAATGAAAATGACATGTCATATAAATTTTTCATGTGTTATGTTTGATCCAACTGTGTGTTAAAGATAATATGTTATTGTTGCTCTACCATGTTGCTATTGATACAGCAACATTATTACAAACATAAGAAATATAAGATATGCTAGATACTAGTATCAATGAAAAAAAAATCAATACTTATGTTGTGGAAAAAGTCGATGTGTACTTGCACAAATGCAGATTTTATTAGAATTGTATAAGAATTTGATGATCAACCCTCGTAGTTACAAACCACAATTTTACAAACCTTCATGCTTTGTTTGAGACAGAACTTGCAGACCTGGTTCCCCCTTGCTGGGTTTCCGTGTTTGTTCACTACTCGTTTTAGACATCGTAAACTAAATACCAGTCATCCAGTTGAAACTGCCAAAGTAAAATAAATTTAACTGTTACAAACAAGGTTTAAAGAATCATAACTGACAAAATTTTGTTATCAAACTATGATATGGAGTGTGGGGTCCAGTGGTAGAGCACCGAATCTTTGATTTGGCTTTGTGTGGTGTCCTTGAGCGAGACACTTTTTCTGCACAAGCTAAGTACTGGTTCCACCAGGAAGACTTTGAGCGTGATTTGTATAAGTTGAAAGAACTTGTTTTGCAATCGAAGTAAAATAAATAAGTTTAAACTAAACTATTGTTTAAGAATTACAGTTGTCAAGTGTTCAAAAATCAATGTTTATCATCAAATTAAACATCTGTTTAAATTTACAAGTCTAAAAGAAACAACATCTAAAATAATTCATGATGGGAATGTCAAAAATGAACAAGCACATCAGACATGTAAACATTCAATGCCTACAATGCGGCTATTTAAAAAAAACAGTCCTCAATGAACTGGTTCAGATTTAACAATGGTTAATATATATGTGCAGAATAAAAATACATGTATGTGCAAAACCAGATAATTTATTATTAAAGGGAGTATCTCAGGAAAAAATGCTATAACTGTCTTTAAATATAAATTACTTTAAAAATAGATAAGAGCACCTCATTTATCATTAGTTGATAAAATCAAAATGGTCAAATCCACCAAAACACGAAAAAATTGATATTTAAATTGAAGTGGTAAACTTGAAACGAAATCTCCATTCTGAAAATACACAGCACTTAAATACTACTTGGCAACATTCACATTGTCAGTCAATCTTATTTTTTTTTAAAAACCCTGATATACTCACTTTAAAACTCTGTTATAATTTGTTGTAGTTGAATGGTGTTTAGCTTCCTTTTTACCAATTTTTCAGCGTATCATGATGGTGCCTACTCGAGACAATATTTTAAGCAATGCCGCAACGAAGTATTATGATGCAGGCACATGGTATTGTACCCCAACAAGTCACATTATACTGACACCAGACCTAAAACTATTCTTTAACTGCTGAGAACCAAGCAAAGAATCATCAAGTACTATTTCTCAAGTCTTTGGTATTTCTCTACCACTAGACTACTGCTGCGGATTCCATTATAGTAAACAGGGAGGCTGAAGTAGCATTGGTTAATGTGGAAGTTTTAGGTTATTACTGATTTAAGACAAGGAGAGGGTCCTCCACGGTCACGTGGTCTAAGGCGCTGTAACCTAATCATCTGTCACTGTTGAGGTTGAGCTCATTTCAAAACCATTATTAATTGCTAGACTATCATCCAAAGTTTTCTTAAAAACGCGGAGGATTTTATTTTTTATTTCTATTTTTAAAATTTTTGATGTTTTTTTAATAAAAATAAACAAATTTAACAACATTTTTTTTATTAACGTCTCACTACACAGTTACGTCCCTTTTTTCCAAAGGTAGCAAGATTCATACGCTTAAAAAAAAAGCCTTTGTACTTTGGTTGTGAAATATTTTCAAAATGGTTCATAGTGGTTGTGATTTCTTGCTGCAGATGGGTAGAGCAAAATTTGGCATGACATATACTGCATTTAGACATCACTGGTGTTAAAAAAGTGACTTTTATAGGATTTCAACACATGCATGTAATTTATGAGCATTTGAGGACTTCTTTTTTTCTTTTTTCAAAAAAGCTCAGGGTGTCACTGCACCCTCTTTAAAATAAAAACAACGTGGACAACTTACCAGTTATTGTGCATTTTTATGTGAGTATACATTCCTGCTATGAAAAAAAATACTTTAAAAAAAAATCTATGTGGAATTATTTTTTTACCTCTGAAATCCTAGACCTTATTTTATATAGAACAAAGAACAAAACTCAACTGTGTAGTGAGACATGAAATTAAAATGGTTGGGCGGCATGATTATTAGGGGGTGGGCAGGTTTGATAATCTAGCAATTAATTTATTATGGCCCAAGAAAGTTTCCTAGTTATTTGCAGAAGGAGGTGAGTCTAATCAGATTCATTCTGAAGTCTTCCTTCACCAATAAAACTTGGTATGCTATATTTAATATCTTGAAGTGTTGAAAATGGCTTTAAATCCTTTGCAAAGAGAAGGTAAATCATTTTTGTTCTCAAGAACTCACACCATTATTATCTCCATTGAATACTCCAGACCTAGAGAATGAAATTTAAGCTCTTTTTTTCAGGGATTTATATTGCAGTGACTTATAAAATATTAGTTTGGTCTGGTAACTCTTGCTCAGGATCCACCCTCGCATATACACTTGATACTATTACGTCACAATCCACTTATCAAGAGCCTACCAAGGGTTGTTTGTTAAAGCAACACATCCACGTTTAAACTTTTTTAAAAAGTTTTTCAGTTGAGTTGTGAGCACATTTCCCATACATAAATATATGGTCAGTGAGCTGTATATGTGCTAACAAACACTATCCAGAACACTTTAGAATTATAAAAAAAGATGTCCAAATTATAAAGCGTGACAAACGCTTTATAAATTATTTTTAAATTGCCGAGGATTCCAACTTGGCTTCAAATTGAATTATGCGAGTCGTACTTTACCTGCCTTGAAAGTCATTTTGACAATTTTTTTTGACTCGGGTGAGTTACATGCTTGTTTTATAAAGTGTTAGTCACGCATTATAATTTGGGCATCATTTTGTTCGGGATTGTGTTTATATTCTCATATACAGCTAATTGATCATATTTTTTTATGGGAAATGTGCTCATAACTCAATTAAAAATTTTTTTTTTAAAAGTTCAAACGTGGATGTGTTGCTTTAAGTACAGTTATTAAAAAAGTAATTTTATTTTTGATTTTATAGGAACAATCCGTCACTTCCGTGCAATAAATTGTGTTTCCAAACAAGCTTCGTAACTCCCCATTTTCTGTCAAAGGTGTTTTATTGGAAAGAGATGAATATTAATATGTAAACAAAACCCGTTCTTAATTATGTGCTAATAATGTTCTTTATATTTATTCTTTTATTTGCAAAGTTTCTCAGTGATAAAATAAACATGTATTCTATCATCTGGATGAGGAAAACTGACCTATATTAAAACTAAAAATGACTGTTTCGGAAGTTTAATGAGCCTTTAATAATGCCTTCAAAGCCAGCTTTAATAAACATTAGTGCACCCACTCACATTCAGTGCTCCAGATTAGCTGTATATTTACGTATTTCACTTAAATAAATTTGTAGAAAATTCAAATAATTTTGTTTTCAACCGTTACCATTAAGCAAATAATTTTTCTTTCACGCAAAACAGTGTAAACAGATGTGTATCCAAACAGTTGCTTGACATTTCCTTTATATCAGTAAACAGCTATATAAATTGGTTCTCAGTTATTCATTTGTACCTCACAAGCTATTAGCAGAGTGAAAGTAGAGACGAGTACCAGTTTATTCAGCCTTCTCATACAGGAAATTGCATATTATTTGTACATCGTAGTAATAAAAGTGTCTAGATGATCAAGATTTCACACTTTGACAAACTGTCAAAGTCAGAACGAAAAGCTAGGCTTGCAAAGGAAAGAACATGTTCCAACCCAAATCAAATTACAATTCTGAGTTACTTTTTGTCCCCAACACCAGTTTCTTCAATAAATAGTTTTAAACTATACTATTTAACATTGTCAACTAGAATTAGACCAGAAATTATGAGCTGCAGGCAGGTGCATTTGTCCAAGAAGAATCTAGTTCAGCCAGATTTAATTCAGTAGTTATGATGCAAATCAAAAGTTGCTGGCAGCAACAATTTCACAATTCTGTGCATTTGATATAGAATAGTTTAATCAAGATAAGACATTTGAATTACTTTCATTTAGACAATTCTCCATGTTTCACTCAATTATTGTAAACTTACTGAGTGAAAATTACCCAATTAAATATTTTGATTAAATAAGATTTCACTCAATTAGTTTAATTTTGAAGAGTTTCACTCTTTTTAGTCAATTCTTATCTGGGGTACTGCACATTTGACATTTCAACCGAGTTATTATTCAGATATCTCAAGAACACCATTAGAAGATGATATGAGTATACCAAAGTGGTGAAGTACCTTACACAGAACAAGCTGCAAAGAAGCACGGAAGAAGCGAAGCTTACCTAAAGTCTAATGATGAGTGCAGAAAGTTAGTTTTGACTGTTTGTGGATGATAATATTTCAGACCAGATTGATCATTTAAATATTTTTGTGATATCATGTGTACATGCTATGAGATTTTTTTATGTAGCTGATGCAATGATTTATTTTCATATTTTCATTCATAACTGAAGCAACATGCAAAATGAAAGAGTTGCGGTGGTCTAATGGTTAGCA
This sequence comes from Panopea generosa, assembly GCA_029582155.1. Taxonomy (NCBI): domain Eukaryota; kingdom Metazoa; phylum Mollusca; class Bivalvia; order Adapedonta; family Hiatellidae; genus Panopea; species Panopea generosa. Next base: position 1,642,062 of record CM055903.1, on the reverse strand, counting down.
TGCCTGCTCCAAGACACAGAGGTCTCCGGATCAATTACACTTGGGTTTCATCAATAAAATTTCAAATGCACGACCACAGCCTTATTCGGACAAGATACTGTGAAAGCATGCAATCCTTCGTAGGCGATTTCAAGCAGTTGGCCCATGTACAGGGAGTCATACACTGTGCACATAAAATATCTCAGGGAACTTCTATATAAATTAGTGATGCAAATGCCGGTAAACCTCCCTCAGAAACAAGGCTTCCTACAATAATCAGAAATTGATGAGTACCCGAAACTGATTGCTGGAATTATTTAAACGGAAGAAAAAACATAAAACAACAAAAAAAAAACATTCAAATATAGATTTAACCCGATTTAACCTTTTCAAAATATTTGCATCATTCTTGAATCAATCGTGTTTTGTCTTGTATCGTCTTCACTTTAATCGAGGCACTCCTATTTTTCTAGAGATAACGATATTGATGAAGATAGTAGATACAAACAGTACAGATTGCACTGACGGAGACAGGGCAGGAAGTGCCTAACAACACCCAAGGTAAAACCGGAAATTATTACAAAAGAAATAGTTAATCAAATAATCTTATATTTTAGTATAAGTTAGGCAAGCGCATTAATCTTATTTGTAAAAATTAAAATATATATATAATGTACCCATATAGTACATATAAGTACTAATATTATTGTTTGTAAATATTGAATTTAAAATGCAAAATATACACCTGACGTCATATTATTCATACGCGGATTCTGCAGCCATCTTAGTCTCGCCGGTGGAAATTCATTGCCAGCTTCCTGGTAAAATAACAGCGTCGTGATGGATGAGGAATATGATGTCATTGTGTTAGGAACAGGCCTGACGGTAAATTATATAGAAACAAATAAGTGTACTTTAACTTTTCCCGAGCTTATACTTTTAGAACGATTTACAGATCTTGTTTCTCCCCACCCCCTTCCTGAAAATCAATAAATTGACGAATATGGATAATTAGTTGAAAAATATATCGTTTTCGCGTGGAGATTTATGTGTCGATTGTCAATTTCATATTTTGTTTTCATATTGGGCAAGTATGTACTACAACTCTGTGTATGTGTTTTTTTCTGTAAAATAATCCACAATCAAAATTTTTAAACGTCTGTTCAGCTCTGTTAAACAGCAAACAGGTTCAATGACTGGCTCCCTAAATTTATTGTGTACTTCCTGCTAATATGAAGTTGAGCCAGTGTCCAGGAAAATGTGCTGGCTAACAATAGCAAACATTTATTCGAAACCGTATAAGTGAATTTCATTAGCATAAAAATGAAGCTAAATGCGCTGGTTCAGTAGCCCATCCACAGACGGGTGATGGTAGTTTCGTCTACCTACCGGTTCATCTACCTTAATTTAGTGGTGAAAAGATGAGTGGTTTCGTCCAGCTTATTTTATATAATGTTATGTCAATTTTGTATAGTGACATGTGGCACGCCAATTAACCAGGTGTGATAATTGAATATACAGCAAGATTCTGGATAGGTGAAAATTCCGGGCTATAATTCCATTTAGTCATGTTTTTCATTGAAAAGTACTATTTTATTATTTTTTTATTATCAAAATTTGAATAGGAAAAAATAGTTTAATTACTTTTTTTTATTTTTATCAAACAATTCCAAAAAAATATGAAAACAATCGACATCATCAACTCTTGGTCTGTAATACTGCTAACCCATCATCATCAGTAACCTTCTGTTCCAGGAGAATACACTATGTCAGGGCTAGAATTTAACTTTTTTGTGCACTGGCAATTTTAGCCAGTGCTTAAAATTTCAACTGGCCAAATTTGAAACCTAACTAGCCAAACCAACAAACCAATTTTCGCAGAAACTTTAAGACCTAAATGTCTAAATAAACCCAAAATTAATTGTTTCAAAGCCTGTATTTATTTAATAGACAATGGTATCACGGTTATTATATATGTTAAGGTATAACAATTTCAAAGCAATACTTTACAAAACAAAATATTTTCAAAAATAAAATTGTCTTTGTCATTTATTATACTGCTATAAATAAATGCATACAATGATATATTATAAATAAACACTTTAACTAAACAAAAATATGAATCATGGATTTAACAATAAAAAGTGTTCATAGACTGAGAGTGAGACATACACACATTTCTATTTATAGAATTAATATAGCCAATGGACGTTTGTTTTAAAATAAGATCTAGATCTAGCCAAGGACGATTGTTTAACATGTGTAAATGTTGTGATATCATAGTGATATAGTTAATTATTATGGATGATCTGTCGATTGCGTGGTTTCTACAATTGACACACCATTTTGTCATTGTCAACTTTATAGCCCAGTGTGATATTAAGCTCTCGCTCCCATTTCATTACAGCATTAATGGAAGGATTATTTCTCTTTTAAGCTTGCTGGGATGAAGTCCAAGGAGAGTTATTGTCATGACTCCGACGGTGGCGTCGTCGTCTGTTGACACCCAGATTAAACTTTTGCGTTTAAGTTTCAGTTATCTATGCAATCACTCATTGGATGTCAATGAAACTTTGCATGTGTGTTTACCATCATCAATTGAACACACAGAGATAAGAACCATAACTCTGGATTGCATTTTGGCACAGTTATGGCCCTTTTTGGACTTAAGACACCAGGTTAAACTTTGTATTTAGTTGCGTTTAAGTTTTAGATATCTATGCAACTAATCATTGGATGTGAATGAAACTTCACATGTGTGTTCACCATCATCAATGGAACACACAGAGGCAAGAACCTTAACTCTGGGTTGCATTTTGGCACAGTTGTGGCCCTTTTTCAACTTAATTTTTCAGGTTAAATTTTTTTTATCAGGTAAGATATCTATGCAACCATTCATTGGATATAAATGAAACTTTGCATGTGTGTTCACCATCATTATTGAAACACACAGAGACAAAAACCATAACTCTAGGTTGCATTTTGGCAGAGTTATGGTCCTTTTGGACTTATATTTTCGTATGTAGACACCCAGGTTAAACTTTTGCGTTTAGTAGCGTTTAAGTTTAAGATATCTATGCAACCACTCATTGGATATCAATGAAACTTTGCACGTGTGTTCACCATAATTGATGGAACACACAGAGACAAGAACCATTACTTGTAGGTTGTATTTTGGCAGAGTTATGGCCCTTTTGGACTTAAATTTTCATCTGTAGACACCCAGTCCAAACTTTTGCATTTAGTTTTGGTGTTTGCCCTTAATCTTAATCTTTGCATGGGTGGTGAGTTTTATCCCATCAGCGAGCTTTGTTGTCTTCTGACAACTCTGTTCCTTGTTGGTACTCGCTTTCATTCGTCGGTTCAATGGAGAAAAAAGATGTTATTTTATCAGCCATTTTAACAGCTGACAAAATTTGTAAACAATGAATTTGACAGGTTTCAACTTTACTTTTATTTTATAGAGTGAGTGCGCAATCGATCAAACTAGATGCAGTCTACTCATTATTTTGTTGACAGGTTTTAACTTTACTTCCCTTTTGCAGAATGAACTCGAGATAAAAAAATTGGACGCAGTCTTCTCATTTAAATATTTAATACATGTCATTGACAATCTTGCTGCTAGGGGGGTAATTTGGAGAGAGAAGCAAAAGAAATTGGGTAAAATTGGCAATAACAATAACTCGTTATTTTTACCTGGATTATACTTGTTATTTTCAAAAATCAATAAAATAAATAGAACAAAACATTAGTAATTTTTCTCAACTTGGAATCCACTCGCAAAAAAAATGCCAGCTTAAGTAATTTCAACTCGCATTTTCAAAATACAGCTTGATTTTGCGAGTTGCGAGTGCTTAAATTCGAGCCCTAATGTAAAGCCAGCCATGTAGCTGAAAATACAAACAATACCATATATATCCAGGAAAAAATATGTTTATGAAATTAATATTTTCCCGCTATATAAAATAAGGTAGACGAAACCACTTATGGCTTACTATATAAAATAAGGTAGACAAAACCACGTACGGCTTACTATATAAAATAAGGTAGACGAACCGGTAGGTAGACGAAACCACTGTAATTCTCCACAGACAATGTCTATATTGCCCTTTTGAACAAGGAGGGTTCTCAACAGGAAGGAATGCAAGCGCTAAGGTAAGAGCGCGTAAACACCTACAACACATTTTTAAGCGCTGTGTAAGGCACTCATTGAAATATATATCACTAATAAAACTTGTATTAATCAGTTAGTCATCATATTTAGTATGTTTCATTTTAGGCAATAAAATGAGAAAATATATGTAAAGAAAAATAATGATTTAAGGAAAAGTAAGCTTTTGTGAAATTTTGTTAAAGAAATCAAGCGCTAGGGGAATACCATTTCTGATAGTAAAGTGCTGGGGTGCCCCTGTGCTTAAATGGTCTAGGAGAAGCCTGACAATGAATATGAATTCATCGAATTTCTTGGATGTTTTTGTTGATGGAGAGTTAGCCAGGTGTTGTTTTTCCTATTGACATAAGATAACCATTATGTGTTAGTATGCTGTATAAAAAAGTTCATTCATTCATATTTGTTTCATTTCAGGAATGTGTGATGAGTGGCCTGCTATCTGTGGCTGGTAAGAAAGTACTGCACATGGACAGGAACAAGTTCTATGGTGGACTTAGTGCTTCCTTAACACCACTTGCTGATGTAAATATACTTGTATCTTAAACACTTGAATCATATATGGAATTCTTTAATAAACATCTTAGAACTAAATCTGTACTGATAATATTGGCTTCAGAGTTTGACAATAATTGCAATATTTGAGTCACAATTCAATACTGTAGAACATATTGTGGTATTCAGGGCTCCAAGAAAATTTAAATATCAGACCGGCTCCAGGCAAATGTACATGCTATGGGGAAAACAGAAATTTTTCATTTTCACACCCATGTTTACAAAAAAAAAATTCTATTTAAAACCTAAAGCATTGTCTGCTCATAGCAAATCACTATAAATTAGTAACAAATCAGTTTGGACAAATCAAGGGGCTGGGATGCATAAGGGTCCTGTACAGGGACTCAAAGTATTTCCTTTCCATAGTAATTAATTTTTGTTCAGTAAGGGTGTGGTAGGGGCATTTATCCATAAAGGCTTAAACCAGCCCAAAGAGGGTTAATATTGTGTAATCTCTAAAAATCCTGTCACCTCTATGAGCAATTAGAGCGTCCTCAAGTCCTCTTTGCACTCTTGTTTTTGTTGTTTTTAAAAGTTAAAAAACATGACATGCATTCTGACATGCACACCATTCTTTCAGAATTATAGAAGTTAAGTATTTCATTCTTTTGGCTAATTAGGAATTTTGTGTTTCGACAGAATTGAATATTGTCAAAATTTTGCAATGAGTTTGACATGGTCATCACAATGGCAGTCTGGTGTATGTGCATCTGTGCGATCTTTTCTGGACTATAATTTATTGATGCATTAAAGGATTTTGAAGAAACTAAATGTTCACCACATTCAGACTGTTGCAAGCAAGCCCAATGTCCATAGCTGAAAGGTCAAAGCAACACACTTAATGGTTTAAGGTCAGAAATAAATAAGACCGTGGCATGGTCTAGTGGTAGAGCGTCCGCCTCGCATGTGGAAGGTTGTGGGTTCAATCCCTGGCCGGGTCATACCATAGACTTTAAAAAAGGTACTAGAAGCTTCTTCGCTTGATGCTCAGCATTTAGAGGAGAGTTCTAAGTCTGGTCGTCTCGGTGTCAGTATAATGTAACTAGGTGGGCTATCATACCATGTGTCTGCAGCATGATACTCCAGTGTGACAGCGCTTAGAGTACTGTCTCAAGTAGACACCGTCGCGATATGACTGAAAAATTGTTGAAAGTGACGCTAAACACCATATAACAACAACAGAAATAAATAAATAAAAAATCATGTTGGCATCATATCTTGTAAACCAGCTGCTCACCATAACCAGATGACTTATTACACACAATATGTCAAAGGTCAAGGTCCATGGAGAAGAATTTCATAGATTTTATCTTCTGTCCTTATCCATATTTGTACATAAAACTAATTTGTATATAATGTAAATTTTAATGAATACATGTTTAAACCAAAGGTCAATGTCACATCGAGAGGCTTAAGACATGTTGATTCTTAATAATTGTTAAAAGCATCGAAATGAGAAATAATGAATGGGGCTGCTTAAGACAAGTGGCTGCTTAATAGAGGTGGCTGCTTACATAGGTACAGTACAGTATTTAATATGTTGGTCTCTTATCTTCTAAACCACTGGTCAGAGCTTGAAATAAAGTGCAACAAATGTTCACCATAATGAGACAACATTCGACCACAGGTCAGTATTGTGGTGTTTAATATTGCAGCCCTTGGGCACCTCATTAATATTTGTAATATCTCAATAATTAAAAAGATGGAATTAATTGAAACTGTGATCATGTTAAAATATTTCATTGTCATAAATGTATAGGTTTATAATTCATTTTGACAGATTTATGGCATTGTTGAATGTATTTATAAGGCCATTATAAATTAATTGCTAGATTATCATCCAAATTTTTCTTAAAAACGGGGAGGGCGGGAGGATCTCAGGGCTAGAATTTAACTTTTTTGTGCACTGGCAATTTTGGCCAGTGCCTAAAATTTCAACTGGCCAAATTTGAAACCAACTAGCCAAACCAATTTTCGCAGAAACTTGTAGTCCTAAATGTCTAAATAAACCCAAAATTAATTGTTTCAAAGCCTGCATGTTATTTAATATGCAATATTAGCTTTTTTTATTTATAGACAATGGTATCAAGGTTATTATATATGTTAAGGTTCAATTCAAAGCAGTAATTTACAAAACAAAATATTTAAAAAAATAAAATTGTCTTTGTTATTTATTATACTACCATAAATAAATGCATACAATGATATATCATTAATAAACACTTTTAACTAAACCAAAATATGAATCATGGATTCAACAATAACAAGAGTTTAATTAATATGGATGATCTGTCAATCGCGAAGGTTTCTACAATTGACACACCATTTTGTCATTGTCAAGTTTATAGCCATGTGTGATATCGAGCTGTCGCTCCCATTTCATTACAGTATTAACATAAGGATTATTTCTCTTTTTTCTTGTTGGGACTCACTTTCATTCGTCGGTTCAATGGAGAAAAATATGTTATTTTATCAGCCACTTTAACAGCTGACAAAATATGTAAACAATAAATTTGACGGGTTTCAACTTTACTTTTATTTTATAGAGTGAGTGCGCGATCGATCAAACTAGATGCAGTCTACTCATTATGTTGTTGACGGGTGTTAACTTTACTTCCTTTTTGCAGAATGAACTTGAGATCAAAAACAATTGGACGCAGTTTACACATATAAATATTTAATACATGTCATTGACAATCTTGCTGCTAGTGGGTAATTTGGCGCGAGAAGCAAAAGAAATTTGGTAAATTTGACAAGAACTCGCTATATTTACCAGGATAATATTTGTTTATTTTCAAAAATCAATAAAATGAATGCAATAAGTAATTTTCTCAACTTGAAATCCACTCGCAAAAAAATGCCAGCTTAAGTAATTTCAACTCGCATTTTCAAAATACAGCTCGCATTTTGCGAGTGGCGAGTGCTTAAATTCGAGCCCTGGATCTTATTTTTTATTTTTAAAATTTTTGATATTTTTTTAATAAAAAAAATTTGTTGTTTTTGTTTAATTTTTTTTTTATGAAATAAAAAGGTCAGGGTGGCATGAAAATTAGGGGGCAGGCGGGGATGATAATCTAGCAATTAATTTATTATAGCCTAACCATTACTGTTACAATTTTTATTTGTTTAGGTGTTCACATACTTTAATAAGGAAGTACCAAAAGGGGAACCTTATGGCCGTGGGCGAGACTGGAATGTTGACCTCATTCCAAAGTTTCTGATGGCCAATGGTAAGTGTGTTAATGGATGCAGATAGCTGAAGTTTAGAACTGGTACTGACAAATGTTGCTTAAATTATGTTTGATATGCGTTGACCAAGTTGTTTTTGTACATGTAGTGTGAACCTGGAATCTTCCTTCCTGTTGGCGTCGAATAACCTATAATGTGTTGGTACACCATAAAACCCTATTCATTCATTCATATATTCAAGTAAAGACAGTTGTTAGCATGTTGGTAACTAGATGTTTTAATTTGAATTCCATTATACATTTTCACACAATTAAATCATACAGCCATCTATATAATACTCTAAAGACCATTTAGTCGTGACTAAGTCATTCCTCACAATATGACTTTGAAAGACAACATTTTGTTGGGCTACCTTACCAAATAAAGATTTGTCTTAAGTGGGTGAGGGTTTTAAAAATACTTTTTGAAGGCCTTGTATAGTATTTGAATTACAGATAATGTCATCAAACCCATTCTAGATACATGTAAAACATACAGAAGTACAACATGTTTGTACAGCAATAGTCTGACAAAAGGAATTGATATTGATTTAAAATAACTTTCCTGTAGGATGAATAGAAACCCATCTTTAAAAGTATATTATTGTATTCTATGTGCAAAATATAGGGAGACATACTGTTTTCAGCAAAATATTTACAATTCCTATTTACATTTTTATTTCTGACAGCCGAGCACTACATGCTCAAAATGAACTATTGTGGTCTCCCCTTGTCCGTTGTCAGCATTTTCTCCATTAATACTCCAACAGCCTAAATTATTGAGCATCCATAATTAACTAAACTTGGAATTTGTATGCATGGCCAATAAATCTGGATCTGATCTGCTTTCTAGGTTCTATTACAGGCATTTGTCATTAAAATTAAACTGATTATCATTTAAATCATAATATGTAGTTAGGTACATATTCAAACATAGAGAAATTTCGTCTTAAGCATTCGTGACTGTTTCGCTGTTTTGACTGGGCTTAAAAAAACACAAAAAAGACAAGTCAATGCCAACCTGCCTTGCTTTTTTGAGACCGTTGCCCTAAACACGGAATTATTTTTTCTGCCTAATTTTACCAAAAATGATTTATAAACCTAAATTCAGTTAAAATTTTATTCCAAAAAACTAACATGACACATTGAGGACATTATCTCACCAAATTATATACTTCAATACTGTGCAAAAGCTTAAAAAAAAATTGCACATTTCAGTCATTCACAATAAAAAAATCTTCAAATTTTTTTATGAAATTTTATTGTAAATATGTATAAATTTGCTTAATTTGAGGCGTAACCATGCCAACATGTGTTTTATGTTAAGGAAATGTTGCCAATTTATCATTGAAGACATGAGGCTGTCCTTTAAAAAATAAATTGTTTGCCGTGCTCCTACCTACTCACTCAAAGTTGCAGCTACCCAAACCTTTTTATTGACATTCAAAGCATCTAATTTTTTTTTCATGAATTCTGTTCATTTTTCTTAAAAATGACTATATTAAATCAAAATTTTGAGAGAGAAAAAATTTGCTACCTACCTACTCACATAAAAAATACTGGGTCGGAGCACAGCAAACAATTATTTTTTGAAGTATGGCCTGAGTAAAAAAGAGGTTATATTTCCTACAAGTAACGTTTTGGAAAATCAACCCAATTGCACTGAAGTCTCTTATAGGTGTAAGCCTACCATTGATTTTTGTTCTTTATTCTATAGTGAATATAAAAAGTTTGAAGGCTTGTCATTCATAGAAAGAACCAAATGGAAGAAGCGAAGTTTACATTTCCTTGTTTGCCAACCTCTGCACTACCAAAATATGATGAGAAAAGTAGGGGCCATGTGTCGTCCAAGAGAATTTTATCTGTTCATTGTTCACACTGTTGACAAAGTGAAAGTAGACTTCAGAAATCATGTACCGTATATCCTCGGCCATAAGGCGAGTCTGGCCATAAGTCGAGGGGACTTTTTGACCTTCAGATCTCAGTTTTTTGCATTGACCCTTCCTTAAGTCGACCCAGAATTTTCGAAAAGGAAGTGGGTGAGATTTGGGTCACCTAAATATTAAAATTCCTACAGTAGCGATTGCCTGCACTCACAACTGACCTTACGCCAGTATACGTTCATGTACCGTTATCGAATCAACGGCAAATATGCAGCCGACAAACAAATGCAGTCTTCTGTTGAATATTTGGTATATTCTGTAATCCGTGGATAAGTGTCACCACATGTGGGAATGCAAATTGCAATAATCGGTTACTTCTGACCCAAATATCCCAAGGCAATTTTCGGCATATATGTTTACACCCGTGCCAACATCGTATAGGTTGCTAGGCAACGCAATCGTTCGGCTGACCAAGATCAAGGTTTCCCTTGCATAGAGTTAAAACATCAAGCGTCTAATTGAAACCGATCATTTTTTTCAACTGTCAATCAGAGTTTTCCATGAACAAAGTAACTTTCCACGTGTGACGTAATCATCCTTTGTGTTTGCGAGATGCATAGTTGATTGACAAGAGTGTAATTCAATTCTGCACTTTGGTGTCATTGTTCATATAGACTGTTGCTGAAACTGAAATTCGACGTTCAAAACTTCAGTAGGAGCTGACCGTTGGTAAAAAAAATCATCACTCGGGACTAGGACGGGGCCATAAGTTGAGTAGGGATTCAGAGAGTGATTTTGGAGTCTTAAAAATTCGACTTATGGCCGAGGATATACGGTATTCATATTAACCACCATTATGTCAGGGCCGTACCCACACTGAGACAAATGGAGGTACTTTTAGAATTTGTGGAGGTTCACATGTTTATTAGTGTTTTTGTTAAAAAAATAAAGTTATTCCCAAAATATGAATTACTCTTGCAAAAATATGACATCTATCGTCAGTATGAATGTATCATAATAGTCAGCAAATACTTGTCTTACAGTGTATTACTAAGAGTTGATATGTACTGGTATGACAGGTCTAAAAAGCCATCAATCTATTCAAGATAATAGTGTAAAATATGGGAAAATTGTATAAATTGCAGTTTGTGTTATAGATTTGAACAGCTTGAAATGTCTCTGAAATAATGGAAAAATGCAGGAAATGCATGCCAGGAGCTCAATATTTTTGTGGGAGCATACCCCCGACCACCCTTAGCAAAGTAGGGATGGTGCCTCCTGTAATATAAAACTTTGGCTATGGCCCTGTGTGCGACTACTGCACATAAGCATTTCCCGTCTCCAATGGTTGTAATATGCCTTCAAGACTGATTCAATTTTATATGTACTAATTGTAGGAAAACTGGTGAAGCTGTTAGTCCACACAGGAGTAACACGTTATCTTGAGTTCAAATCCATTGAAGGAAGTTATGTATACAAGAAGAATGGCAATAAAATCTGCAAAGTTCCCGCTGATGAGAAGGAAGCCCTTGCTACATGTATGTATCAAAGTACTAAATGTTTATTTTATGGCTGAATGAGCCATGGGTAAACTGTTACATACAGTCAATTCTCTATCAAATGGCCTTCCAGGGGAATTTGCTATTTTATGCAAAAAAGGTTTAGAAAAATATTTTTGTGAACACACTGTCAACTATATTTTCATGGGTAACCCAGAGTTTATTTCAAACTGGCATCTTCTGGTAACTTTAATATTATTTTGTAATGAATTATCAATATTGTAATGATACAGTGGTGTTTTATATATGTATGGATAGCTGTTGCTGGTTTTATAGTAATATGAAATTTTTACAATAATTGGAATTGTTTTACCAGAGGGTTTTCAACAGAGGGGACTATAGGAGTACCCTCCATCCATCTGTCTGTCCAGCATCCAGGGTCTGTCCGGAAAGTTTACTAAAAAAGTATCCAAGCTAAGTTTGTGAAACTTTGCATGTGGATAGCGGGCAATAAGTAGATTTGTGGTAACAAAATTTGTAAAATTACAGATACACCATGGATCCTTTTCTGGTAGCACCAAAAGTATTCAATCTACATTTGTGGAACTTAGCATGTCAATAGAGGGCAATAAGGAGATAATGCAGGTCATTTTAGTCTGGCATGCAGCATCCAATCTCCTTATTACCCTCTATCCACATGCCAAGTTCCTAAAATCTAACTTTCATACTTTTGCAGTTATCGCAGTACACAGATTTCAAACACTTACATGTAAGAAGGTGTACTTTAATCATATACTACATGTAAACTGGTAGAAGACATGTATTGCTTGCATAACTCCATGTATTGTTCATTAAGTGTTACACTTTTAAAAGTTGCATCAATCATTTGGACATGCACGTTTCATTCACGTGATGCCATTTGATTAATTTGCCATTTGATTACAACTTCTTAACGATAGTGCTACGTGTACCTTGTGATGATATTAAAGAAAATGTTCATATATCTTAAGGACCGCAGCATGGTCCAGTGGTAGAGCGTCCGCCTCACATGCGGAAGGTCGTGGGTTCGAACCCTGATCGGGTATTATCTTAAAAATGATACTAGAAGCTTTCTTGCTCAGCATTTAGAGGACAGTTCTAGGTCTGGTCGGCCCGGTGTCAGTATAATGTGACTGGGTGGGGTATACCATGTGTCTGCGGCATGATACTCCAGTGTGACAGCACTCAGAATACTGTCTCAAGTAGACACTGTCGTGATATGACTGAAATATTGTTGAAAGCGGCCCTAAACACCGTACAACAACAACAACAACATATATCTTATAGGCTAATTGATTTGTAAACAAGATTCAGGACTTGTGAAACTTAATATATTAGATTAACTTTTTAAAACAAGGGGAGCTACTGTACTCGCCTGGCATCAGTGTAGCTTTTTGAGGCATGTAACCAGTACCCGTACATCATTGAAACTTCATGTAAATGTTCTCTACCTTATCGGGGACTCAAGGGGTCAAGTGTGTTAAATCCATTTATATTTTAGGCAGAATTATGGCCCTTTTCGTGCATAGATTTTTTTTTTTTTTTGCAAACCTATAACTCAGTACTACTTGCCTTACTTGATATATATATATGACATTGTTATCTTGCACCTCTGGTTCAAATTGGGAAGTTCACTTATTTGCAGAGATAGGAGATAGACTGGATCCCAGGAAATATTGGTAAGGTTAAATGATTGTCTGCTAGCTTTTGATGGCATTAAAACTTGATATTCAATTTTTTTTTTCCAAAATACTCCCCCCACTTTTTTTTTTTTTAGAAGAAGGGTTATAAGGGGAAATAGGGTACATCAGAAATAACTTAACACTTCTTCATTGTTTTGTTTATTTACAGTATTTTCTTTCTATTATTTGCAGCTCTGATGGGTATATTTGAGAAAAGGAAATTTCGAAACCTCCTCATATACATAAACACCTTTGATATAAACAATCCAGCAACCTGGCAAGGATTGGACCCAAAGACTCACACCACTGAGGACTTGTATCAAAAGTTTCGTGTAGACAAAAACACTAAAGATTTTACAGGACATGCTTTGGCTCTGTTTAGGAATGATGAGTAAGAATCAGCAGTGCTGTTTTGTATACACATGTTGTGATTTGATTATATATGTATTAAGCATTATTTGTATTCCATCGGGGACCAACAGATAGTCAGTTAACCACAGATTCCTGAGGATCGTTGAAGGTTAACCAGTACTTGAGCACACCCATCTGTGCAAGTAAATGATAACTTTGCAACTGAAATCAGTGATGGGAGACGAATGACGATGAGGTGTAATGTCTTATTTCAATCATCACAGAGACTATAGTCGTATGGGGATTCGAACACACGACCTCTTGATTGACAGTCAGTGGCCCTACCAACTGTGTTAACCAACTGATAAAGCCCTTATGTGTTTATCTTGCCTTTTTGTTAAGTTGTCTGAAAAAGGGTATTTGGGTAATGTCCTATTTTTCAAACTTGTGCAACTAACCATCATTATAAATATTGTAAAAAATTGCACTGTTTGACTCAGTCTGATAATCAAACAATTTTAACCCTTAAATATCAGGTCGAGTTGCCTATCTCTCCACTGCCAAGCCACTCCCAAATGTATTATTAGTTTCGGGAATACGCTTAGTTACAAAATTTACATATAACCTAATCTTGCACGCACCTGCAAAATCATAACCGGAAGTCTGTTGAAAATAAACAAAGAAAAGAAAGCGAAAAACTATGTCAAATTGTACCAAAGTGTTAATACTTCATTAACTGTCACTGATTAATTATTTATGTTGGATATAAGCAAAAGAGTGAGGAAGTTCGGTATCATGATGGACTTCCAGGACCTGAGAAAGATTGTTATTCGCAAATTTGAACTTGTTCAAAAGATCCTCTACTTTCACTCATGAAAAGCAGTGATGAAAACTGTGTATTCAATATATATGACACCATTCTGTCTAAAAATACCAACCAATCAACAAACAGATCTAACTATCGTCTATTTTGAAACTCTGCAAAAGATGAATTTATTTGCAGAGGTAGACATACAACAAAATCACCCAAAGATCAGGAATGCCCTAAGGCTTCTTTACATGACACACATGTATACAATCTTGAGGGTGAAATCCTACCCAAATCAAATAATTAATGAATTTGCTCAAGTAGCTAGCCTTCTCTTTAGCCATCCAGGCCTTTGATAATTTTATAGCTGCCAAACTTAAACAGTAGTTATATATTTATGATATCTGAACTGACCAAATTTAAATGTCTGAGGTAAGACCATTGCATTATTAAAATTTGCAATCTTTTGCATTGTCTCTTCTGCCAAACGTGGGCGAATTAGTGCCAATGTGGGCCTCTTGTTTGCAAAAGTGATGCGCTTACTTTGCAACAGATTGATATATAAATTTAATGTGGAGGATCAAATGTGAAGGTTCCTGTGCAAAACTTGAATGAAAATTCAGAATGATCTGTTTTGTTTGTAATATAGACAAGGTTGTCATGTTGCTTGAATTGGTACTTGGTATATTGGTATATAATTTCATATAAAAATTTCAGGAATATTTGATATGTTAACTTTTCAGTTATATAAAGGAGCCCATGGTTGAGATGATAGAGCGAGCAAAGCTGTACAGTGAATCTTTGGCCAGGTATGGCAAGTCACCATACCTGTATCCGCTATATGGTCTCGGTGAACTGCCACAGGGATTTGCCAGGTAAGCTTATACTGATATAGTATCGGGGTTCTCCACAGGAAGGAATGCAAGCGCTGGGGTAAGAGCGTGTTAACACCTTCAACACATTTTCAAGCGCTGTGTAAGGCACTCATTGAAATACATTTCACTAGTAAAACTTGTATAAATTGGCTAAAGTTATCAAATTCAGTATGTTTTATTTTAGGCATTAAAATGAGAAAAGATATGCAAAGAAAAATAATGATTTAGAGAGTAAGCTTTTGCAAAATTTTGTTAAAGATTTCAAGCACTAGGGGAATACGATTTCTGACAGTCGAGCGCTCGGGTGCCCCTGTGCTAGGGGAATACCATTTCTGAGTCGAGCGCTGGGGTGCCCCTGTGCTTAAATGTGGAGAAGCCTGAGTATACTGGGCTGCATTCAGCATGGTTAAACGTGTTTACTCTGATTATAAACACAAACGGTGACCAAACAAACAAAAAATAGACAAAACTTGTATTTTTTGCAAAAAGTGCATCTACATTTTGGGTTCAGACAATTATGGTACGGATTGGTGAAATTTACAATAAAACACTGTTGCATTTTTTGCAAATAATACATTGTTTTTTTTTGTTTTTTCATGACCACTTGGTATCACTGATGACTCATTACTATACAGAGACAGCGTTCGTCTTTTGTCTCATGGATTATTGAGGTTCCCCATACAAAAATTAGTTCCCAACAAGATTAATGATTTCACTGTATACTGTTGCCCTCATTATAACATTTTGACTCCAAACTGCCTGTTTCAGTAATGAATCGTAAAAATTGGTCTCATTATTATAACAACTTCATGAATTGTAGATTAAGTGCTATATATGGTGGTACCTACATGTTGGACAAGGCCGATGCCACACCGGAATATGACGATGACGGAAAGGTGATCGGTGTTCGGTCAGGTGGCGAGCTAGCCAGATGTAAAACTGTCATTTGCGATCCATCCTATGCCAAGGACAAGGTGAAAAAGATAGGACAGGTAATCAAATTATTTGCTACAATTTTTTAAGCTTGGCCCAGTGGGAAGTGCATCTGTCTACCAAATCTAAGGATTGTAAGCTTGAATGTCAGCCTGGCCAGTCTCCGTGGTGATTGATATACATCATTGCTTCTCGTTATGATTCATCTATAGAGATAAGCTTTCTTGGGTACTTGATCCTAGTAAAGAGGGGTTATGTTAACTTATAGTCTGTTAGCCCTCAATGACATAAAAAATGACACTAAATATTCAAATGAAACAAATCTTTAATATTAAAGTTCTGTGATGAAAACCCTTGTTTTACATACCATATTTATCCTATCTGATATTTCAACCATATTTACTGGTACAGTACTCCCATGTTGATATTAAGCCTGTCAGGGCATTCATTAAAACATAAAATCTTCTGTAGTTACTACTTACAAATAATTGCAATGTTACAATGAGAAAACCTTTTTTAATGTACCGAATGTTTACAATTGATAAGGGCTTTCTGTATTCATATACTGACCGTTTACAATTGATAAAGTCTGTCTTCATTAATATACTGACTGTTTACAATTGATAAGGTCTGTCTTTACTAATGTACTGACTGTTTTCAATTGATAAGGTCTGCCTTTATTAATGTACTGACTGTTTACAGTTGATAAGGTCTGGATGTTTACAATTGATAAGGTCTGTCTTTATTAATATACTGACTGTTTACAATTGATAAAGTCTGTCTATTAATATACTGATTGTTTACAATTGATAAGGTCTGTCTTTAATAATATACTGACTGTTTACAATTGATTAGGTCTGTCTTTATTAATGTACCAACTGTTTACACAGTGTTCCAAATAAATATTGATTGAATAGGATGAAACTCTTCAAAATTAAACTAATTGAGTGATATCTTGTAATCAAAAATTTAATTGGGTGATTTTCACTCAATAAGTTTACAATAATTGAGTGAAACATGGGATATTGTATAAAAACAAGTAATTCAAATGCCTGATTTTGTTTAAACTAGTCTATTTTAAATACACAGTATTGTATCAAATGTTGCTACCTGCAACTCTAAAACAAACTAGTTGCTTCTTGTACAAATGCACAAACTTGCCTGCAACTCAAAATTTCTGGTCTAATTCGTTGTTGGCAGTGTAAAATAATATTGATTCAAAATTACTTACTAAAGAAATATTGTTAGAGCAACTCAAAATTTTGGTTAGAACATGTTTTTCCTTTGCAAGTTTTTATTCTCTCTTCGACATTTTGTATATTGTTTGTGATAATGATCATCTAGACGCTTTCTTACTACCTACAAATAATATGCAAACTCCTGTATGAGAAAGCTGAATACATGTAAGCTGGTACTCATCTCTTCTTTCACTCTGGCAAAAGCTTGTCAGGCATGAACCATTATGACTGGAAACCAGATTATCTCACAGTGGTAACCGAAATATAGGAAATATGAAACAGCTGTTTGGATATGCATACATGCTTAAGCTATGTTTTGAGCGATAGGAAAGTTTTCTGCATAACAGGTACAGTTAAGAACAAAATTGTTTGCGTTTTCCACAAATTTATCTTGAGTGAAATCGAAATACAGTCAAACCTGTCTTAAGCAGCCATTTAAGGGAAGGAGTAAAAGTGGCCTTTTAAGACAGGTGGTTGCTTAATACAGGTTAATTTGTCTCTGAAAACATAGAAATGGGAAATATCAAATGTGGCTGGTTAAGATAAGTGACTGCTTAATAGAGGTGACCACTTACACAGGTTTGACTGTATTCAGTTTATCTGGAATACTGTTTACAATTGATGTACTGACTGTTTACAGGTTATAAGAGCCATATGTATCCTGAACCATCCTATAAGTAGCACAGGTGATGCCCTGTCGTGTCAGATCATTTTGCCTCAGAACCAAATCGACAGGGATCATGGTATGTATTCATTTTTAGCCCTTATTCTGGCCAGAGGCCAGAAGGGCTTATGTGATGACATGTTGTCTGCTGTCTGTTTGCAGCACCTTCTCTGAAATGACTAGGCCAATTAACTCAAACTTCAAGTTGATGTTTCTAGTGCATAGGAGACAATACAGGAGAAATTTTGTTTTCGATCTGAAATTCAAGATGGCCACCGTTACTAAAAATAGTCCAAAACTTAGAAATTTTAAGAAATGGTCTGTCAAATTTCTTTATATTTTAAAGAAATTATCTCTATTTGTAGGTGTTTGAATGAAGATAAGAACTAAGGGGCATATATTTATAGTGGCCCTGTAAGGGGACTTAGAATTTTACATAGGGATACAATGGGAAAACAGAAAATTCTCATTGTTTCATTCATTTGGGCAATTTTATGATTCAATTTGGGTTCTGAAGCACCGTTTAGTCATAAGAATAAAATTTGGTTCAATAAAGAGAATTTACTTTCTATAAGGGGCGAGCGTGGGGAAAAAAATGGTTAAAATAGCAAATTTTCAAAAAGCTTCTTCTCAACAACCAGTTAATCAAATTTGTTCATTTTTAATATAGATTATCCCAATGAGTATGGGTTTAAAGTTTGTACAAATTAAGGGGCTTGTATTTATAGGGGCCCTGTAAGGGGACTTTTGATTTTTTCATAGGAATACTTTGGGAATACAGAAAATTCCAAATTTTTCTTTCATTTATGTTTTTTTTTTATTCAGTTTGAGGTTTGAAGCATCTTCTAGTCATAACAAGATTTGGTTCAATAAGAAGAGGTGGGCCAGGTGGGGTCATAAAATGGTTAAAATTGAACATTTTCAAAAGTCAAATAATGTTAAAATTGGTTAAAATTGGGAATTTTGGTAAATTATCTTTACATCAGCAGGATTGAAGATTCTGCAAATCAAGGGGCTAGGATATATAAGGACCCTGTAAGGTGATCTTTACTTTTACATAGGAATATTATTGGGGAAACTGAACATCCGAGTGTACAAAAGAAACTTCTGTTTATAATCTAAAAGCATTTCTGCTAATAGCATATGAGTGGGTGATTGAAGTTTTGACAAATCAAGGGGTTGGGATGTATAAGGGTCCTGTTTTTGAGGTGGCATATAATAATTGCAGTGTCCGTCTGTCATTCCATCCGGTACTTCGTGTCCAGCCTGTAACTTTATCATGCATAGATGGATTTTATAAATATTTGCTACAAATGATCAATATCACATGACGACGTGTTGCGCGTAAAACCCAGACTCCAACTTTAAAGTTCAAGGTCACAATTTCACTTAGTTTGACAACACTTTCAGTTTGTTTGACAACACTTTCAGTTTGTTTGACAACACTTTCAGTTTGTTTGAGATATTGTGTCCGCTCTGTATATTTGTCATCTACAAATAAATTTCAAAACCACTTGGCTCAATTCATCAGCATGACATGACAACATGTCATGCATAAAACTCACACCCATACTTTAAAGGTCAAGGTCACACTTTTCTGTTTGAGATTTCATGTCCGGTCTGTAACTTTGTCACATACATTGTATGGATAGATTTAAAATCAACTCAGTTGATCAACATGATATGAAGAAGTGTCGCGTGTAAGAGCCAGAATCTTTCCAAAGTGGTTCTATTGCAGACATCTATGTTCATTGTTTATAAACCAGATATGACCTTGGTTCTATTGCACACATCTATGTTCATTGTTTATAAACCAGATATGACCTTGGTTCTATTGCACACATCTATGTTTATTGTTTATAAACCAGATATGACCTTGGTTCTATTGCACACATCTATGTTTATTGTTTATAAACCAGATATGACCTTGGTTCTGTTGCACACATCAATGTTCATTGTTTATAAACCAGATATGACCTTGGTTCTATTGCACACATCAATGTTCATTGTTTATAAACCAGATATGACCTTGGTTCTATTGCACACATCTATGTTCATTGTTTATAAACCAGATATGACCTTGACTCTTTTACAGACATCTATATTAGCGTAGTATCATCTACCCACCAAATTGCATCCAAAGGCTACTTCCTGGCAATTGTGAGCACCACTGTGGAGACTGATAACCCAGAAGCAGAAATTGCGGTTGGATTGAATTTGCTAGGACATATTCAAGAAAAGTAAGTAAAAACTATTTAGATGAACAATACTTATTTCCAAAATTTTCTTTGAAACATTTGATTGTATTCATTTAATTCTGTCAGTGTTTTGGAGTTCTCAGCTATGATTCAAAGAACTATTGCTGACAGTTATAAACAACATCATTAAATGCTGAAAGGGAACATACTTATTAGCATTTGAGTCTCAAATTGGTTGGTTTTTCTTCAGAAGTGTAGACCTGAAGGGTTGATATTTTGCATGACGTATCGATTAATGAGTTTCTATCAAGTTTGTTCAAGTCATGACCCTAAAGTCAAAATTGCCCTGCCCCGGGGACATGTCAGTTTAACATAGGGAAATTTACATTAAAAAAGCTTCTGAAGGAGAACTGTCCAATCAAATTGGTCCAAATTTGGTATAAATAATCTCTACAACTAAAAGTCTCAAATTCGTTCAAATTAAGGGGCTAGTATCGATTTGATTTTTACATAGGAATACGATAGGAAAACAGAAAATTCTGCTTTTCTGACTTATTTTAAGGAGTTATTTTAATTCATCTTCATGTCTGGAGCATTGCTTAGACATAACTATCGAGACAGTGGGATTTAAAAAAAAACAAGGGCCGGCAGGGGCCAAATAAAGATAAAATTGTGAAATTTCAAATATCATCTCAAAAACTGATAAGCCAAATGTGTTCATGTTTGGTTTAAATGTCCCCAATGAATAGCGGTTTTAAATTTGTTCAAGTAAAGTAGTATACTGGGATCCCATAAGGTGACTTTGATTTTTACATAGGAAACATAATTCTGATTTTCTCACCTTTTTTTTGTATTATTTCATTTATCTTGAGGCCTGGAACATTGTTTAGATTTAATATCCAGCAGAGGCCCAAAAAGAGGTTAAATTGTGAATTTTCAAAAAATCTGCTTTCAAAAACTGTCCAGCCAAATTCATTCATATTTGATATAAATAATCCCTATGAGTAGGGGTTTCATGTAGGGGGTTAGGATCTATTGGGGTCTAGTTAGGGAACTTAATGCTATGAGAAAACAGATAATTCTCATTTTTCTATAATACGCCCTTCTTAGGCTTAGTTCATACAAAATTTGAAAGGAAGTGACATGTAAAACCAGATGAGCGACTACATGTAAGATGAATTTTTGAAATAAAATTGGCTAAACACATGACAAATATTGAGGATAGCCAATAATTGATCTCATCTTCTTTCTGTCAGGTACTATCCAACTATGTTTATTTCATTCTTCTCTCAGTTATTCAGTGTAATAAGTATAATATAATATTGGTGTTAGCAAATATGATTATATTATCTTTACAATATGTTTACTTAATGCTTATTTGGCTATTTGACAAAAATATGAGATAACAAAGATATAGTTAGTCAGTGACATTTGTCATGAGTTGATCTAGAGTAGATCCGTTTGCTATTTACCTTTTCCCGAAAACTACATTGTATGCTTTGAACTATACTGGTAAGCCTAATACTCAACTTTTCTACAATGGATTTTCTCCAAGAAGGAGAAACAATCCTTCCCCATCATTTAAAGAACTTTCCTAATAAAAAAATGTCCACAGAGGTAATGTTGATACACGTTTTAGTTCTGTTGTTTTCTGTTTAGGGCTTTTCCAGAATTAAATGTATGGGGGGGGGGTCGGACTGCAGTATAATTAAAATTTTATGCCTGGTGGGTGTTTTCATAAAAAAAATCGATGCCTTGTGGGGTAAAAGTTTATTAAAAATTTATGCCCTGTTGGTATTTCCGTCTCTAAACCAAATTTTTTCTTCTCGAAATTTTATACATTTTCTGCCCAGGATATTTCCTCCCGTCGTATACAAAAACATAAAATTGTCCTTCCCCATGTACCGCAGCGAGTCAATATCCCACAGCGTCAAGATTTCGGCGAGCGTCTTATCTTTATCGCTGCAGAAACTGCAGGTCTTTTAAATTTACCTTGATCTGACCTACATGTTTGCCACTGACACGCGTGTTGTAACGATTGTAGTACACAACCTCTAGACATCAGGACCAAGTAAACATTTTACCGACTACACAGTTGGACACTCGATACACTGGTGTTGTTTATGTTAGGGATTGTCTTCAGTTAACTTTTTCATCTCAAACTGATTGATCTTTTTTTGTTAAGACCGCTTTAGTATAATTACATTACCCGACAACAACAATTTGAAACAAAGTATAATTATCTACCTTCGGACTTCCCGAAAAGTGACAAGAAACATACTCTTGGTCGTGAATAAATTAGTAACACAGAAATGTACGAGCTAATCAGATGGCGGAATATACTCGTAGCAGGCCGTAACCCCGTCTACTTTATTAAATTGATGCCAAGATGCTGTATCACAAAGTTATCTCCTCAAGTAAATTTCACGAATTATATATCAATATTTGACATATCGGATATGTTTACAAATACTCCAATACGGATATGAATATACAGATGTGTATAATGTTAAATTCTGCAAAAACTACATTCAACTCTACGGCGGCATTGCTATAATTGTATGCGTATCCGCTCTGTTTGTCAGATGGTTATTCGGCACAAAAAGAAACACCAAGAAATGCAATGTCTATTGTGACAAAAAATCTAAATTGGGACATTGCGTCTTCAGTGAAAATAACATCCACATTCTCAGATTTGTCATCCCACGCCCTACGCCTCATTCTTACCCCAGCGTCTTAAAAAATCATGGGGTAAAGCAGATATTTCTTACCGGTCGTACAAAAACATAAATTGGACAGTGAAATTGTCTTTGAGCATCCATAAATGGATTGTTTGCAATCGGGTGTGCGAAATGAGGTCAAATTAGATTAAACCTTTATCGATAGTAGAGAGTAAATAACATGTGTCGTAATAATGTTTCACTGTTAGAGTTACGTCATTGGACATTGGCACAAGGCGTTAAGGAAAGGGACAGCGTGTTTTTTTTGTGCATATATTTAGGCATGTGTAGTTATAAACATAACTCTCTTTACGGACTGTATCAATTTAATAGTAATTCTTTTTTAAGAAATTAATAAACTGAACAATAAACATTTTAGAAGACAACTAGTTTCAAACAAACACTAACCTTTAATTAGTATTATGATGTTTTTTTTTTGTTTGTTATCTGTAGTGCCCCTTTATTTAATTCTCGACCTGAGGTGAATTGTGAAGTAATCACTTGCATATCGGCATTAGATCAAAAGTGTTACGTCGGCGTAATTCAAAGAAAGAAGGCAACCGTTCAGACTAGTAGTTTTGCAAGCGTTACAATGAGAAAACATTAGAAAGGGGATTTCAGCCTTTTTTTTAATTTTGTGCATGGTGGTATTTTATCAAATTCAAATTTTATGCATGGTGGTATATATCACAATTAAATTTTATGCCCTATGGGTAAAAAAAATAAGTGCCGTCCGACCCCCCCATACATTTAATTCTGGAAAAGCCCTTATTAATAAAGACACTTATGTGTTGCATACAAGCATAGTTACTATATACCCCTGATTGAATATTAAGCATCATTTTTATGCCATTGAGGGCTAACAGGCGATCAGTTAATCTAACCACTGTTTCCTGGAATCTCAGAAGGTTAACCAGTACTCGAGCACACCCCATCACCACAAGTAACTGATAACTTTCCCACTTGAATAAGAGGTGAGAGACGAATGATAATGAGACGTAATGTTGTATATCAGTCATCACGCAGACTGGCCGAGCAGGGATTTGAACTCTCAACCCAAGATTGTTAGTCGGACGCATTACCGACTGAGCTAATCCGGCTCGGCTAAGATACTGTTTAAAAGTCAGTATCAGTGATGTGCAGTTGCACAATATTCTCACATAAATATTTCCCGTAAAAAGAAATTATTCGAAGCAGCAATGTATTTGACTTTTAACACAGCCCAGTAAAAGTGATGCTACTAGTCGTGAGGTTACTTTTGAATGAAATCTGTATTCATTTCTTTGCTTTTTTTCAGGTTTGTATATGTCAGTGATATTTTTGAACCATTGGAAGGATCAGAAGACTCTAATGTAAGTAAATTGTAATAAAATATATTGTTTACGGTACCTGGAAGCATTTTATATTTCACTTGGTGCATATTCATTTGACTTTATCATTAGCCTTACTGACTCTTCTGATTTAATAAAAAAAAATTATTGAATTGCAAGTCATTTTATGGTCTGTGATTTGACAGAAGTTCTTACATCCATTAGTCTGAATGGCAGCGATGGTCTAGTGGTAGATCATCCACCTTGCATGCGGCAGGTCCTGGATTAGACCTCTGGCTATGTCATACCAAAGACTTGAAAAATGGTACTAGAAGCTACAAATGTATTTCCCCTGGCGCTCATCATTTGGGGATATTTCTAGGTTTGGTTGGCTTGGTGTTCCACTATTCATGGTATGATGTAACTGGATAGGGTATCATACCAGGTGTCTGCGGCTTGATACACCAGTTTGGCAGCGCTTAAGTGGACACCGTCGCAATATGACTGAAAAAAAACAGTCTGAATGTCCATAACTAATTTGGATTTTAGTAAATTTTTCAGTAATTCCATGAATGCGCTATTATTTTTGTATCCATTAATAAGTTTGGTATTCTCTGAAAGATAACTTCACACAAATGATCTACGCAGCAAAATAATGTAATGTGTGTAATATCTGGGCCTGTCAAATAAGTAATCCCATATGCCTGCCCTTTCACACTGTTGCATTGTTCTGGCCTGTCTTAACTTCAAACATGCATTCCATTTTTAGCTTGACTATTCAGAGAATAAAGAAAGCTATTCTACTCACCCAGGCGTTGGCGTCACACCTTGGTTAAAGTTTTGCATGCAAGTCCTTTTCTCAGTAACCATTGCATATATTGCCTTGAAACTTTACATAAGCCTTCCCAGTCATCAACCCTACTGCAATAACTAAATTAAATAAATCTTGCATGAATATAATGGAAATTATTGCCCTTCTTTGACTTAGAATTTTGGTTAAAGATTTGCATGCAAGTACTGTCAAGTCCATATAACACCAACCACTCAATGTATTTGATTGAAACTTTACATATAGCTTTGCAGACATGAAATTAACTAAATTAATAAAGTGGGATAACTTTTGCCAGATTTATTGGCAAATTAGGGCCTTTGTTTCACTTAGAAACTTTATAACTCGGCAATCACTGCATATATTTGATTGGAACTTCATACAAGATATTGCAGTTACAAGACCTACTCAATTTTGTCAATTTTGTAAGTTAGATAACTCTTATTTGCTTGAATTTGTCATCATACTCGATCAAATGTGTACTTCTGTGACAAAATATACAAATAGTCGAGCGCACTCTCCCTCTGACAGCTCTTGTTATATATCTATTGCATTGTGTTGGGTTTTTGTTTTTTTTGTACTTTATTTGATGCAGTCTCCTATACAACCAGATACCATTTACAGCCATTGTGGCCCTTTTATTCAGGTCATCCTTAAAAAAATGTTTGTTTGCTGTGCTCCAACCCAGAATTTTTCATGTGGGTAGGTAGGTAGCTATTTTTTTTTTTTTGTGCCGGATTCTGATTTTGCATAGTCATTTTAAAGAAAAATGGACAGAAATCATGAACAAATTTTTTTTAATGCTTTGAAAGGCAATAAAAACGTTTGGATAGCTGCAATTTTGAGTGAGTAGGTAGGAGCACGGCAAACAATTTATTTTTTAAAGGACGGCAGTCAGAATTGTCCACCTTCACATCATAACATAATGATACATAAAATTGTATAAATGCAGGGTAATTTTGAGCTTCAATGAGATTGGATGGTGATAAGAAAAAAACAACACTTTTTTGTGTGAAACTTATGAGAGCAGAGCTCTTCAATGTATGATTTGTTCATGTTGCTTTAAATATACCTGTGTACAACTATATATATATATATATATCATTGGTTTTCTTCAGGTGTTTGTATCCAAGTCGTACGATGCGACATCTCATTTTGAGACCACATGCACTGATGTTTTGGATTTGTATGAAAAGGTTATTGGAGAAAAATTTGACTTCAGTAAAGCAAACGAACTGCAGCAACAAGAGGATGAATAGTGGAACAAATTTTACATCATAGATAGAACAAAACTGCTTTTTATTGGAGGAAGAATATGTACTAATATTTATTTTAATTTGTCAGAGTTGTTCAAGAGCACTACCTTCGTCATGAAAAAATACACTTATATTTATCACTAACTGGAGATGGAAACTTCTGTTTGGGTGATACAGCTAATGTATAACATCTGTGCCTATCAAGCTTGACATCAAATAACACAGGGCTGACTTGGATACCGATGTTTATTTCAAGGCATCTTCAAAGTGTTTGAGATCTTTCGTTAGTGGTCAATTATAAACTAGGTCAGTAGTAGCCTGCGTTATAGTGGATGATGTAAACCTTGACATTGTTACAAAAACTGCACTGTAAGAAAAATGTAAAACTAAAATACAAGTGATGTTTTGTTATAATTACACCTGAGAAATGGCGATAGAAATATCTGTTATTTGATGATAAAAAAGTAAGCAAGAAAGTAAGAAAATTATAATTAGAGGACTAATAGCAATGTCACTAACCGTTGTTACATAAAATATGAAGTATTACTGTCCGCATGAATGGTTTTGTACAAGCTATTTGTTTATGCTATGTCTTCATTAAAAATGTTTGTCTTGCTTGATTTTTGCTATATAAAATTGATCTTGTAAATAAATGCAGTTTTCATCTTCTGATTTGAAACATGTATGACAATACTCTTTGTATATATACAGCTTTGATCTAGCATTAACAGCCAATCATGTTGAAATTCGATTCAGATTCAACTGGACCTATTGTTGCCGTCTAATTTCATGAATTGCTTATACAGTGAAACCTGTGTTAAGCAGCCAGTCAAGGAAATTAGCAAAAGTGGCCTTTTAACACAGGTTGTTACTTAATACAGGTTAATTTGCCTTTTAAGCACAGAAATGGGAAATAGAAAATGTGGCTGCTTAAGACAAGTGGTTGCTTAATAGAAGTGACCACTAACACAGGTTTGACTGTATTATAGAGCATTTATTGATAATTGTTGAAATAGGAGTTGTTTGGATTCTGTAACATACACACCCAAGATTATGGAAAACATTTCATAGACATTTTGTTGATTTGTTAATAGTTGATGACAATTTTAAATTATTTATAACATGAAGTACAATGAAGACGGCATTTATAGATGTTCAGCTTTGGTTTCCCTCTACGAATTGATCTTGCTTGGACAATTCCAGTAGAAGTTCAGGGCTCTCTCCGGTATTCCTCTCTACCTATAAAACTTGATATGGCATATATATCCTGTTACGTGTTAAAAAAGTTGTTATACCCAATTCCAGTAAAAACATGCAAATAGTGAGACTTTCATTATTAATGTGTAGTCTGTACTACACATATTTATCAGTCATCAGCGTAGTATAAGTATTTCACTATAGTTCCTGTTTAAAGTTAAGTTGTCCGAGATAATACACGAGGATATCAATTAAAAAAAAGATTGCCTTGTCAGAAATGTGAAATAAGAAAAATAAAATTATTAACTTCTAACAGTCATATACATTTTGGGTGGTGGAGATTTTTATTTTGGTGAAACGATGACATTTAGCTTTTAGAATATGCTTTCTTGGATGTGAACATTTTTTTTTGTCCTGATACACTTTTACACAATGTGCCCTGGTTAAAGAAACTATTTATGATTAGTATAGTTTTGCTTTTAATTGATTGATTGTCCCTTTATTGTTATAATTAATAATGCAAAACATTATGTTGGAGTGCATAAATATAGTGAAGTTGATAATTTTGTGATTAACGTATTTAGTATGAAACGCAATTTTTTTTACCCGACATGGTATGAGAATTATGATGGAATACTTGTAACATTTATCAGGATAAAATGTGATAAGTTTGATTACTATTAGAAAAGGTTGTAAGATTTGGGTCAAGGTTTATGCTGGTGTAAAGAAAAAAAGATGGGCTCTGTTCAATAATTTGTAATTTATATACGACAGTGAAAAAAGAAATAAGTCATCAACTGAAAACAGACACTTGCAGTATCAATGTTTCTTCCAACTTCTATTGTACATTACGAATACATGAAAACTTGAAAAGTTCAGCAGTAATGTTTTCAATAAAAAACAGATTTTTTTCTTTATACACCATTAAAGCATATTTCGAATTTATTAATAGTCGTATTTTCCCACCAATGTCTTGAAATTTTCTAATTTAAATCACAAACTTTTTTTGCAAATGTAACATTTATTATTACTTTATAATGATTTCATTAATTTTAAGATTTTGATTAAAACTGAACAGGCAAATAAAATTAGTAATAATGCTATCAGAAGTGTTAGAAATAAGTCTCTTTTTTTTAACATTGCACAATATAAAAGAGTTTATTGAGCTGAATATGATATTCATGTTTATAATGATGTCTTGCACTTTGTTGTAAAAACTGATATAATCTTATGTGTTGCAAGTTGTATTTATATGTTATGAGATTTTATGTGTCTATATATTTATCCTCCTAATAAAGTATACGATGGTTTGTGATTCATGAATAAATCTACTCCATGTTACCATGTGCTCAAATGGCAATGTAAGGTTTTTGAGAACAACTTTATAGTGAATTAAATATAATCTGATTCAGGGTGCTCCACTGTGTCTAGTACAAGTGTTAGTTCAATCTACGAATAAAAGATGCTAAGAAAGGAACTTTAACACTGAATTTGAACTCTTCTCACACCATTCTTTTTGTTTTTATTGCCATAAGAGTAAAACAAAGAATGCATACTCGATTATTTTTAAGTGACGTTACCCAGCATGTTAAAAGGACACGTGGCAATTTTAATGAATTTTAACTTACACTGTATATTGACAGTATGATTGTATACATGAAATAAAAATATGCTAGTTAGTATGCTGACCCTTTATTTTGTTTCTACTTGGGGGAAGGGATGTAACTCTAGTAACTCATTTTACACAACTTGTACTTAAAGGGGCTGGTTTTACTAAATATTCCGAGATGAAATTTTCCTCAGCTCAAAAATACCAATTTTTCTTGAAATGATTTCTTGAACTTTGAACTTACATGTCCACAAACATTTGAAGTTTGAATAAATTTGTACTTATTGGCTAAAGATACCATGAAGGGTAACATGCGAAATGATCAATATGAATGATGCTATGCAATTTTAAAAACATCTCAAATTGAGATTATTAGTGAAACCGGGTGCCTGATAGCTATAGTTTGAAATTTATATGAATTTTCAATGTACATTCAAAGGCAAAAAGATTGATTCGAATAAATGAAAGGGGTTTTACAGTGTACCAACACATTAAAGGTTATTCAATGCCAACAGGAAGGAAGATTCCAGGTACACTCTACATGTATAAAAAATAATAAATCAACATACAAAAAAACATCAACAAATGAATATGCAGAATGAACCTTGATACCTGCAGAGTTTCAGCAAATATCATTTTAATCAAATTGTTGCTTCTTACGACATGTATGAGCCACAGTGATCCTATTGTTGCCATCACTCGTATGGTTCCCTGGAACAACACGGGGGTTGGTAATTTAACCACAATGAACGTGACAAAAAATGATAAAATGAACATGATGCCCAGTTGGAGGATTCCTACCCCTCTGCAGAGATGGAACATTGATTCTATCAGCCGGAACCATGCGCTCTAAAATTGATTCGATATGCCAGCTTGAATAAATCAATTTCAACATACACATGTGTCCCTTTAAATATCCGATATCCAGATAATCTTCAGGCAGTGTTCTCTACTTGTCTTATTGCAAAGGGAAGCTGGGCCCGATTAGCTCAGTTGCACGACTATTAATCCAGGGGTCGCCAGTTTGAATCCCTGTCCGGCCACAGTCTCTGTGATGATTGATATGACATTGCGTCAAATTGTCATTTGTCTCTCACTACTGGTTCAAGTTGGAGAGTTATCAGTTATTGAGATGGTGTGTGCTAGAGAACTGGTTAACCTTTCAGGATCCCAAGACACAGTGGTTAGGATAACTGATCATCTGTTAGCCCTCGATGGCATAAAACTGACGTTAAATATTCAATCATTCGATTAATAGTGCAAATTGAAATAACAAAGTTCATCTGTTAAAACTGCAACCCAATATCTTGATATTTAACAGGCAAAGTTGTTCTCTTTAGCCTTGAAGTAAGCTCTCAATCAGATTGTTAATATGCAATGCTGGCTTGTTTCACGTTATTGTTGTAAAGCGTGTGTCTTGTCATTACATATGGGAGGACTATCCACAGCCGATGTCATATTATGGAGACTTCTGTAAAATGACGCATAAACGTGGACGGTGGTAAATCTGTTTAACTTTAATTCTTGTTTTAACTTGACCATATTCCGCTCACATACTCTTATTCAGAGCAGTAAAACACACTGCTTAGTAGGGAAACTGCTCGCCTTTGATGAAATGCAGTAACAATGGAGTCAAAACATAGTTTATGTACTTAACAAGTAGACATGCATGCCTCAATGACAATGAGAAACTTAACAAGAACATGAAGGAACTAATGGGACCAGTACTTGTATTTAAGATACCTTTCATGTATTCTGTATGTTTAACTTGGAAAGTATGTGTTCCTGTTTTGGGTTACAATCAATGAAAAACAAATACATGTTAGTTTTAAAAAAAAAACATTGTGCATGATTGGATTTTTTTTTTAATTTAATAACAGGAAGATGAGATGTTCCAACAAAGACTGATTGAGATCTGTTTGATACAGTTCCAATGAATGAATACTACAAAACATTGTCATGTAAAGAGTAACTCTTAACATGTCCTAGTAACAGAAAGTCAGGTATTGAATTGAATTAGACAGCCTGTTGGAGATGGTGGTATCCCCGCTCCCTCCCCCCACCGTCATATTTATACAAACTTGGATAGAAATAGAGAGAGCTTACTTGCCATACATACATAATCATATTCAATTGACAATTTAATTTTAGCTAGTCATTAATTCTTGTTTAGTTGCAAATATGTACTTAACTTCATTAATCAATAAATTGGTCTTCAACATGTCAAACTGCATTTGTTCTGTTTTAGCTAGCACCTCATAGGCCCATGGTGAGCTTTTCTGAATGCCTCATGTCTGTCCGTTGATATTTAGATTGCATGTACTCTAGCACCTGACCTGTATATTTAGTTCAACTGAGGATAGGTTAAGGTGATTTATTCTGATCGCCTGTTGTCCGTCATCCGTCCTTTAACTGTTTAACTCGCCAGTTTGAATGTCCAGGATAGCTATTGCCATGACCCTGGCGGCGTTGTGTGTAGACACCCAGGTGTTAAACTTTTGCGTTTTGTTACGTTTAAATTTTGGTGTTTGCCTCTTATCTCAATCTTTGCATGGGTGGCGAATTTTATCCCATAGGCGAGTTTTGTTGTCTTCTGACGACTCTTGTTAATGTCCTGATCAAAGCCCCAAATTGCACTATTTGACATTGTGTGCACTCGAGTATCAGCATTTATTACATCACCATAAATTTGTACTTTTTTATTTTGTAATCACTATAGCACCTGCGTTTTCCATAGGATCATAAATCAAATTTACATTGTAGTATTCTTTGCATGATCAATTTTATAACAGTATTTCAGTTGTCTGTGGTCAACGTTGTGGGTTTTGCTAGGCAGTTAGTCAGTACTAACCAGTACACCTTTGCAAATTACTACTTCCCCACACATTTAGATGTGGGAAATTCATGGCTGTAGAACAAGGTTAACGACTAATCATCACACGCTGGCAGCACGTGTATTGAGCTCCTGGTGTTTTGAGTACATTTGTACTAGTTTAAGAAAGTGTTCAACGTTTTGTGGTAATGATGATATTGTGTAAAATGGCTACAATAAGAGTTTAACAACGAAAAAGAAAAAATAAACATTTTCACACTCGGCACTTGGAATGTGCTGGCTTTTAAGATCAACAGCTGTTTTGTGTTAGTATAACAATTTGCTATGACTGCAACAGCTTTTCATTTCTTATTGAAACTTAACTTTCACAGCAGTAAGGAGTTGAAACCATGGGAACTGACTCGACAGCAAAGCAGGGCATTGCTTTTACCCATGTTTTTAAAATAGATTTTTAACTTCATTTTCAACACATCACAGGTTATAAATATGGATACCAAGTTTTATTTAATCAAACACCACAGGAATGGTCATTGGATGATCCTCTACCAAAATACCAGTTGTCTGATTTCAAAACAATTTGATACTAAAGGTCAGAATTTGAAACTAAAGGTCAGTATTTGACCCTTTACCAAAATAGCTAAAACGAGTATGAATCGTCGGTTTACTGGAAGTCGCACGTGATATAGACAGTGATCAGTTACCCAAGTCAGCTGACTGTTACATGTATGTATGTGAATGACACGTGTATTTTATGACATACAGGTTTAACTAGGTTTGGGGAATGTGCCCTTTGAACAGTCAAAATAATGCCTTCATATGCGCATGTGTACTTCATTATCCAAGTTTCAAGTTCTGGAGAAAACTGTAAGAGTCGTCTGTAAAGGACAGGTGAGAACGACAAACAAGATGGCAACTACATGCTCCCCCGGAAAAAAGTTATTGAGGGTAAAACACATAGTTTAGGGTGCTGCTCACTAAAACAATGCTATCCATTTTAATTGAAATATTAAATAAATTTGAAGAGAAGTGGATTCCTGACATAGGCAACATCAAAGGAACAATGTGGTTCACTTTTATTGAAATATTCAACACATACAATGTAATATGGTAGTCCATGTAAATTTCCCTGTGGACATCATGAATATTGTACAACGAAAACAATTATTTCAAGCAAGTATAGCAACATTTATTTTTTTTTAAAATCGGCAAAAAACATTATTTACAATAAATTTTGTATAGCCTCTGTGCATTGATGCATGCACGACAGCAAATTTAGATAACAGGAGTTTCAAGAATGGTAGAAAGATGTTACATTATCGAATAAAATAATTTTTTAAACAATCGATAAAGAACTTAATGTTTAATTGCTATTTATAAAAGCTGCTTTTCTAAAGTCTTTCGGTGCACAATACATCATTCAGGGAAGTGACACAGGATCAACTTCCTTGTAAAGTAACAGCAAAGTTACAATAGTAAAATAAATGTCCTTGAAAGTAATATCCATTGTATTATTTCATGGTTTTTTTTTCAGTTGTTTACAAGTATTTGATATTAGAACAATGACTTTTATGTAATATCATTTCTAAATAATTTTATTCAAAAATTTGTTAAAAAAATGTTATGACAATATAAGATATAACAATTCAAAATGACAAATTCAGTGAAAAATGAGCATGACGAGATTCTAGATAATCATGTAAAAATTCATAAAGAGTTTTGTTATTTCTCAAATTGTCACAAAAAGATATGCGCTTCATGCCGAAACCATTACACGACATCTTTACATGTAAATTAGTTTTGGTTTGTCAGTGATATCACTACACAGCATGTCAATCCTCGTGAATACTTTTTTTTTTTTTAATGGGGTTTAACCATGTTCAACACATTTCAGATTATATGTGGCATATCCAGTTTTACTGGTGGAGGAAGACCTCAGACTGAGTCAGACTAAGTAGAACCACCGTCCTTCCTTAAGTAAATGGCAACCTTTCTCACAAAGTTTTTGGAGCGAGTGGGACTCGAACCTACAACCTTAGCAGTGAGAGGTAAGTGATCTTGAGACATTGTTTTAGACCACTAGGTCACAGAGGACCCTGCTAGTGGTTCTTATCTGTGTGTGTTCCATTGATGATGGTCAACACACATGCAAAGTTTCATTCATATCCAATGAGTGGTTGCATAGATAACTAAAACTTGTACGCAAAAGTTTAACCTGGGTGTCTGCAGACGACGACGCCGATAACGCCGGGGTCATGACAATAGCTCTCCTTGGACTTCGTCCGGGCGAGCTAATAATAATAGTTTTGTTTTTAAAAAAAAAAACATGTTAAGCTTTTAAAACCGAGTTAGATAATGATTTTAATAAAGATAAATCCATGTGAAATATGCACATGATCACTTTAAAATACATTATTATTTTGAAAATGACTTAGACAAAACTTTTCAATGATCTCATATGTCATTGAGAGTAATTCTCAACAGTTCCCACTTGGCAACAGCAGAGGAAATAAAAGATTCTTTCCTCCCTGCCTCCTAACCAAGATCCATTGTTTGAAGTGTGTATGTGCGTTAAATGAGGTTACGTCATTTCAACATCTCTCTCTATACCAACAAACTTCAACTGTTCAGTTGGTCCATATCTGAAATTGAACAAAATTAAAAAATATAACACAACTGTCTTCATCTTGAATTTTGAGACAAAAGCAAAACATTTAAATCTGAAAGCTCATAATTATTGTCACTTTGTAAATTCATAGTTAACTCAAGTTTTTCATACCTTTAGGGAACTTAAGCTATTTGAACATTAGACAGCAAAAGAATAGAAAATATTACTGGCCCTACCTAAGTACATAATTCTGTCGATATTAAAGCTGGAGCTACGGAACCTTATTGCACAACATCCATGTGTAGTAATTAAAAAGTAATAGACCGGACAAAAACTTGAAAGCATGCTGTTTTGCCCAAGTACATCAAGGGGAATAATTCTGTCAATATTAAAGCTGGAGTTAAGGAACCTTATTGCACAACATCCATGTGATGTTGTTGTTGTATGGTGTTTAGCGTCGCTTTCAACAGTTTTTTAGTCATATCGCGACGGTGTCTACTTGAGACAGTATTCTAAGCACTGTCACACTGGCGTATCATGCCGCAGACACATGGTATGATACCCCACCCAGTCACATTATACTGACACAGGGCCGACCAGACCTAGAACTCTCCTCTAAATGCTGAGTGTCAAGGGAGGAAGCTTCTAGTACCTTTTTAAAGTCTTTGGTATGACCCTGGCCGGGGATTGAACCCACGACCTTCCGCATGCGAGGTGGATGCTTTACCACTAGACCACGCCCCGGTCACATCCATGTGAAGTAATTAAAAAGTAATAGACCAGACAAAAACTTGAAAGCATGCTGTTTTGGCTAAGTGCATCAAGCGGAATAATTCTGTCAAGTTTGAAGGTAGATTTATGGCGATGAAACTACATCAAGCTCATTGATGAAATATTAAGTTCTAAAAGTTTAAATTGAAAGTTTTGCATGTTTATGAGGAATGATTACAGACTGGACACAAAAGTCTGAAAAGATGCCAGTATGCTGTAAGATATTTTTAATGTGTAATTTAAGAAGGAGTAAGAAATTATAAACACAAATTTTCCATAACAATAATACAAGAACGCATAAAAATTATAATAGAGTGTAGAAAGTTTTAAATCTGAGAGGGATCCTCCTTGACAATATGATCCAAGGTTGTCCAACAACCACTCACCACTCACTGCTGAAGTGCTAGGTTCAAGCCCATCTAGGTCCAAAAACATTTTGTGAGAAAGTTTGCGAAGGTACTTAAGGGAGGGTGAGAAAAGTTAGTACTTCTCAGAATCGATCTGAGGTCTTCCTTGACATCAATAATATATAACCTGTCATGTGTAAGAATAAATCGTTAGAATCACCATCCTTTCACAAGTAACTGGCAAACTTTCTAACACTTCTGCCCCGGAGTACCCGACTCATTAATAAAGGATAGCACTCAATGTAACCAACGTTAAAATGAGTAAAATGTCAATTAGACATGTTTAGTGAAATTTTTAAATGAATTTACTAATAAAGCTTATTGTCCATGAAATTTTCAAAATGATTTTATTCTCGTTCTTAATTTTTTAATTTGAATGGTGTTTAATGCCATTTTCATCACATCAGGTTATATATGGCATATCCAGTTTTATTGAATCTGATCTTGTTCTTAAAAAAACAAGAAATGTCACTGGTAAGTGTTGCGTGCCCCCAAAATGGTCGTTGAAAAATAACAATATAATTATGTTATAATAAATGCTTCAGACTAGACATGCAATTTCATGTTTTTTTACATTAAAGCGTGACCTTGACCTTTGTGTAACCTTGACCTTGACATCTGATGTAATGGTCTGGGTATTTCAACAGTTAAATGCTGATGTGTCAAGCTATTTTAAAATCCCTAAATGTAAGACAAAGTTACAGATCAATTGTTGATAAATTGAGCCAAGTGTTTTTGAAATCCATCCATGTATGATAAAGTTAAAGGACGAACTTGACACCTCAAACAGATTCAAAGTGTTGCCATACATACTGAAAGTGTGACCTTGACCTTTGAGGTATGGGTCAAGGTCTTACTTTTGACACGTCGTCATGTCATCTTGATAAATTGAGCTAAGTTAAAGGCAGTCACAGACCAGACACACAATATCGAACAAATTGAAATTGTGACCTTGATCTTTGAGGAAAGGTTCTGGGTCTTACATGCAACACTTAATTATGTCATGTTGATCAACTGAGCCAAGTGTTTTTAAAATTTATTCATAGATGACAGACCGGTCAAAATGACTGAAAGTGTTGTCAAAGTTAATTGTGACCTTGGCATAAAAAGATGTTGACATACTATGGTCCCTTATTTAAGATGAAGAGAATAATTACCTGTAATCAAAGAATAGTTCCTCTCCAGCCTGTATGGGTCGTTTGGCAAATATTCCAATCCTGTGATCGCCGTTCACCATCATCACCTTTGCATAACAGTTGGGGATGATAGAATGATTTGCAAACCTAATCTTGTTACCCTTTCGTGTAGCATCAACAACAAAATCTGTAAGTAATTATAATCCATACAATTTAGTATTCAAGATCACCGGTCAATTTTAACAAAAGGATAAACAAAATACCTAATTCCAATTATGACCATTGTGGGTTCGATCCCAAGCTTGACCCGATGCCTCTCATTAAACAACACTCAGTTCTCGTTCTACCCAGGAAGCAGACTCGAGAGCGGTTTATATAAGCTCTGAGCTGTCAAGCTAAAAAATTAGTATAAACTAATTATGACCATATGTATCTATGATGCACATAAAATCCTGTAAGAACGAGTTAACTTGATTGATTGATTGATTAAATATTTATCATCATTTTATGCCATCGAGGGCTAACAGACGATCAGTTAACCTAAACACTGATTACTGGGATCCTGAAAGGTTAACCAAGACTCGAGCACACCATATCTCCGCAAGTAACTGATAACTTCCCCACTTGAATCAGCAGGTGAGAGATGTATGATAATGAGACACAATGTCGTATAGCAATCATCACGGAGACTGTTGCTGAGCGGGTTTTTTAACTCACGATCCATAGATTGATAGTCGTGTAACCCGACTGAGCTAATTGGGCTCTGCAAGAATAAGTCAACTGTATGCATAAATAGCAGGGCTCTGAAGTAAATACAGTGTTTCAAAAGGCTAAACAACAATCTGAACAGGAATTTTGTCATGAAATCTAGGAAGAATACTGAAATGTGATTAATTAATGCCAGAGTGTCAACCTATTTCCAAAATGTTAATAGGAAAACTTGAGTGTAAATAACTTGTTTTGAATTTTTGACTCCGAACATTATCTGAAAGTTGTTTCTATTAAACTCAGGTTAACTATAAGTATTAAATAGAACGACAGCAATTATTTTATGAACACTTCACAAACTGACATTCTTAATTAGCAGTGTTATACAAAACTATAAGCAGGCTCCATTAGCTTAGTTGGTAGCATGTCTGACTATCAATCCAGAGGTGGCCATGAGTTTGAATCCGAACCCAATCTCTGTGACAATTGATATAAAACATTAGTGTCTCATTATTATTTGTCTCTTGATGCTGACTCAAATAGGAAAGTAGGTGTGCTCGAGTACTGGTTAAGCCTTCCATGATTCCAGGAAAGTGTGGCTATTTTAACTTATCATCTGTAAGTACACATGTACCCTATGGCATAAAAATGGATGTTAAATATTCAAATGAACAAAACTATAAAATTTGGTTATTTTGCTACTTTAATCAGACATAAATTAAGTTTTGACAAAGTCACTTTCTTTTAAATTTAATGAGTGTTATAAAATGTGACCCTTGATATTGTAGTTTCATTTAATTCCCCCAAGTGTTTAAAAACCATCTTTAAATACAAACAAAATGAATCACTGATGAATGGGCAATTTGAATAGTTCTGCCTATTCTTTGAGTGAGACAAGCTTAAAATATGACACATAAATTTATCATAGTTAAAATGTGGCACATACATTTATCATAGTTAAAATGTGGCACATACATTTATCATAGTTAAAATGTGGCACATACATTTACCATAGTTACAATATGACACATACATTTACCACAGTTAAAATATGACCGATACATTTACCAGTTAAAATATTACTCATACATTTTACCAGTTAAAATATGACTCATACATTTACCATAGCTAAAATATTACTCATACATTTACCACAGTTAAAATATTACTCATACATTTACCAGTTAAAATATTACTCATACATTTTACCAGTTAAAATATTACTCATACATTTACCACTTTTAAAATATGACTCGTACATTTACATTTTTCAATTTACTCATACATCTATCATAGTTAAAATATGACACATACATTTACCACAGTTAAAATATGACTCATACATTTTACCAGTTAAAATATTACTCATACATTTTACCAGTTAAAATATTACTCATACATTTACCACTTTTAAAATATGATTCATACATTTACATAGTTCAATTTACTCATACATCTATCATAGTTAAAATATGACAAATACATTTACCACAGTTAAAATATGACTCATACATTTTACCAGTTATAATATTACTCATACATTTTACCAGTTAAAACATTACTCATACATTTACCACTTTTAAAATATGACTCATACATTAACATATTTCAAATTACTCATACATCTATCAGTTAAAATGTTGCACATACATTTACCATAGTTAATATGACACATACATTTACCAGTTAAAATATGACAGATACATTTACCAGTTAAAATATGACTCATACATCAGGGCTAGAATTTAACTTTTTTGTGCACTGGCAATTTTTGCTAGTGCCTAAAATTTCAACTGGCCAAATTTGAAACCAACTAGACAAACCAATTTTCGCAAAACATGTAGTCGTAAATGTGTAAATAAACCTTAACCCAAAATTAATTGTTTCAAAGCCCGCATGTTATTTAATATGCAATATTAGCTTGTATTTATTTTATAGACAATGGTATCAAGGTTATTATATATGTTAAGGTATTTCAATTTCAAAGCAGTACTTAAAAAATAAAGTTGTCTTTGTTACTTATTATACTACCATAAATAAATGCATACAATGATATATCAAAAATAAATACTATTAACTAAACAAAAGTATAAATCATGGATTCAATAATAACAAGTGTACAGAGACTGAGATTGAGACATACACACATTTCTATTTAAAGAATTAGTATAGCCAATGGCCGTTCTTTTTAAAATTAGATCTAGATCTAGCCAAGGACTGTTTAACATGTGTAAATGTTGTGATATCATAATACTATAGTTAAATTATTACGGATGATCTGCCGATCACGTGGTTTCTACAACTGACACACCATTTCGTCATTGTCAAGTTTATAGCCCAGTGTGATATTGTGATATCGGTTCAATGGAGAAAAAGATGTTATTTTATCAGCCATTTTAACAGCTGACAAAATATGTAAACAATAAATTTGACGGGTTTCAACTTTACTTTTATTTTATAGAGTGAGTGCACGATAGATCAAACTAAACGCAGTCTACTCTTTATGTTGTTGAAGGGTTTTAACTTTACTTCATTTTCACAGAATGAACTCGTGATCAAAAACAATTGGACGCAGTCTTCTCATATTAACTGTTTAATACATGGCATTGAAAATCATGCTGATAGTGGGTAATTTGGCGCGAGAAACAAAAATTGACAAGAACTTGTTTTTTTTACCTGGATAATACTTGTTTATTTTCAAAATTCAATAAAATGAATATAATTAGTAATTTTCTCAACTTAAAATCCACTCGCAAAAAAATGCCAGCTTAAGTAATTTCAACTTGCATTTTCAAAATACAGCTCGCATTTTGCGAGTGGCGAGTGCTTAAATTCGAGCCCTGATACATTTTACCAGTTAAAATATGACTAATATATTTTACCAGTTAAAATATTACTTATACATTTACATAGTTCAATTTACTCATACATCTATCATAGTTAAAATATGACACATACATTTACCACAGTTAAAATATGACACATACATTAACCACTGTTAAAATATTACTCATACATTTACCATAATTCAAATGACACATACATTTACCACTTATAAAATATGACCCATACATTTTCCACTGTAAAGTATGACACATACATTTACCAAAGTTAAAATATGACACATACATTTACCACTGTTAAACTATGACACATACATTTACCACAGTTAAAATATGACACATTTATCATAGTTAAAATTTAGCAAGAGTAAAGAAATATTTACCATTATTAAGGTTGAAAAGAAAGCTGCACATATATTTGTCATAAACTTTACCCCGTCTGTCTGCCTCGTCTTGGGAAATTATCTAAAAATTCAACATATTAAATGTTTAGCCTGATGAAAAAATAAGGCATATTGTAACATCCTGGAGAAAAAATATTTTGTACTTTCTATTTATTCATGTAATTCTGAGACATGAAATTTTACTGAAGAAGTATTCATATCCTAATTTAAGCCCGCGTGGTTCCGGCTAAGAATAGAATCACTGTCGATCTCTGCAGAGGTGTAGGAATCCTCTGAATGGGTGTCATGTTCATTTTACCATTTTTTGTCATGTTCACTATTGTGGTTAAATTATCAACCCCTGTGTGGTTTCAGGGAGCCATATGAGTGATGGCAAGAATAGGACCAGCTGTGGCTCATGCATGTCGTAAGAAGCGACAATTTGAGTAATACAATAGAATTTGCTGAAACTCTGCAGTTCTGCAGGTATCAAGGTTCTAGGTTCATTCTGCATATTCATTTGTTGGTGTATTTTTTTTTTATCTGTATGTTAATTTGTTGTTTTTGTACATGTAGAGTGAACCTGGAATCTTCCTTCCTGTTGGCGTCAAATAACCTATAATGTGTTGGTACACCTTAAACCCTATTCATTCATTCATATCTTAATTTGACAAGAGCTAACCCTGAATGAACGGGAATCATGTGCATGTTCTGTTTAAATCTATCATCACTCTTTTACTTTTCAAATAAATTAAGACAAGAAATTGAACAACTATTATAATATTTAATAACATCAAAAGAGAACATAAGCCATGTTGGACATGGCCAATCCCCCTGCCAAAGCAAATTCTTGTACTATCGACTTCCTGTCAATGCTCTCTATCATTGTATGCAGTTTCAAAGCATTCACTTTAAAATGATTTTTCAATGTATGCTCCAAATAAGGGAAAATAACAAAGGAGAATAATTCTGCAAAGAACGCTCGCATGGACGGATGGAAAGAGACCATTACCATACATCACTTTGCCTTCGGCAAAAGTTCATACAGCAATATTGGAAAATTTCAATATTATGTATATGTAGAGATTTACTTTGAAATAAGTGGATGGGGGTGGGGGTGGGGGGGATGTGGGGTGTGTGTGTGGGGGGGGGAGGGAATAACCTACATGTATATATGTCACAACTTATCAAACAGAATCAACAACAACAAAAAGTATCAACTCTTATTAAACAAGATTTTTTTTACTATTCAGCATTTTATCCCTTTTGGGTTCCTGCTGGCCCTTTATGGATATTAAATACTTTTTTAAAGTATCGGGGTCAGCTGTTACGACTTCACAATAAGATTAAAATAATACCTAAAATAACTGGTAAAAATCGAATTTATTGTTTTTTCATAGTATTCCTATGTTAATACCATTCCTCTTACTGGACCTCTATAGATCCTAGCCTCTTCATTTAAACAAACATGAAACCACTACTCATAGAGATCATTTGTACAAAACATGAATAAGATTTTTGACAAATTCACAATTCAACCTCTTTTTGGGCCCCGGCTGACCCTTTTATTGATATTAAATCCCCTTTAAAGGACCCAGTCTCAACTGTTATGACTAAACAATGTTCCAGACCTCAAGATAATTAAAATAAATTTATAAAATAGATGAGAAAAACAGAATTATCTGTTTTCCCATGGTATTCCCATGTAAAATCAAAGTTACCTTACGGGACCCCAGTACACTTTAACCCTTTTATTTGAACAACTTTGAAATCGCTATTCATATGGGACATTTAAATTAAATATTAACATATTTGGCTCATCAATTTTTGAGAAGAATATTTTTGAAATTTCACAATTTTTTATCTTTTATTCGGCCCATGCTGGTTCCTTATTTATATAAAATCCCCTTTAAAGGACCCTGTCTCAACAGTTATGTTAAAGCAATGCTCCACACACGAAGATAATTAAAATAATACTAAAAATAGATCAGAAAAAACAGAAATTTCGGTTTTCACATAGTATTCCTATGTAAAACTCAAAGTCCTCTTACTTGGCCCCAATCGATCCAAGCCCCTTTATTTGAACAAATTTGTCATTAGGATCAGTCATACCAAATATGAACAAATTTTATTAGGACAGTTCTTGAGAAGACTTAAATGTAAATTTCCCTATGTTAAACTGACATGTCCCCAAGGCGAGGCCAATTTTGAAACTAGGGTCATGGTTTGAAAAAAACTTGATAGAAACTCATTAGATGATACTACATTCAAAATATCATAGGTGCAGGCCTTGACATTTCTGAGAAGATTTTTGAAATTTTGAAAAAAAATACCAATAAAACCTTGGGGCAGGGCCAAATTTGACCCCAGGGTCATCATTTGAACAACC
The DNA here is from genome assembly GCA_029582155.1 of Panopea generosa. NCBI lineage: Eukaryota > Metazoa > Mollusca > Bivalvia > Adapedonta > Hiatellidae > Panopea > Panopea generosa. The sequence continues at coordinate 1,598,967 of CM055903.1, read as the reverse complement.
TGAGAGAGTTTTGCATAAGAATGCTTCACGATGGACGGATAACAAAGGACAGACGAAGGTAAATCACAAAGTTAATCCTGAGCTTTGCTCCACAAAGTTAATCCTGAGCTTTGCTCCACAAAGTTAATCCTGAGCTTTGCTCTGATGAGCTAAAAAAGTATTTACCTACGTCAACACATTGTAAACAATAATAAGCTTCTCTTTATTGAAATTAATAACTCTTATTCCATGTACCTTTTATATTATAAATTATCTGTGTGGGCTAGAAGCATTGTAATTATACTTTATGCTGAATTAAAGTGGTTGTTTTTTGTTGTATTTTACATTGAACTTGCACCCGCAGAGGTGGCAGGGCAGTAAACTGTACGCATCACATATACCAAAGTACTTGAAAAATGGTACTAGAATCTTCCTTGCTTGTTGCTCAGCATAAAGAGGACAGTTCTAGGTGTTGTAGGCCCGGTGTCAGTATCATGTGTCTACGGCATGATACTCCAGTGTGGCAGCCTTTGAATACTGTCTCAAGTAGACACCATCGCAATATAACTATAATGTTGAAAGTGACGCTAAACACTATCCATTATAATTTATACACATCATGATTCCTACACAGCATTATTTATACATATCATAATTTATACACATCATGATTCATACACATTTAACGAGCAGTCATGTATCAATGATTAACAACCTACCTCTCCACAGTATTCTGATATAAATTCATTTTTATCTGAAGACTCCTTCAAGAATATTCCCCAGCCTGCAACATCTGAAGGTGCCAGTAGTAGGTGCTGAAATATCATAAGAGTTTATACACATGACTATTTGTACATGTCATGATTGATACACAGCATTATATATATACACAGCATAATTTATACAGTCACATCACTATACACATCATGATTCATACATAACATTTTTATTCATATCATAATTTATACACATCATAATTTATACACATCATGATTCTTACACATTATTATTTATACACATCACTATTTATACACATCATGATTCATACACATAATTTATACACATCATGATTCATACACATAACTTATACACATCATGATTCATACACATCATGATTCATACACACAATTTATACATAGTGTGATTCATACACATCATAATTTATACACATCATGATTCATACACATCATAATTTATACACATCATGATTCATACACATCATGATTCATACACATAATTTATACATACCATGATTCATACACATAATTCATACACATAATTTATACATACAATGATTCATAAACATAATAAATACACACCATGATTCATACACATAATTTATACATACCATGATTCATACACATAATTCATACACATAATTTATACATACCATGATTCATACACATAATAAATACACACCATGATTCATACACATAATTTATACACAACCTGATTCATACACATCATGATTCATACACATAATATATACATACCATGATTCATACACATAATTCATACACATAATTTATACATACAATGATTCATTCACATAATGATTCATACACATAATAAATACACATCAGGAATTCATACACATCATAATTTATACACATCATGATTTATTTTTATTTTATGGAGAAAATGTCAATAAATGAACTGTCATAATAAGCAAATTGATTTTTACTTGTTTTTCTATTCTATAAAATAAAAAATGATAAAAACATTTCAAGATGAAAAAAAAAACATATTAGGGTCCTAACTCAATATTAGGGTCGGTTGTGTAACACTAAACACAGGTGTTTTTTCTGGCCAAATCAAGTTCATTACAATGGAAATAGCAACAGTGAGTATAAAACAAATATAGGAAAGATCCTTTGAAAAAACAGCTACCTTTTTCATACTCCGCTGCACACTAACATTTTTGCATGATATTTTATCTGTGTCAAACTGGTCTGCACCGCATGCCTGACATAGGTCAGGGTCGCACTCACGTACAGCAAGGAAACATGGACACTGCTTGGTATTGCACTGAGCCTTACAACGACAACCTGGGAACCGATTTTGACCTAAATGTATATAAAGAGGAATATATTAACGGTCATAACAAACAGGCCTGAATTACTGTGATTTGAACATCTGACCCAAGTTTCATGAAAATCTTTCAAGATGTTCAGAAGTTATCTCCATGTTATATCCTATATTTCAAAGAAAGTTCAATCTTCAAGATAAATTGAATATCATAAAAACTTCATTCTCCAAGAAGACCTAAATGTATATAAAAAAAACAACAACAAAATATCCCAGCAGGGCTCTTGCTTGCATATTTGGGAATGAAATTGAAAAAAAACTACTTTATTTTTTAAGAAATAGGGGAAATTACATGGCCCAAGGTCCTTCAACATACGTATATGTTTAACGTATAAAAATGTAATTTGCAAAAATATCCCAAACTGTGCCATGACATTTCTAATTTATTTACATTTTCTTATATTAAAATTTTTTCGGCATGCCTTGCTTGAAAATGAGATCCCCCCGCACCACCAAGGTATTTCACCCTTACAACTGATCACTGATCACCCCCACCACCAAGGTATTTCACTCTAACAACTGATCACCCCCCCCCCCTCAAAGGTATTTCACCCTTACAACTGATCACTGATCACCCCCACCACCAAGGTATTTCACCCTAACAACTGATCACCACCCCACCCCCACACCCCAAGGTATTTCACCCTTACAACTGATCACCCCCACCCCCAAGGTATTTCACCCTTACAAGTCAAGTCCCACTCCTTTGCTCTTTATTCACTGAACTACGCTGGTCTGTTTTACCCGATTTATGTGTAAAGATTCTAAATCGCGAATACCAATGACATTACAAAAAGCAGTACACTGTCCACTTGCAGTACCAATTCACTGATGTTTATGATGACAAACATTGGTCATTGTAAGAATAAATTATGACTTTATTTCATAAATTTCAAAGACACTCAGAGTCTCTTTACTCTTGTCACATGATCAATAATGGTGCTGAGGAAAACATATGGTTGTGCATATGTTCCACTACATCCAGTCCATGAGTAGGGCCAATGTTGGTAGAATATTACATCTAGAATTGACAAAAACATAGAGATTTAGATGGAACCATTATCTCAGGGCTGACATATAAATTTTAAATACAAATTGAATATCCAAGTTGAATTATATATTTCAAAGAAAGTTTATCTCCCAGATGACATATATTTCAACAAAAAATGTTACTGGTAAGTGTCACATGTAAAGGTCTGGGTATTTTTACAGGTAAATGAAGGCAACACATCATAATGACATGTTGGTACCTTTGAGTCAAGATATTTTAAAATTCCCTAAATATAAGACAAAAAGACATAAAATATCAAACAATTTGAAAGTGTGACCTTAACCTTTGAGTTAAGATTCTGGGTCTTACACACGACACATCATCAAGTCATATTTGTCAATCGAGCTAAGTGTTTTTTAAATCCATCCATGTATGTCAAAGTTACATACTAAACTTGAAATCTCAAACAGACTCAAAGTGCTGACAAACAAACTCAAAGTGTGACCTTGACCTTTGAGGTACTGTTTCTTTCTTACAGTACTCTATAAACGACAATCCTATAAAAAATAGGTTCCAACAAAAATGATTGTCAATATATGCATTTATATCTTTGACATATCTAGCCACTGTTCTTTATTATCTTTAATATTACATTTATATTTGCATAATTCAACTAGAAGATTTAACTTTTTAAAAAAACAACAATTTACACAATATTGTATCCTAACTCTCAACCATTGAAAGGTAGGAATTTTACATAAATGACAGAACTACGTTCGACCACACAGATGATTCAGCAGCAATATGATGAAGATTGGTAAAGCGCTAAATGGGCCAATCAATATAGCCTGTGCATGCAGGCAGAGAAACGCTACTTAGAAAAATATGAACGTTTTCGATGATACAATTGCTTTAACTCCTCGCCGTCAAGAATGTCATTCGTACTGCTCTGCAATCACGTAGATGACTATACTGAATAGTGTGTAACTTTTTACCTACTGGTGATACAACAATGTAATTTTGTACATTTATTCAAAATATATTAAGCTACCTCATGTTAAAATATGCAATAAATGAAGAAGATACATTCACATATATTTTGATCACACCTCCGAACTGAATTAGAATAATCAGCGATTCAGAACACAACTGTTGAACTATTTCATGGACGTCCTTTGGTTTTTGAAAGTTGTTACTCTGATAAACTTAGGCAAGTTTGAAGAAAAAAACATCTCAGTGTATTTTGATTGAGTCAAATAAAACTAATACTAGAAAACTTACACTCCACACTACACTGACAAAACTTCTCACAGAAATTCTGTGCCATTATACAAGGACACGTGTCATCACACCTCTGTCCTGGATGATCACATGGTACATAGTTGGACACAGGTCTTGGTCAGGTTATCCTTCTTCATCTGTACACGCTTCGAGTGTAAGGCCCATACTTTACTGCTGCGTAATGGAAAACAAAACAATTGTGAAAAGATCTGTGATCAGTTGTTTACGATATTTACATGGTCAAGGCAATTACTTTTTTTTTTCACTCTTTCCATTATTATTCAGTAATTATATAATAGTGAATAAAAATCAAATTCTTCTTTCCTTTTGTTTCCAACAAAAAAATAAAAGATTTTCTTTTAAGTTTTGGATTGAACCCGCAACATCTAGCATGAGTGACCAACACTCTATACGCTGCCTTATCGCCCTGCTTAGCATAGATTTTTGGTTCCTTCACTCTGCACTTCCTCCAATCGACCTCTCGTTGGATTTTATATTTTTGAAGATATGCTCAGAACAAGCAAAAATGATCCCCAAAACATACAAAAGGGGAGATAACATTGTCATTTTTCAAGATAGAATTATGTTGTATTTTGCTCTGCACTTCCACACATTGCTCTCTAGTATCCATGTTCCAAATAATATTTTCTTCCATACTTTTAGATATGCTCTGGATAAACAAAAATAAACATAAACAAGGATTTGGTAATGGACAGAATCAAGGGGTGCGTGTGTGGGAATGGGGAGGAGGGGGGGGGGGGGGATCCAGGGATCCTCTGCGACCTGATGGTCAAGCAGCTGTCTTAAGATGCGACCTAATGGTCAAGCAGCTGTCTTAGGATCCAGCTTGTCTTTTTGACAAAGTTGGATAGTTACTTTAGATGGTGGTTCTCCTCAGATCAAGTCGAGGTCTTCCTCCAGTAATAATAGAACTTAAAGGCACAAACAATGTATAACCTATAATGTTTTAAAAATGGCATTAAATGCCACTCAATAAATATAGAACAAAAATCCACTTATATTGAGGTCATCGTGTGTACGGCTTCTTCAAAGTTCAATGTGTGATTACAATACATGTGTTCTGTTTGTTATACAGTACCCATCACCACATCATTGTTCATCAAACTTACTGTGGTCGTTTCTTTGATTTGATTTTTCTAGGCGGAGTTTTCTCGGTGTCGTCACTAAGTTCTGGCAGATGCATCATCTCCTTCAGTGCAAACTCATACACCTGGAATGTGTGTAATACTAAGCTTATAATATGGTTTGTATGTCTATTTGTATTCATCACCAGCATGTGCGACAGATAAATTACGCGATTTGCACAGAACACAGTATGTACATCACAAAAAACAGTGTGTACATCACATAAAGCAGTGTGCACATCACATAAAGCAGTATGCACATCATATTAAGCAGTATGCACATCACATAAAGCAGTATGCACATCATATTAAGCAGTGTGTACATCACATAAAGCAGTATGCACATCACATACAGCAGTGTGTACATCACATAAAGCAGTATGCACATCACATAAAGCAGTGTGTACATCACATAAAGCAGTATGCACATCACATAAAGCAGTGTGCACATCCCATAAAGCAGTATGCACATCACATGAAGCAGTGTGTACATCACATAAAGCAGTGTGCACATCACATAAAGCAGTATGCACATCATATTAAGCAGTATGCACATCACATAAAGCAGTGTGTACATCACATAAAGCAGTGTGTATATCACACAAAGTAGTGTGCATATCACATAAAGCAGTGTGTACATAACATTAAGCAGTGTGTACATCACATAAAGCAGTGTGTACATCACATAAGTGTGCACATCCCACAAAGCAGTGTGTACATCACACAAAGCAATGTGCACATCACATAAAGCAATGTGCACATCACATAAAGCAGTGTGTACATCACATTAAGCAGTGTGCACATCACATAAAGCAGTGTGCACACAGTGTGTACATCACATTAAGCAGTGTGCACATCACATAAAGCAGTGTGCACATCGCATAAAGGAGTGTGTACATCGCATTAAGCAGTGTGTACATCATATAAAGCAGTGTACACATCACATTAAGCAGTGTGTACATTGCATAAAGCAGTATGCACATCACATAAAGCAGTATGCACATCACATAAAGCAGTGTGCACATCACATAAAGCAGTGTACACATCACATAAAGCAGTATGTACATCACATAAAGCAGAATACACATCACATAAAGCAGTATGTACATCACATCAAGCAGTGTACACATCACATAAAGCAGTGTGTACATTGCATAAAGCAGTATGCACATCACATAAAGCAGTGTGCACATCACATAAAGCAGTATGTACATCACATAAAGCAGTATGTACATCACATAAAGCAGTGTACACATCACATCAAGCAGTGTGTACATCACATTAAGTAGTATGCACATCACATAAAGCACATCACATAAAGCAGTATGCACATCACATAAAGCAGTGTGCACATCACATAAAGCAGCGTGCACATCACATATTGCAGTATGCACATCACATAAAGCAGTGTGCACATCACATAAAGCAGTGTGCACATCACATAAAGCATTATGCACATCACATAAAGCAGTGTGCACAACACATAAAGCAGTATGCATATCATATAAAGCAGTATGCACATCACGTAAAGCAGTATGCACATCACATAAAGCAGTGTGCACAACACATAAAGTAGTATGCACATCACATAAAGCAGTGTGCACATCATATAAAGCAGAATGCACATCACATAAAGCAACATGCACATCACATAAAGCATTATGCACATCACATAAAGCAGAATGCACATCACATAAAGCAATATGGATATCACATAAAGCAGTGTGCACAACACATAAGCAATGTGCACACATCACATAAAGCAATATGCATATTACAGTGGGCACACATTATATAGAGTAGTTTGCTCATCACATAAAGCAGTATGCACAAGAATTTCATATTGTAAGAATCACAAATGATAAAAGTTACCAGAGTGACAGTGCCAACAAACAGCTCTTAACAAATCTTACATATAGAGTCACATGTAGGGTATGTACAGCACTAGTTACCTGTTTGCATGATACAGCACTAATTACCTGTTTGCACAATACAGCACTAGTTACCCGTTTGCACGATACAGCACTAGTGACCTGTTTGAAATGATACACCACTAGTTACCTGTTTGCATGATACAGCACTAGTTACCTGTTTGCATGATACAGCACTAGTTACATGTTTGCACGATATAGCACTAGTTACCTGTTTCAATGATACACCACTAGTTACCTGTTTGCATAATACACAACTAGTTACATGCTTGCATGATACAGCACTAGTTACCTGTTTGAATGATACAGCACTAGTTACCTGTTTGAATGATACAGCACTAGTTACCTGTTTGCATGATACAGCACTAGTTACTTGTTTGAATGATACACCACTAGTTTCCTGTTTGCACGATACAGCACTAGTTTCCTGTTTGCATGATACAGCACTAGTTACCTGTTTGAATGATACACCACTAGTTACCTGTTTGCATGATACACCACTAGTTACCTGTTTGCATGATACAGCACTAGTTACCTGTTTGAACGATACAGCACTAGTTACCTGTTTGATCGATACAGCACTAGTTTCCTGTTTGCACGATACAGCACTAGTTACCTGTTTGCACGATACAGCACTAGTTACCTGTTTGCACGATACAGCACTAGTTACCTGTTTGCATGATACAACACTAGTTACCTGTTTGAATGATAAACCACTAGTTACCTGTTTGCATGATACAGCACTAGTTACCTGTTTGCATGATACAGCACTAGTTACCTGTTTGAATGATACAGCACTAGTTACCTTTTTGCACGATACAGCACTTGTTACCTGTTTGCATGATACACAACTAGTTACCTGTTTGCATGATTTGTTCCACAGTAGTTTAGCAATCCCACAGTAGTTGGTACGATACATATCTGTCAGAACTCTGAACATGGATTCCTCAGCCCCTGTCCAGTCCTTCGTACATTTCTTGGGCTTTGTTGGGTATCTCAATTCCAGATCTGGAGAAGGAAAAAAAACTTTTTCCACAACTAGCTTTTTTCCCCTTGTCAAGTTTAATAGGTAAATAACAGCAATTTCAAACAGGATTCCATCTTTATACATCATCCTGTTGAATGCTGGGTGAATTTGACATTCTTTGACTCTCACATTACCATTGACCATTCAATACTGACCTCTAACGTGTTGGTGTAAACAAATAGTATAGCTGTAACAAACATTTTATACCTAACTTGTGGCCTAACCCCATTCCATGTATAGTACTGAAATTAAATATTTTTAAACTAACACACTTTTGCTATCCATCAATTACACAGGGATGTGATTTCCTTGTACAGGATACTCGAGAAATCACATAAAATTAGTCCCAAACAAAAAATCATGATTCCACAGTATACAGATGCAGCATTTAGCAGGAAGCAGAACAAAACCTATGTAGAACAAAATCTCTAACCAAATTATTATGTGAATGTGTCAGGTAATTGTAACATTGTCATGTGAATAAATCTAAGTTATGTATGTGTGGTAGTGTAGTTATGTGAATTCAGCTGTCATGTTAATGTACCTTAGTCATCTGAGTGTGGCATTGTAGTTATGTGTACCTGGCTGTCATGTTAATGTGCTTAAGTCATGTGAATATAGAAGGGTAGTTATGTGAATATAACTGTGATGTAAATAAAGCTGGGTAGTTATTTGACTGTAGTTGTCATGTTAATGCACCTTAGTCATCTGAGTGTGGCATTGTAGTTATGTGTACCTGGCTGTCATGTTAATGTGCTTAAGTCATGTGAATATAGAAGGGTAGTTATGTGAATATAACTGTGATGTGAATAAAGCTGGGTAGTTATTTGACTGTAGTTGTCATGTTAATGTACCTTAGTCATCTGAGTGTGGCATTGTAGTTATGTGTACCTGTCTGTCATGTTAATGTGCTTAAGTCATATGAATATAGAAGGGTAGTTATGTGAATATAACTGTGATGTGAATAAAGCTGGGTAGTTATTTGACTGTAGTTGTCATGTTAATGCACCTTAGTCATCTGAGTGTGGCATTGTAGTTATGTGTACCTGGCTGTCATGTTAATGTGCTTAAGTCATATGAATATAGAAGGGTAGTTATGTGAATTCAGCTGTCATGTTAATTTACCTTAGTCTTATGAATATAGCTGCATAGTTATGTCAATTCAGTGGTCATGTTAATGTCCCTTAGTCATATGAATATAGCTGCGTAGTTTTGTGAATTCAGCTGTCATGTTAATGTACCTTAGTCATCTGGATGTGACATTGTAGTTATGTGTACCTAGCTCTCATGCTAATGTGTTTAAGTTAGGTGAATATAGCTATGGAGTTATATGAATTTAGCTGTAATGTGAATTTAGCTGTCATTTTAAGTAATGTGAATATAGCTGCATAGGTGGATTTAGCTGTCACTTTAATGTTTTTAAGTTATGTGAATATAGCTGCACAGGTGACTTTAGCTGTCATTTTAATGTATTTAAGCCATGTGAATATAGCTGCACAGGTGACTTTATCTGTCATTTTAATGTGTTTAAGTCATGTGGATTTAGCTGTCATTTTAAGAACTAGATGTGAATATAGCTGCAATGGTGAATTTAGCTATCATTTTAATGGTTTTATAATTCATGTGAATATAGCTGCATAGGTGACTTAAGCTGTCATTTTAATGTGTTTAAGTCATGTTAATATAGCTGCATAGGTGAATTTAGCTGTCATTTTAATGTGTACAAGTCATGTGAATATAGTTGCATAGGTGTCTTTAGCTGTCATTTTAATGTGTTTAAGCCATGTGAATATAGCTGCATAGGTGAATTTAGCTGTCATTTTAATGTGTCTAAGTCATGTGAATATAGCTGTGTACTGTGTAGTTATGTGAATTTATCGGTCATCTTAATGTGTCTTAAATGTGGCAAGGTAATTTTAAGCCATATGAATATGACAAATATATGTACTCATGTGAAAACGTAATGGCGCAAAGTCATGTTACTTAGTCAAGTGACTGTGGCATAGACATTTGAAACCTATGTGAATAAAGCATAGTGATATGGAAGAGATGGGAAGCCTATGATGCAGAATAAATATTATAAAATTAATTGTTGTTACTTACTCTTATACTTGGTTTTAAGATAGGACCCTGAAACACAGAAGGTCATGCGTCACCACAATATACGACAACAACATAGAACAATAGCACCAACAGTGGAACTCAAATAAATGTTAAATTAATGTAGTTATCTAACATTGGTGATAAGGCCTAAATTAAATAATAGTGTGGTTCCGGTTTCCCCACCAGTCCCTATTATTTCCCACCAACCCTAAACATTTATTCCCTTAAAAAATAAAAATAAATAAAAATTCTGCTGTATGTCATGTCCACAATTTTTGTTCCCGGTGGCAATGGTTCGGTTATATTGTAGGACTTTAGCTTTTATACCCAATTGCTGGAAGTGCACCACTAGAAGTGATCATAGTAACAATAGCAGCAACATGGCAGGCCTCCAGCAAGAGGTGTCATTGTCATTGTGCATGACAAGTGTGTTTACATACAGACAATGGATAGTATCGAACAACAGCAAAATTAATAATTTACAATAAATAATTTACCTACCTACCCTATTTTGTATTTCCATGTAATAGGAACCACGATATTAATTAATTTAGGCCTAAACAAAGCCAATATAAAATATGATTGCTAGAGCCAGGTAAAAATAAAATACAGATTTCACATACATATATATGCTACGTGGGTTGACTGGAGTAGTGCTGACACATTTCTGCATTGTGGGTACAATAAACTATTAGCAATTATTGTTTTGACAGGGACAAAGCAATTTATTTTCTGCACAACCATTTTTTCTTAATTTAAAGCATATTTGCATCAACACAAAAAACTCTGACCAGACAAGTTCATCTATTGATTTTTAAAAAATGCAAACAAAAATGCCAGAAGTAGCCTAAGGGGGTTCTTCTGATAATAATTAAGGTGAGATTATATGAAGTGGCGTAGCTGACCCTAAAATTATGTGCAAGCTAAGTCGATTCTAGAATGATCTCAATCTCCCCCAACTCCTAAAATTTGATTTCCTGGATTCTGGGGGCATTTCCAGAAGATTGTAATGATGTAAAGCATTTTACTTTAAATTATTCAGGGTCATAATTACTTCTACATTCTGCATCAGTATAGCATACATGTACATGGTCAGTTTTGATAATTTATCAAGATATAGCAATTTTTTAATGGAATTTAATGCCATTTTCAACACATTTCAGGTTATATATGGCATACTAGTTTTACTGCTGGAGGAAGACCTCAGACTGAGTCAGACTAAGTAGAACCATCGTCCTTCCGTAAGTAACTGGTAAAATTTCTCACATTAAGTTTTTGGAGTGAGCGGGACTCAAACCAACGACCTTAGCTATGAGAAGTAAGTGACTTGAGACCACTCGGCCACAGAGGACCCTATAGAAATTTTAAGAAATCTGAATTCTAAGACAGCTGTGACATTACCTACTCCTTAGCATTCTATAAAAATGTAAACAGAATGAATGGAAACAAAGCTTCAGTTGGGTTAAGATTCTATAAGAATTTACAAAGAAAGAAATGAAACTAAAATATAGCATCTATTTGTGCAATATGATGACAAGTTTTAATGATGTACCTACGTACGCCCTAAATGTATGTTTGTACTACTTTAAAATGCAGACAACACAAAAATGCAATCAACTATATATTATTAGAATATCCATCATGCTATATGAAATTTTGTATACTGATAAATGCTAAATATAGCAGTATTTTATAGCTAAACATAATAAATGTGTTATTTTTTCCTTTTTTAATGTGGGGTTTAACTCCATTTTCAAGCACATTTCAGGTTATATATAGCATATCCAGTTTTATTGGTGAATGAAGACCTAAGAATGAATTTGAGTAGAAACACCATTCTTTCTGCAAGTAACTGGCAAACTTTCTCACATAAAGTTTTTGGAGCAAGCAGAACTTGAACCTACAACTTATGCGGTGTGAGGTAACTGATCTTGAGACGGTGCATTAGACCACTCAGCCAAGAAGGACACAACAATAAATATAAAACATTCCAAATGTATTAACACCACCAAGATGTTTTCCCAAAATTTACCAGTTTAAAGAAAGTAAAACATTTCTATAAGGCCATTCTAAATTAATTGCTAGATTATCATCCAAATTTTTCTAAGAACAGGAGAGGGCGGGATGATCTCTTTTTATTTTTTATTTTTTTTTATGAAAATAAAAAGGGTCAGGGTGGCATGAAAATTCAGTGGGCGGGGATGATAATCTAGCAATTAATTTACTATGGTCTGATAGCAAATAAACATTCAATTTTACCAGCATGCCATACAATTTAATGTTTATTTGCTAGTCTGGCCATAATAGATTAATTGCTAGATTATCATCCCTGCCCCCTAATTTTCATGCCTCCCCGACCCTTTTTATTTTCATAAAACATTTCTATAAGGCCATTTATATAAATTAATTGCTAGATTATCATCCAAATTTTTCTTTTACATACCTACACCATCATTACTGTCCTCACTTCCACTTCCTGCTCCGTTTGCTTTACGTTTTTTACCTTTCGGCCAGTTGATGGGCGACTTACTCCGTTCGTTCCTGCCCTCTTTGTCAGATCGCTCTGAGTCAGATGCAGACGCTTCCTTATAACCAACCTGAAGGTTTACAACTAAGTTTTACTACGGTATCTCATGCTATATTACAAGGTTATTTTACAGTGTTTTGTACAATATGGGAATATATTGTAGGAGAATGCACTGTGGTGAAAATCATATTGGACGACAATATATTCCCATATTGTACAAAACATTGTAAAATGATCTTTGTATTCTGTACCTTTTTTCAATGTCTTGATCGTCATGTGGAACATTTTTATTGTTTTTATTGTTGGAATTTCTTCTAAATATTTTTTTTAATTGCCATATTGATTTGTACAATATAAAATTTATTGGATCCAATAAACTTCTACATTTTGTACATTCACATGGTAACAACTGGGATAGGTGATTGGTTATACACTTACAGGTAATGGAATAAATACAATATACTGAACATTTTTTATCAAACATTAAGACCAGTGAAAAAGATATGATATGCTATAATTTGATCCCTTGTTTCTCAAATAACTCTCGGTCTTTCAGATGAAATTTAAAAAATAAAATCCAGTGTAGCATTGCTTCTCAATGAAGAACCCGATATTCTTGGAAATGGACATTGCATTGTCCCTTAACTCTCCAGGGATGCTATCCCTAACCTTACACTTCTCCAAGGATGCTGCTGGCAACAACCGGTGGTGGCAATTAATAAAATTTGCAGAATGCATTGTTACATTAATGCGCCATAGAATTATTGCATGCAATAGGTGGTCACATTCCTTATTATAGAAAAGTATTGCAGAACTGAACAAAAAGGAGGAACCAGTCTTATGTGAAATCATTACCATGACTTTCAATATGGTGGAACCTAGCCATGTATGAGACAATTACCATGACTTACAATATGGTAGAACCAGTCTTATGTGAGACAATTACCATGACTTACACTATGGTACATTAAGCAATATATAAAAGTTACCATGACTTACAATATGGTGGAAGCAGTCAGCTCCACATGGCTCTGATTCCTGTTTTTTCTCTGGCATTTTTCTCATCAGTTTACTTGGACTTGGACGATAAGCTGTAAAAGTGATTATGGTTACTATTCAGAATGGAAATGAATAAATAGGTAGGTAATAATGATTTATGGAAGTCTCAGTGTTGTAAACTCTTCATGGACCAATTCAACCAAACTGTGTGATGTTATGCAAGATTCATATTAAATGTTGTGTTTTTAAAAATCAAAATCATGTATCTTGAGCTTACAGGACTCACACCACTATTATCTCCCTTGAATACCCTGGGCCTACAGATGAAGGAGGTAGAAGTAAAACTTCAGTTCTTTTTTCAGGGCTTTGTATTGCACTGATCTTTTTTTTCCTACTATGTGTTAAAGCAACACATCCACGTTTAAACTTTTTTAAAAATATTTTCAATTGAGTTGTGAGGACATTTCCCATACATAAATATATGGTCAGTGAGCTGTATATGTGCTAACAAACACTATCCAGAACGCTTTAGAATTATAAAAAAAGATGTCCAAATTATAAAGCGTGACAAACGCTTTATAAATTATTTTTAAATTGCCAAGGATTCCAACTTGGCTTCAAATTGAATTATGCGAGTCATACTAAAAACTTCACGTTTTAGTGCGTAGTGTACTTTACCTGCCTTGAAAGTCATTTTGACAATTTTTTTTGACTCGGGTGAGTTACACGCTTGTTTTATAAAGTGTTAGTCACGCATTATAATTTGGGCATCATTTTGTTCGGGATTGTGTTTATATGCTCATATACAGCTAATTGATCATATGTTTGTATGGGAAATGTGCTTCATAACTCAATTAAAATTTTTTTTTAAAAAGTTCAAACGTGGATGTGTTGCTTTAATGGTCAGTCTTTTAGAAATTACCACTGAAAATTATATGCTGAATACCAGATTTCTATGCAATTTTGTGTCGTTTTAAAAATGATGATCCGAAACCACATCGTTGGTAATTGATAGGTATCACAAACCCATTGAAATTTAAAAAAAACCTGGTCAAGGTATGTTTTTTTATTCTTTATATGGGCTTAATATGAGCCCAGACACATGTTGTAGATTTTGTTTTTACACTGTGTTTTGGATATAAATGTTACAATGAAGCCTTAAGGGGACATGCAATAGTGGTGTGAGATGACAAGAGAGTATATCAGTAAAATATGCTAAGAATGTCATATAAAATAAAAATTATTGAAATGGAAAAAAAGCACCTCATCATTGATAGATAACATTATGTCAAATCTACCAAAATGTGACAAAATTGATATTTAAATTGGAGTGGTAAACTTGCTATGAAATCCCAATTCTAAAAATAGACAGCAACTTCACATAATCATTCAGACCCTTTCAAAGATGAAACCACTTTTACTGTGTAAATCTGTATAACGGATCAAACTGATATCAAAATGAAATTATGGGATTCATTTATTACACTACAAACATGTTGCGATTTTTATGGAGGAAATCTAATTTAGTCTAGCTTAGGCGCATAGCACAGGTTACAAAATTCCTTGTCAATAAATTTTTTTGGCATGTTTAAATAGATATCCTTTTGGCAATACGGTGTCAGTGAGTATATATAGGCATAATATATCAGAAAAATATGTTTTGGGCCAATTTCAAATTTTTTAGAAATCCCGAAATATTCCCTTTAAAACCTAGTAGTACCTATGTCTAAAATATGACATCCTTACAGTATTTCCTTTCGAAGACCTAAAATTTCAAGAATTTAGTCTCTTACAACTAAATAGTTAAATTGGACTATATGGAAAAATATGGTCCAATCAAAAATGTGACCTAGGGTTTTGGACTCTATCTATTTTTCGCAGACTGTACCAGTTCATTTTGGCCTTGTTTTTTTTACATACAGATCAAGTATATTTCATATAAAACAATCATTTGCCCAATGACAATACTAATACAGTCGAAGTTAATTGATAATGTGTGATTATAGTTAAAATGGAAGTAAAAAAAAATCCATGGTAAAATTTGTGATTGATACTCACGGTGAAGAAAACAGTCATATTTGTAACATCTTCTACAGAATAGTGTGTGGAATGAGTGCATAGTTTGTTCCCGGGGTACAGACATGGCATTGGGTCCATCAATGTTGGGTGTACATTCCGGGGGCAGGGTACCAGGGTCCATCGTCTCAAGCAGGTCTCTATATCTACAAGTATGTACATTCAAGAAATATTTGATTTGTTTGTGTCTTTGAATATTAAGAGCCACTGTCAGGCCATCAAGGGCTAACAGACAGCTCAGTTAGCCTAACAACTATTTCCTGGGATCCTGGCAGGTTAACCAGTACTCAAGCATACCTATCTCCACAAGTAACTGATAACTTTCCCACTTGAATCAGCAGTGAGAGATAAATGATGACTGAGATGCAATACCATTAATAAACCATCACAAGAGACTGTGGCCGGACAGGGATTTGAACTCCTGACCTCTGGATCGATGGTAAGACCAGCTACTGACTGACCAAACTGGAACTGGCATTTTCATTCATGAAATATCTTAAAGGCAAATTATCATGGAAAATAGTAAAACATATCACATTTATGTGCATTTATATCTTGATGGGCAACCATTAGTAATTAGATAATAAAACATTTGATTAGCTTTCACAAATAAGGAGCATTACATTTGTCTATAAAGTCGGCCTATTTTTAATCAGAAAATCGAAATAATTTCATTGGAAAAAAAACTTTCATTATGATTTACTTCTTTGCAAGCCTGGTCAGGTTAGCTCAGTCAGTACAATATCTGACTATCAATCCAGGGGTCATGAGTTTGAATCCCCAACCGGTCACAATTTCTGTTATGATTGATATTACAACATCCACCGCTGATTCAAATGGGAAAGTTATCAGTTAATTTGCAGAGTTGAAGATGGATGTAAAGGTTTACCTTCCAGGATCCCAAGGAAAAGTAGTTTAGTCACATGATCATCTCGTAGTCATCAACTGGTATAAAAATGACACTAAATAATCAAAACATCTTTGCAGTAGCTTTTGATATTGAAGTTTAATTAGCTTACCGGTATTTACTTTACATTGATTGTGAAACAAATCATCACTAACTTGGAAAATAACACTTCCTGGGTAACACCAGTACTAATCATATACAGACAAAATGTACTGCTTAAGGATACCACACATGGATCCTGTAGCCAACACTCTATCACTTGTCTAAATGCTCCATATATTGTCTATCATAATAAATATGTTCTAAACATACTAATACATGTATTTCTTATAGCAGTTTTATAACTAATCATTTTATTGAGCAAAAATTATCCGCCATAATTAAGACATCTAGTGCTCCAACAGCAATACACCAATTTATAGAGAATACCATGTTAGTGTCTGATATTATCAACTTTATCAGGTGAGGCTTAGAAACAAACCGAAACAAGGACTATGCCAAGTCCTTTTTTTTTACTTTTGGTACAGCATGTAGAGATTTCCATTCTGATCAAAATGTACAATTATACATAATGATGTCATGTGTCTGATAAACTTGAAATGAATGCATTGACATGATAAAATATTATGTAGGCTTACTAAATACCTGTGTTTCAGTGCCTCAGCATTTCCCTTTTCTGGAAATATTTCCGAGATTGCTTTAAAGAGAGAATCTGCAGGGAATGTACTCTTTATGGTGGAATCATCAACATCATTTTCTGTAACATGCATAATGCAAGCACCAATTAATATTATAATTTATTTGAATATGGAAATACATACTAGGATAAGCCATTGATAATTTTATACCTCTTCCAAAAAAAAAAATCATGACTCAATTTTCTGAAATGTTTATCTTCCATGCCATATGTTATTATCTCCATCCAAAATTTTAGTAGTATTTTAAACATTGACAAAACAATAAAAAATCAAGCCATTGAAAAATAAATTGTTTGCTGTGCTCCTACCTACTCACTCAAAATGGCAGCTACTTAAACTTTTTAATGACCTTTAAAGCATTATTTTTTTTAAATATTTTCTGTCCATTTCTGTTTAAAATGACAATATAGAATTAAAATCTGGAAAAAAACAAGAGTTGTCAGAAGACAACAAAGTCCAAAAAGGGCCATAACTTTGCCAAAATGCAATCCAGAGTTATGGTTCTTGTCTCTGTGTGTTCCATTGATGATGGTGAACACACGTGAAGTTTCATTCATATCGAATGAGTGGTTGCATATATATCTTAAACTTAAACACAAAAGTTTAACGTGGGTGTCTAGTCATGGCAATTGCTCTCCTTGGACGTCATCCAGGCGAGCTAAAAATATAGCGACCTACCTACCTACCAACATGAAAATACTGGGTCAGAACACAGCAAACAAAGATTTTGTTAAAGATGGACTTGAAGCATTTTTGTCTATGCATTTCTTTATGTATTAAATAGTTACCGTGGAAATCAACACTATAGCAGTGGCATAAAACTGCCTTTAGACACATAACAAGTATATACTCAGGGACTTTGAAAATACACCACTTACATACAGGTAATTTTAGTGCAGAAAATATGACCCGATTTCATAGAAAGTTTATATATGTTAAGAGTGTCACCGCTGTCTTAATCCTTCAAAATTTCATGACTGACACTTGCATTTTTATACATTTTTTACATTTTTCGAAGCTACTCCCAAATGTAAAAATTCGCTGAGTTAATAACAAGTGTATGAACCATTCCCCAGGATTGATACACTCATTAATGACGCCTGTGAATTTTGACAGTAGAATGAGAGAGATGTCACTCTTAACATATAAACAATTACTTTGAAATCGGATGACATTTTCTACACTAAAATTACCTATATGTAAGTGGTGTGTTTTGAAAGTCCATGAGTTTATGTAAAATATAAGCTTACAAAGTAGTTCCCTACTCACCTTTGTCTGAAGACTCATTACGGCTGTTCCATACAGAATCTACAAGGCTAACATACAGGTCATCATCCATTAACGACATATCCTTATCACCGTGAACCTTTCCATCATAGTTTTTAATCAGTTCTTCAATAAAGGATGTATCTTTCTCCAAAACATCATCGCCCATATATGGTATGTTGTGTAAAACTGTCTCGTCTTCTACCTGGTGATGTAACAGTAAAATGGAAATGAAAAAAATGGCTCATATATTGTTATCATAAAAAAATTTAAATGAAATTTGTTGGGCCTGATAGCATAACTGATGACTATCAATCAAGTGGTTGTGAGTTAAATCCTCGGTCTGACCACAGTCTCTATGATGATGGATATATGACATGGCGTCTCATTGACTTTTCCACTTGAATCACTGGTGAGAGAAGAATGCAATTTGTCATTCTTCTCTCACCAGTGATTCAAGTGGAAAAGTTATCATTTACTTGCAGAGGTGATTGAGTACAGGTAAACCTACCAGGATCAATATACACCCATTTCTCACACACTAGGCCTTTAAAAATTTATTGCTAGATTATCATCTAAATCTTTCTTAAAAACTAGAAGTGGGGGAAGATTTTATTTTATTTATTTATTTTTCTATATATTTTATGAAAATAAAAAAGGGTCAGGGTGGCATGAAAATTAGGGGGCGAGCAGTGATGATAATCTAGCAATTAATTTATTATGGCCTTACATGTAGGTTATAAACATTGGTGGAGGAAGATATCAGATGAATCAGTATCTTTTTGCTATTAATTGACTCTTTTCATGGATCAAGCTAGGTTTGAACACTTGACCTCAGCAGTGAGAGGATAGTAATCTTGAAAGAGCACTTTTTCAACACATTTATAAATTTAACTTTAACTTCACTTATTTTTTTAAATATTTTTATTTACTAATTAATTTAAATTTAATTTAAAATTTAATAATTTAACAAACTATCAAACTTTACATTTTTACAGATGCTATTGTTTATTTGTAAAATAATAGATGAAGAACATATTAATCTGATATGTAAATTCATATAGTAACTTGCTGATTTAAAAATAAACATGACCAAATACTTTGCTAGCCATTCCTGTTCCAGGAAGTTGAATGTCATCTGGGATTTTTATATAAAGAAAACCTATATATACTTAGCGGCTAGCCTATACGTCCTGCCTATAACTTTAACTGTTACCTATAATTTCAAAGTATTTCATGAAAATCGTGAAAATTTGAAAGTACTATGTCTGAATTAATATAGAATGAACAAATGGGGTTTACAGCATACCAACACATTATAGGTTGTTAAACGCCAACAGGAAAGAAGATTCCAGGTTCACTCTACATGTATAAAATCAACAAATTAACATACAGATTCAAAAAAATACATCAACAAATGAATATGCAGAATGAACCTAGAACCTTGATACCTGCAGAACTGCAGAGTTTCAGCAAATTCTAATGTATTACTCAATTTGTCACTTCTTATGACATGCATATGACATGCATAAGCCACAGTGATCCTGTTCTTGCCATCACTCATGGCTCCCTGGAACCACACAGGGGTTGATAATTTAACCACAATAGTGAGCATGACAAAAAATGATAAAATGAACATGACACCCATTCGGAGGATTCCTACCCCTCTGCAGAGATTGACAGTTATTTTATTCTTAGTCAGAACCTCACGGGCTTATAATTATCAGAAATCACCAAAACAACAAATTAACATACAGATTAAAACATTTACAAATGAGTATCCAGAATGAATCTAGAATCTTGATACCTGCAGAATTGTTTCAGCAAATTCTATCAATAAGAAAAATGGACAGAAATAGTGAAAAAAAATCAAATGCTTTGAAAGTCAATAAAAAAGTTTTGATAGCTGCAATTTTGAGTGAGTAGGTAGGAGCACGGCAAACAATTTATTTTTAACGACAGCACTTCTCCAACCACCTTTCCCTCCACCCTTCCTCCTACCCCCACCTGGGTAGACTTTGATGGGTAAGAAAACGAGAGATGAACACTGCTACCTACCACATAGTTCTGCTGGAGTGGAGCCCAGGAATACATACTGGGTATGGGCTTGAGGGCATTCATCACCCGCAGTGGGACAGTCTGCAGATTCATCTCCTTTATCCCACTTGTCACTTCACACTGAAGTAAAAATATTATTTACAATATATTTAATAAACAGGACGTTTGAAAAATTACCAAATAAGTTAACATGTTCAAATTAACCAAATTACAATAAACTAACAATTTTTTTTACTTTTAGGAAAAAGGTCCGTTGTCTCTTGAAGGGGGAAAAATGAGCATAAATTGGGGGAATTGTAATAGGTGGTAAAATAAAATAAAAAGCAAGAGAAATAGTATGTACGTTAAAACAGTTAACAGGTCAACATATATGTTCTTCATTGTTTTGAACTGTAAAACTGGCATTAAAGGGAATTTTTTAGGATTTTTCAAACTTTTAAAATTAGCTAAAATAAATTTTTTCTATTATATCAGGACAATATAAACTCACCGGCTCCGTATTGCCAAAAAAATATATGTTTAAACCTGTCAAAATATCATATAAAAAGGAATTTCCTAACTTGGGCTATGTTCCTAGGTAAAACTAAAATAGATTTCCAGCTTAAATTGTCACGTGATTTCATTTTGTTATACACAGAGGTGGATCCAGGAGTTAAGAGCTGTCTATTTTTAGAATGGGGACCTCGGTTCAAGTTTACCACTCCAATTTAAATATCATTTTGTCACGTTTTGGTGGATTGGCCATACCAAATCATTCAGATTTGAATTATTCATAATAATGAGATGATTTTTATCCATTGTAATAATTATTTCATTTTTTAAGATATTTCTAGCATGTTTTCCTGATATATAGTCCCTTTAAATCCCATTTTAAGGGAAATTTTTCTTTCTGACAATAGGGGGATAAAATCATACTATTTTGATGGAGGAATGGGGTTGAATTTGACTGAATATGGGTAAAAAAAACACTGTAAACTCATACAATTGTTTTTCTTAAGATTGCAAAATCATTTCAGTCTGTCAACTTAAAGGCCTGGTACAACATGTGTGTAATCATTTTTTGTCTATATACTAATTTAAATATCTTAAAAGTTACTTCTCCCTAAAATTCAGACCCAGTATAACTCCTGCCATTCACACGAAAGCAATGAATACGTACCCATGGAATCAATTATCTCAATTACTAAAGACAAATATACCTTACGAGTGACCGGTATAGCACTGAGAATTTCTGGCGTATAGAAAGAAAGGAATTTTGGTTTCTTTCTCGTACACTCGTAGTCATCCATGTCAGTCTGTATGGATTTATGATTCTCACTGAACAGATTCTGTAAGTAAACAAAACATGCTGATTTAAAGTTTAAACTGACAAATATCATCATCAGACGTCTGTTTCACCAACATATTTACATAAAGCAAACACTTAAATATCTCAAATCTTAAATCTAAGAAAAGCATCCAAAAAATCATGACTTTGGACTGGTTCTAGTATATGCTGCATATGGTTCTATAGCCATTTATTACAAAGTAAATAACCAGCCAAATTCAGTTAAGTTTTAAGTATTTAAGTAAAATTTAAGAAAATGATGGTGAAACAGAAGCGCTGTATACACAGATAGTAAACAAATATTTTAGCACAAGAAATATAGATAATTTGTATACACGTTCATTAATTTTGAACAATTAAAATTACATGTATTTAAGAAGAGATGTAAGAGTGTTAAACTATGTTGATAAATATCTGTTTGAACTTATTTATTTTAATTCGATTCTGAGACAAGTTCTTACAACTTAGACAAATCACACTCAAAGTTTTCCTGGGTAGAACTAGTACTAAGCCTATGTGGAAAAGATGTCTTGCTAGGACACCACATATAGAAGTGACGGAGGGTCGAACCCAATACCCTCCCTGTGTTTTTTTTCGGCCATTTTTATAGCCGTTATTGGGTCATATTCCCTATGGCAAATAGTATCTTTTTTTCCCAATTGAATGGTAAAAATTCCCAATTGAAAGCTTCAAAAATGTAAACTGAAACTTGCCATACTTCCTTGATAAAATAAAGAAAGTTTTCCCCATTCTGAATTTAGTATGACATTGATTATTTAATTAAATGGCCTGATAAGCAAGTGTACACTTTTTATAAATATATTTAATGCAAAAAAATTTCCCAATGTTAATGAAAATGCTGCTAAAATTCCCAATTCCAAGGGTATGGGTCATCTTCCCAAAATGGTGAAAAAAAACACTGCCTCTGATCATGGGTTTGATGCTCTACCACTGGACCACGCGCTCCACATATGATATTATTATAAAAATATCAGTTACGTTACTTTCACACAGCTGAAGAATGGAGTTCACAGATGCTGTGAAATACGACAATGCACAAATTAGTTAGGTAACCTGTAATATATGAACATTTTAAGCACAAGAATCGAAATATAATACAAGACAACAGAGAGTCAGGTATGTTTCAAAGCAATTTTCGTGCTACGGCTTGTGCACACTTGCAATGGGGGTTTATTTTGCCATTTTTTTACCGAAGTTTGGCTCATTTCCCTTCCCAAAAACATCTCCCCCTCCTCAATTTATTAAAAAAATTCCCGGCAAAATAAATGTTTTTTTTAATTCTTAATGTTTTTAATTCGGAACCAATGCCAGTTTAAAACAATGAAGAACAGGGAAGATGACTTGTATACTTTTTTAAACTTTGTTTTCCCACCCAATTTTTCATCATTATGATGCAATTTTCCCTCATGGAAGGGACCCACCTCCATTCCCCCAAAACAAAAACAAAACATTCATGCACACATGCATCAGCTCATTTGGAAAGACTAATAATATCACCAACTTACTCTCACTTGCTCTGCATGTTTAAGTCTTTTGGATGTTCGTAGCCTCAAATATTCAGAGCGTACAAGCTTTTTCCAATCAAGATCAGGTTTTCCTGAAGTTGAGGCAGCCGGTTTATCTGGACTGGGAATGGCATCACTGTCCATGGAGGAGTTTTGGCTGGTCTCTGACATTTTTGACAAAATTTCCTGAAAAAATTATTTATATTTATAATATATTCTGACAGAAAGGCCACAGTTATCACAATATGTACATTTGTATAATACAGGTTTGGTATAGTAAAATGAGGGACGGCTATTGTGGTTAATTTTTACTACTGCAATACTACTGCTATTGGTGAAAGTTGATGGTGTATAGTGTTCAGCATCACTTTCGACAGTTTTTCAGTCATATCCCGATGGTGTCAATACTTGAGACAGTATTCATAGAGCTGCCACACTGGAACATTATGCTACAGACACATGGTATGATACCCCACCAAGTCACATCTATCCTTTAAGCAAGGAATCATCTACAGTCAAACCTGTCTTAAGCAGCAGTCAAGGGAAGCAGCAAAAATGGCCTTTTAACCCTTTACTTCATAAAGACGCTTTTGGACACCTCTAATATCGAAAGCATTAATTCACCATGTATCAGCAATGGGTGAATTATGTTTATATCAAATGACAGAGTGGAAAACAGTGCAGGAAGTGTTCAGATTGCTCTTTACAAGCAATCTGAACTCTTCCTGCACTGTTTCCAAAGGCCTTCTGTGATTGGTGCGGGGAAAATGCGTATCTATGGAGTAAAGGGTTAAGACAGGTTGTTGCTTAATACAAGTGAATTTGCTCTGAAAGCATAGAAATGGGAAATAGCAAATGTGGCTGCTTAAGAAAAGTGGCTGCTTAATAAAGGTGACCGCTTATACAGGTTTGACTGTAGTATCATTTTTCAAGTCTTTGGTATGACACGGCCAAGTTCAAACATTAGGCTGCAAGGAAAAGGAAAATGAGGTGTGTTTAATAGTGATTGTCTGTTTGATTGCACTGATTTCAATCATATTGTATTGTCATTTGCATATTTAAGAAGAAAATATAGAAAAATAATATAAAAATGCCTATTTACCTCTTAATTCTACTTGTTTAGTGAGTTTTGTCATTTCTGACAAATTGACAGGCAATTTAAAGTGTGTTTTCAAATGACCATGGTTTTAATCAACTGTCACAAAGAATATGATATACTAAACCCATATCACTGAACATTATAGCGTAAACAAGAAGATATAGTTTAGCTTGAAACAAAGGATGTTTTTCTTCTACACAGCGGTTTTGTCAATGTAGAATATTTTCAGCATGTAATAAGAATCAGTTGATAATTATCTCACATTATGTATTGTATTTGTATAATGTGAATATCTACCTATTCGCTTGTCATTTTTACCTACATATTATATTCAATATAATTGATTGTTCTGGTGGGGGGTTGTTTACCCTTAGTAAGAAAGTCCAATTGGCGACAGATATAATTAATTACTGGATTCTCAAAAAAACAACATAACCTGTCAGATGTTTACATGCGTGAAGTTTGTGGTGCGTGAAAAATGGGTGCACTATGATACATATCCCTTGTTTACCCAATACCGCAAATGCCCGTATAATAACAATATCCCAGACATGAGCATTTGTTAACTTTTTGTACCGGCAACTAGTTATTACTCAGCACACTTATGTATCTTTATTACTGTTTATTATTGACGCCATTATTTACATAGTTATACAGCTTAATCTATTGAAGACACAGTCGCAGCGACAATTTCAAAACCACGAAAACCCATGATATAAGCACATTGTCGCTGTTATTACGTATTTATAACTTTGATTAATAATTGTTCATATATATGATTATTTTACTGATATGAACTGTAAAAATATACGTAATTTTACTTTGTAATTGATCATTTTTTTAGTATTACCTCCGATTCTATTTCCTTTGTGCGCCAAAGCATACGCTGGTTGCCTGTTAGAGTATTCCCCTAACCAACGCCGAGTAACAGCAAAATTAACTTCCTCTTAGGTGACGTCACACGGGAATTCCTTAATTCCGGTGACATGTTTTGAGATGACAGTTCGTTCCCCCGTGTCTTAGTTACAAGAAATACATAACTCTCGGTCACAAGATATATTCATAGGTATAGTATTATTTTTAAGATAGTTATCAACTTTGAAATAAGGCAGAATATAAATCTTTAATTAAACAAAATCACTTTTTTTACCACAACTTTCTTGGTATTTTATGGTCGCATTCAGACTGCCCATGTCCCTGAATAACGAACGTCGA
Organism: Panopea generosa; assembly: GCA_029582155.1. Classification (NCBI taxonomy): domain Eukaryota; kingdom Metazoa; phylum Mollusca; class Bivalvia; order Adapedonta; family Hiatellidae; genus Panopea; species Panopea generosa. Next base: position 1,572,724 of record CM055903.1, on the reverse strand, counting down.
TAGCTCAACGAGACTGGGTGGAGAGTCCTGAAGGCTTCCAGAGTTGTAGCCGTCACTACGCTAGTGGGGAGACAGTTCCACTCTCTTATCGTCCTTGTGTAGAAGGAGTTGGGGTAGGTAGCGTTGTTGGTGCGTTATTGGAAAAACCTGTGTTGACCTCGAGTGCAGGGTGTCGTTGCGCTGGAGATACCTGTCTGACGGGACATCTACAAGGTTGCTCTGTATCTTGAACATCATAGCTAGTCTGCTGCGTCTTCGGCTACATTGGAAGGACTCCCAGCCAAGGTCAGGCATCATATTGGTGACACATCCTGGGGTCTTGGTAGAATAGTCAGTGAAGACGTATCTGGCTGCTCTCCCTCTGCACCTGTTCGAGGGTCTGGATATTGGATTTGGTGTGGGGGTCCCAAACGGTTAAGGCATTTTCCATTATGGGCCTTACTATGGCTTTGTAGGAGGCATCCTTGACTGTTGGCGTGCACTCTCTAAGGTTCCTATGGAGAAAGCCAACAGTACGTCTGGTTTTGCTGGCAATATTGTTACGTTTGTTTCCCATGAAAGTGAGTTGGTGATCGTCACACCCAGGTACTTGCTGGCTTCAACAACTTTCAGTTGTTGCCCATGGAGGTAATACTCTGTGCTGATGACCTTCTTTCGGCTATGTGGATCAAAGAATGATTGGATCCACATCTTGAGATTACCTCGGACCCCGTAGTGGTCAAGTTTATGCAAAAGGCGATTAATAGGAACCTTATTGAAGGCCTTGGCGGCGTTGAGTAGCATGTTGTCAACCTGTTTGCCTTTTGCAGTGCTGGATGCTATCTCTTAGATGGTTGAGAGAAGCTGGCTTTCACAGGAGCGCATTTTCTGAAACCGTGCTGATTATCACAGGACATCATGTGTGTCGAAGTGCTTCATCACACTACTGTGGATGATGTGCTCAAGTAGCTTGCACATCACAGACGTCAGTGACACGGGCCTGTAGTTTGCTGCCAGATGATTCAACAATAACTGATTCTTCTGTAACTAGGACTGATAAAAGGGCCTCACCTATACATTCTATGTCCATGAAATGGTCCAACTGTACATAGTCGCAAAGAAACAAATGTAACTTGAGTAAATCTGTGTGATTTTCTACAACAGTGACTAAATAGTCACATTAAAATCGCCATAATAGTGGTGAGACTAGCGCCTTTACAATGGACTTAGTTTCAATATGAGACCCACATTCCCATTTCATTCCCATTTAACCGTGATGAGAGGGTATTTAAAGTTAGTAATATTAATTTATTTCTACAATTGACTATGCATGCATATAGCAGGACGATCAAATAAAAAAATATAAAATTGTTCGACAACATGCTTTGATAGGCACTATTACTATGTACAACACCTGTTACTTTCTAAAAATAAGTGTTTAAAAAGTTTGTTTATATATTTTAGTATTCATGATTGATTTTAGTGAAACAATAACTGACAGTTTCTGAAAGCTGCTTCGCTTAAAGAAGTTGTGGTGGTCTAGTGGTTAACATGCGCTAAGACCCAGAGGTCCACATATAGATTCCCTTTATATATCATTCATAATTTACAGGCAACTGATTTGTTGTACATAAAATGCAAGTTGTATGTACTTAGATGTTTTAAAATGTTTTGATCATGCAAAATGATCTTAAATTAAAAATATTGATGTTTGAAATAAAAAAATTCTTAATTTGTTGTTATTTAACTGCAATATATATATTTTGTAATCAGAAGTACTTCAACAATTTTTAACACAAATTGTTGGGAACTGGTATTTTTTTGATGAGATTTTATTCTGCAATGTAAGAATTTTGATTTGTGTTTCTGAGATTAATGGAAGTTAAGATAAATGAAAAACAAGATTTTCTGTGAATGCTTGTGCATTCACAAAATCTCTATCAGTTACTTTTCCTTCTCTATATAATTCCTTGGTATCGATAAATTAAATTGTTTCATTTTGACATTTTCAGGAAACACCACAACTGTGTATGGACCAACAAACAGGACAGTGAGGACAAGCAGCACATGTATCTTTATTTTGGGCTGGATGTTCATTATTTGAACAGATGATCACCAAATTCATGCAAAAGGGTGCAACTAGAAGTGCTTTGTCTCTAAGATATTATCTTGTTCATACCTTATATCGTCTTCACAAGCTCGGATCTAAACTCATCATGAATCTGAAGGATCTCCGTGCACAGTTAACCATCGTGTATTTAGGATATCTGTCCAACGTTGTTTTACTTGTTGCATTAGGACTAGGACTGTATACAGAATGGATGAACACGGAAAACATGACCATTCTCTTAATATCATTATTAGGACTGTTTGTGTTTGTCATATCATGTGCCATGCAGTATTATTTCAATCTGGAGGCACTTGGAAAGGCATTACTTCACATCTGGTTAGGGTGTATTTTGGGAGTGATCATTTTCACTGACCCACGAGATTTCCAGTACTGAAACTATGCAAGAAGTAATGGATATTCTACTGGTCACCAGTGCTGTGTTTGGCTTGTTTTGGAGTATCTGTGAGAGATGCTTACATTTGACGAAACATGAACCACACTTGTTTTCAATGACTGAGATGTTGGAGAGTATTGGATTCATCATTGCATCGTTAGTTACTGGAATCGATGCCATTGCTATTTCATTATGCATTGTAGCATTTATTTTAAATCTAACAGCGATAAGACTTAAATCTTTGTTGGGGATTATAACCCTCTCTGTTTTATTTGTTATAACGGCTTTCATTTTCTTGCCAGATCTTGCGTTAAAAGTCAATGTGTTTGGTTTGATATGTTTTGCAGGACGTCATGTCTTCGAACCAGTGATTGATTTATATTTTTCTGGACTCTCCACATTAGAGAGGTGGCAAGCATTTTTCAATAAATCTAACATCATCAGAAAAATAGTTATTTTGATAATATTTGTATTAAATATGGTATCGGGTGCTCTGATTGGTCGACTCTCGGCCAATCACAAGGAGTGGTATGTAGTTGTACCACTATATGCCATATTTGCAGTACTGTGGCTCTGCTTTCACGTGATCTACTTCATATCCACGTGGAAACTGATGAACAAAATCACAGATTGTAATCTCACGTATAACAGCATGTCAGATGAACATAAAAGCATGAACAGAATCATGGCGTCTAAAGGTATCCGCCATTTTAGTTTGATATCCAGACGTTTAATTTGCCTGGCATTGCTGACCACGTTGATACTGATGGGTGTAGGCTGGGAAACCCGTACAAGTTACAGTATTGGGCTCATCATGATTATCTTGCCTATTGAAGCCATGTCTCTGAGTCTGTTCTGGGAGCTGGGAGATAACTTGGGCGGCATGTGTATCGGGTATGCCATGATTGCCCCACATACAGGACAACGGTAAGTGTGCATAATTATCATATTGGTTGGATTAGAAGGTTATGAGCTCTCCGCAATAAATGTGCCAATTGTTTATAATAATTTCAACCTGACAAGTTAGTAGAGTGCTCCAGATAAGCTTCTGTTCAAATGAGTATTTTACTCCTTAAATAAGTATGCGCAAGGTCGTGTCCCGCTCACTCCAGAAACTTTATGCGAGAAAGTTTGCCAGTTACTTGTGAAAGGACAGTGGTTCTACTTTGATTCATTCTGAGGTCTTCCTTTACCAATAAAACTGGATATGCCGTATATAAATGTAATGTATATATACATGAAATGTGTTGATATGGCTTTAAATCCCATTAAAAAAAATTTAGTCTGTAATACTTATTATGCTCCCCCAAAAATTTTTGGGGTGGCATATAGTAATTGCAGCGTCCGTCCGTCCGTCCGTCCGTCCTTCCAGGCAGACAAATGGGTATTTAAGTGTCTAGGGTTTAGGGTTAGTAATTTTTATGGACAGTTGAAAAGCTGTTGAAAAAACATTAAGTGGCTGTTCTAGACACTTAAAAAACAGCTCTTAGGTGGTTTTTTTTCTCTTACTTGGCTAAATTTAGCCACACAAGTAATACGATTGACGCGAAGAAGCCACTTAAATACCCATTTGTGAGAACGTCCGTCCGTCCTTCCGTCCTTCCAGCCAGTATTTCATTTCCGGCCTGTAACTTTGTCATGCATAGATGGATTTTGTTGATACTTGCAACAAATGATCAACAGAACATGACGATGTGACGCAAGTAAGACCCACATCCGTACCTCAAAGGTCAAGGACACAATTTGAGTTTGTTTGACAACACTGAGTTTATGCGAGTTTTCATTTTTGGCCTATAACTTTGTCATGCAGAGATGAATTTTAATGATACTTGCTACAAATGATCAACATAACATCATGACATGTTGGGGGGCATGTGACACTTAACAGTGACATTTCTTGTTTTTAAAATGCTATATAGGTAAAAATGAATTTTTTAATCAAATTGCTATTCAAAATAAAAGAAATAATACAAAACTTGTCAGTATCACCTGCTGATTACATTAAATTTCAATGCTCAATTCAGAAATTTCGATGCTCAGTTCAGAAATTTCAATGCTAAATATCCTATTAGTGCTGATTTGGAGCACTCAAGTAAAAATCTTATTCTAAAAACATTTTAGTATTTAAATCTTTTACCAATCTTTGGTTGTCTCATTCAGTTTGCATAAATTATTATATGTTTATAGTACAATTTTGTATTTAAGAACTATGCAATTATGTTTGTTTATCTACCAAATATCTAAAGTAAATAATTGTTTGAAGTGATGCTGGTTCTTATATATGTAAACAATTTGGCACATTACTTGACTTGATATCCCTAAACTTGTATGTTTTCATTGTATATTACTCTGTTTTTTGGTACCCCTCTATAATTACCATAACAACTAATACTCTTCTTTTATTATACTAATTAATTTTAGCTCAGTTTGGAAGTAACTTCAGATATTATAACGACAGCTCTCGAGGATACCACCTGGGTGGACCTAGTGCTTAGTGTTGTTTTTTGAGAGGCTATCAGGTCAAGCAGGGGATCGAACATCTGTCCTGGGTTTGAGGTTCGGATGGAAAATTCTGTCCTCAGGGATAACTGTTTTGGCAGGAACAAGGCTTTGTCTAGTTACCATGAAAACGGTTATCCCAAGGGACAGAGTTTTCTGTCTGAACCAAAAATGCCATGTATAAATTTTTTCTTGCAATTCAAACACATTGAATATATATTTTAATTTTAATTATTATTAGATTGTACCATGATGGCTTTTAAGACATCAAATCTAATATAATATGTCATATATTTTACTACGTCATGTCATAAATTGTTCCAACGTCACAGCAGGGTAGGATGAGTGTGTAGAGGAAGTGTGTGATGAAAATACTGTATCCATTAAAAATACACTAAAATCCTTGTCTGGTATGCAAGAATACAGTCTCAAGCATGATGGGCCACTTTACTGCATTTCTGTCTGGCTACTTTTCTGGCATGTGACATCTAACTTATTGAACATGCTTATTGTTGTGACTTGAATGCAGAACTTTATAATCTCAATGTCTGATCTGATTAAAAACAAAGAGTTTCAAAATGTCAATGCGAGCCTTGGTTGGATATGATGATGGTTATTCTGTCTGAAAAAGGGCATTGCCTGGAGTTGCTGCTTCCATATTGTTTTTCTTGGCTGGCTGTTTCAATCAGGCTTGGTGACAAATTTGTTTTTGCCAGCACAGTACCCATACTTAAAGGTAGTATATCAGGAAAAACACTATAAATGTCTTAAATATATAATTATTTTTCAATATCATTAATAAATCAAATCAAATTGATTTAGTACTAGTAATTCATACCAAATTCACCAAAATGTGACAAATAACATATTTTAATTGGATTGGTAAAATTGAAACAAAATCTTCATTTTAAAAGTAGACCATACTTAAATGTTTGACGACCTTCACCTAAGACTCTTTTAAGACAAAAAAGACATTCTATATTATTAGTTTAACATTATGACGGATAGAATTGAGTCAAAATGAAGTCATGTGACCATTTTGATCAGTCACATAATATGTTACAATTTCAAGCGGGAAATCTATCCAGTCTTGCCTGGGCAATGTAGGCCAAGTTAGGAAATCCTTTTTCAATATATTATTTTGACATGTTTGAATAGATATCCTTATGGACACATGGGGTCATTGAGTATATAGGCACTAAATTCGTTGGTAAATTATATTTATGATATTTTCAGCCAGTTTTGGAAAATTCCTGATATACTTCCTTTAACAACTTTAATCTTGAAGCAAAAACATTTTTATGCCCCCCAAAAAATTTTTGGGTGGCTTATAGTAATCGCAGCATCCGTCCGTCTGTCCTTCTGTCCATCCTTCCGTCTGTCCTTCCGTCCGGTATTTCGTTTCCGACCTGTAACTTTGTTATGTATAGATGGATTTTGTTGATACTTGCAACAAATGATCAACAGAACATGACAACGTGTCGCGAGTAATACCCACACCGTACCTCAAAGGTCAAGGTCACAATTTCAGTTTGTTTGACAACACTGAGTTTATGTGAGATTTCGTTTCTGGCCTGTAACTTTGTCATGCATAGATGAATTTTAATGATACTTGCTACAAATGATCAACATAATGTCATGACATGTTGGGGGAGCATGTGACACTTAATAGTGACATTTCTTGTTTTTAATTAAAATTGAATGGAAAGCATGCTTAATGAAAATATAAATATAATTGTTATGTTTTAGCTCTGCTTCAATGGTATGTTCTAGAAGACAAATTAGCTGTAAGGCTAGAAGCATATTGCAATTATACCTGCGAAGCTGTTTGACCTCTTACCTATGTATAATGCACGTGAAAATGTGAATTGATAAATAAATGCCTGTTTCTATGTTTTAGCTGTGCTTGGGATGCTATAGGTGATGGGATTGTAATGTGAGTAGATGGTAGTGCTAGTTTTGATTATAAATGTTTGTAAGCTTGGTCAGGTAATATGTGAATTTTAATACATGTATTAAATTTTGTGCATGGTCATGATGATGTGATGTAATAAGTTGATAACATTTTCGGCTTATTTAACAAACTGCATGTGTAATCTGTAGCTATCACACAGAGAATATGACATATAAAGTTCCTCATTTGTACGCTCAACACTTTTTTTGTGTTTTTTTGAGGACATGGAAGGGGTAGTGATGGTGGGAATGGGGTAACCGTTGTTTAACATCATTTTCAACTGGTTACAGTTAACTGATACTGGAGGTAAAATATCTTAGGTTAAGTCTGAGTAAAGCCATCTTCCTTGCACAAGGTAACATGATATTTTGTCAAGTTGAATATCTGCAAACTGTTAGTGTGTGATATTTATTTTTAGAAAAGGGATTTCATTTTGATTTCACACTCTGATTAAAATATATATTTTTTTGTGGCACATTTTGGCAGATTTGGCATTCAAAATCATCGATATTTTACTTGATGCTTTCTATTTATTTATAATGAAGTATTTATATTTCTTAGACATTTAGTCATTTTTCCTGATGTACAGCCTTTAATGGCAGTAGAATCGCTATAATCATGTTACTCACTGACTAATAGCAAGCCTAGAAGTGACTTTGTTAATTACTGCTTTGTGCACGTCATCAGCTGTTCACGGACCTTTCCAAAAGACTTACTTGTTTAATTGAATTTTTTCTTTTTTTGTTTTGTGGGAATTGGGGTGGTCCCTCTAAAATGGGTTAAAATAGTGTTGTAATGATGAAAATGAGGAGGCAAGGATCGGAAAAAACTTATAAAAGCACTTGTCCATCGGGCAAGTGGACTGGTAAAAAGTACTTGTCCAGATGGAAATTTCACTTGTCCGAAAATTTTATACTTTATTTATATCATTGTGAACTTCTGCAGTCTCTTGACAGTTTTCTGCTGATTCTTGGCAGTTTTCTGCTGTCTCTTCACAGTTTTCATCTGCATGCCGGTACAGTCTCACCTAACTGGAAGGCGAGTGAACCAGTATGTGGAGTTTATCTCACAGGAACACTCGGTTCATTATCCGATTGTAGTGTATCAATTAAGCGCTTGTTTCTGTGGAGCCAGGCATAGCTGGTACTAACAAGCATAAAGAGTTATACTCAGTATTTACAGATCTTGAGACGTCTCAAAAGTGGAAACAAATAACGAGGAAACCTTGAGGCATTTATTAACACACAGAAATAACTAAAAATACAATGAAATTTCTTTCAAAGTTTACTCGTTCGATGAACTAGTTACTGGTATAATCATCACTTGTCCGTCTGCAAAAAACACTCATCAGGACGAGCGAATGAATGCTTTTGCTGGCCCCTGGGCAAGATAGGGAGTTGAAACAATGCAAATTGTAAATTCATATATTTAAAAAAGTTTACAAGTCAACATATCTATTGAAAACTGTTAAATTGGCATTAAACCCAAATAAAAAATGTTTTAATTTTGAAATTTTGAGACAAAACATACTTTTATGCAAGGGGAATGGGGGCCGAACTTTAGGCCCAGAAAGGTGAAAAAAAGAACGTTGTATGTATTACTGCTTTGTAGAAACCTAGAGTCAAACAGATTAACATCAAATTCTTAAAAGAAAGATTCTGAAATCTATAGGATGAAAATAACCTAAATATAGTTAATGACTAATGTACTCAATAATATGTACAAGTGTATGTCTCTGATACGGTCACATACTTTATAGAGCTTACCAGTGAAATGTAATTACCATATATCCCCAAATAAACACGCTGGATTGGTGCATTTTGGGCAGATTAAGAGAATATTTGAGAGATTTAGTCAACTTAAAAATATTTTAAACAAAATTTAATTAAGTTATTAAAGACAAGGACTAATATAGAAGGATAGCAAATTTACATCTCTCTACTAAATGTTTATAAAATCATAAGCATGAGAAGAATTAATAATTAAGCAATTAATCATTTGAATACCGCGGGCAACTGATTATTTTTACATAAAATGTAAAGTGTATGTAACCTGTTGATGTTTTATACTGTTTTAAACATGCAAAATGGTCTTGAATTTAAAATATTGTAGTTTGAATTAAAATTTCAAGTACTTTCCTTGATTTTTTAGTAGCCCGTGTGGTTCTGGCTTAAGAATAGAATCACTGCCGATCTCTGCAGATGGGGTAGGAATCCTCCGAATGGCTGTCATGTTCATTTTATCATTTTATGTCATGTTCACTATTGTAGTTAAATTATCAACCTCTGTGTGGTTTCAGGAAGTCATATGAGTGATGGCAAGAATAGGACCACTGTGGCTCATGTATGTCGTAAGAAGCGACAATTTGAGTTAATATGATAGAATTTGCTGAAACTCTGCAGTTCTGCAGGTATCAAGGTTCTAGGTTCATTCTGCAAATTCATTTGCTCAGTGTATTTTATTTAAATCTGTATGTAAATTTGTTTGTTTTTGTACATGTAGAGTGAACCTGGAATCTTCCTTCCTGTTGGCGTCGAATAACCTTATAATGTGTTGGTATGCCTGTAAAACCCTATTCATTCATGATTTTTTTAGTTGCAGTATACAAATTTTGTAATCATAAGAACTTCATCAACTTTAAACACAATTTGACGAGAATGGTCTCATTTTGTAGAGAGTTCCATTGTGCAAAGAAAGAATTTAATTTATATAAATTCTAAGATGAATGGAGTTAGGATATTTGGAAACAAGGCTTTGCAAGGCTTTGCATGAATATGCGAGTGTTCATAACATCTAAATCAGTTACTTTCCTTCTCTATGTAAGACCAACTTAAATCAGAGTGTCTAGTTTGTTTTCCACTAAAATAGGTTTATTTATAATATTAGTGTGGCGAGTGTGTATTCAAGGGTATACATTTCAGGATATATTTTGTGCATACATGTATACTAGTACGGGTATATATTCAGTTGTAGTTTCCAGCAAGCTGGGATGGAAAATCAATCATTTATTGACATAAAGATATGCTATGTCTGTTTTATTTAAAAATACTGTTTATATTAATAAATCAGCTATATAAATTTAGCTGAACAGGGGCGTAGCTTGCCTTAAAACAATCTGTAGGCACAGTTGTAGAGGGTTCTAGGACATGTTTCACTAAAAAGGTGCATTTTTGTGTATGTCTTATATTTTTAGGGGCCTGGTTATCTTTTATAATATTAACATTGAATTCACTGTTTTATAACTAGATAAAATGATATTAAATAAAGGGGAAAATGAACTAGCATTGTGTCTCATGGTTTCAAATGGCTACTACTTTCATACAACAGGAATTCCAATCTTTATAGTTTACCCCCCAGGCCCCTCCCCCATAGTGGTCCTGATGTTTGTAGCATCTTTGGCATTTTTTGTTGTTTTTTTTCCTGAAAAAGTGTAGGCAAGTGCCTACAGTACCTATAGGAAGCTACGTCCCTATTGAAAAGCTGTCATTAAGCAATATACATGTATTGGACTTCCTAGGAAGGGCTCATGATCTGCTGTGAAACCACCAGTAAACTTGATGTGCCATATATAACCTGTCAGTAATTAAAAACGACTTTTCAAAACCGCAAATATTGACAACATAAATTACATTTAAGTTTTATCTCACTGGAAGTGATATCAAGATAAATGTCATTGTGCTGTTGTTATATGTGGTTTAATACAGGTGATTTGGTTATTTATTATCCTTGAAGTATTTGAAGTTAAGTATTGTCATTACAAATGTTATATATTAATTAATACATGTATTAATGATCATTACAAATGTTATATATTAATTAATACATGTATTAATGAGTTTATTTATGATTATGTTACAGAAGTGGAGGTGGTGCCAAACTTCTCTCGTCAGCTGCAGTGCAGGACATCGGTTCCCGTGCTACTGCATCTCTCAACAAGGTACAGTACAAGATGTGGTTATGAAATTTTAATAAAAGACAGTGATATTGATTTCCTAACTTCATGTATAAAAAATTTAATGATATTTTATATATCCAATGATGTCATTTTCCATGTGTTATATTCATTTTCGATGCAACATTAACTATAGACAATAATGACATGTTGTCTGTCCGTCATTTGTTCTACCTGTTGGTGCTGATCGCTGTTAGCTCAGACTGTAGCATGTCTGACTATCAATTTAGGGGTTGTGCGTTTTAGAATTCCCACCCAGCCACAGCCTCTGTGATAAGAGATATACAACATTGCATCTCATTGTCATTTGTCTCTCACCACTGATTCAAGTGGGAAAGTTATCAGTTACTTGTAGAGATGGGTGTGCTTGAGTATGGTTAACCTTCCTATTTTAAACTAATGAAGGAGAGTATCAATTTTGATTTATATGAAACTTAAAAATATTGTAAGCGAGATTTTGCATGAGTACACAAGCATTCACAAAATCTAAATCAGTTTTTTATTCCTTTCTCCATATAATTTCTTGATGTCGTGACTTACTTTTTGTATTCTGCAGGTGCAGCAGTTCTTCAGCTTCAACATGATTGACAATTACGGCTGTGACTTCTCCTCCAGCGGTATCACAGGAGGAATATCTATCCTCCAAGGTGAAGCAGTTCTTTGAGCGTAAGACAGCAGATGGACCGAGATATGACACTTACTTGCTGTATTATAGCGGGGATTGTCAGGATTCCGGGGACTGGGCCCTAGCAGGTACGTAACAATTCCTGTGTCTTGTAGGGATTTTTTACAGGGGTTTAACATCATTTTTAACACAATGACATTTTATATATGGAATATCCAGTTTTATTGATGGAGGAGACCATGGAATTAATCACGAGTAGAAGCATCGTTCTGATTCAAGTAACACAATATTGTTTTTTATCACATTCAGGAGAATTTGACATATCAAATCATAAATATTTTATTAATTAATAATAATGAAAAGTTTTGTTGTCATTTTGAAACCTATTTTATATTTTAATACTTTTATTTTTATTTTCCGCACCCAACTCTCACAAACAGCCACATTTTCTATTTACAAATTTTATAATTTTAGTTTTAGTCAACCTGTAAGCAGTCACCTTTCTAAAGAAGTCATTTTTACTAACTCTCTTCAGTGGCTGCTTAAGACAGGTTTGACTGAAGTAATGTAGTGTTCAAGTTGTATGTCATTATAATATAGATGATAATAAAGATGACATTGATGATGTTGATAGTGATTTATAATGTCCCATGTTTTGTAGGCAATGGCAGCCTGAAGCTTGATATGGTACTTGACTGGTGGTCACAGAAAAATGCTGAGTCAGGGTCCAGATTAATTTTAGTGCTTGATACTCAGCATTCATGGCGCTGGGCAAAAGACGTTTCAAAAATCTCTGAAGACTTTGTCGCCATACAGACGTGTAAATTCACAAGACCACTTGACCCAGAGTTTGGTGAAAAACACTCAGTTGGCTCATTTACTGACGATTGGGTAGAATTTAATCTTGGGGCTGATATGGCTCCATTGTGGTCTGACAAAGACAGGATCGTCAGGGCAGTGTATAAAGTTTCAAAACTCTGGACAGATTTCACATTTCATCTCCCCACCCGAGAGGATATTGAGGAACACTGGGATAGCAACTTCCCCAAGTTTACCAAACCACTCATCAAAGCTGTGAACTTTTTTGGATCAGGCAGCATATGCTGCTGTTTTGATGGAATTCGAAAATGCACAAAAAGAAAACGCATGCAGTGGTTACCACCAAAATCTACAGATACAGGTCATGGCTTTAAGTTAGTGCGTTCATAAGTTTCTCTGATCAAAATATTTACTTCCTGTGATTCTGGGCACTTAGTTCATGTTTATTAAGTTATACCATAACATGAAATATAATTTGAATTGTAGAATCTTGCCATTTAGTTTACTAACTTATTGTTGCTTGATTGCAAGAAAACAACTAAAGCTTATATGAACTGTTCTCTTCCACTTCCAGGGTAAAACCAATACTGAGTTGATTTTTTAAGGGCATCATGTCTAGCTGGGAATTGAACCCACAACCTCTGGCAGGAGCAGCCAAATCTCTAGCCATGCCATTTTCTTTTCAATTTATTGTTGTACTGTGACACTGATCTAGTTATAGGAGGTCAATCCCACAAGCAGGAGGCTTTTTTGTTTAATTTGTGGCCGGGTCATACTGAAATGTTTTTCTAGAAGCTTCCTTACTTGGCATTTTGCATCAAGTAGAAAATGTGTGGCAGAAGTGCAGTGGCTAGAGTATTGGTCATTCATGCTAGAGATTGCAAATTTTATCCCCTACGCAGCCCGATTGCCTCACAAACAACAATACTCAATACTGGTTCTACCCAGGAAGCAGACTTGAGAGCAGTTCATATAAGCTTTGAGCTTTCTTTGCAATCAAGCTAAAATAAATTATTTCGATTTGGTAATGGCAGTAACTCATTTCATTAAAAACAAGTAATCAAACCGATATCTTATTTATCATTTTTCGATAAAATTGTTAAAATATTTCTGCTATGACGGCAAACATTTGCCTCCATATGTCTACAGTGGCAAATGGTTGCCGCTATATTTTCAAAACTTTTGCCCCCACTTTAGGGTGTATACATGAGGAGATTAACCAAAAGTCCCTGATGTTACTGATGAGTGAAAACCACATGCATACTTTATAGCCATTCTAACTCATTGTTGGTGTGGGTTTTTTATACTGAAATAAATAAATATAAACTAATTTATTTGAAGCGACTTGTGTACCTTTAGTGTTGACAGCTGCACTTAAGGATTAGAACCCAAGTTTTAAGTTTTCATATTCATGAAACCGGAAGGGCTTTTCAACAACATTAAACTAGTCTTATGTTTTTCATCACCTGATAAAAACACAAAATTCTGCTTTTAATCCTTATATTAACATTATATTTTAGATAAAACTGTTACATTATTGTTGCCATTTTGATATTTAAAAGCAAATTATATGCATTAAACCGCAAATGCAATGTCATAAGTGTAACAGTATGTCAACATATGAATAAGTGCACACATTTGTATGGCAACTTACGGCAAACATCACATGAACCTAACAGCAACCTGACATCTCACCAGCAAAACAAAATCTTGCAACCAATGAAATGCGAACTGGTCCTTTTTAGCACCGCCCAGTTTTTCATTGGGAAATGAAATGCAGTTAATCTGTATAGTTCATTTAGGCCAATTGCAGTAAAATTGTAAATATATCTAAATGGTGTCAAGATAAAAACATGTATAAAAGACATGAAATTCCACAGAATTGTTTTCCTTTGCTATCACTGCTTCATAGATTTTTATATAAATTTGTCAAAGTAATTTTCATAAGTTTCAATAATTATTGGTCTAACCATGTTATTTAATACATTGCCTTTTTGTCTTTGACTTCTGACCAGGTCAGAAGATTCAATGTCTTCATCATAACTTATTTTTGCTGTTTTTTGTTGTTGTTGGGTTTTTTTTCAAATATAATTTATGAAATTTTAAATTTTGCTGTTGGTGCAATGTGTGTGTTTTTATGTTGTTAATGTGCCTCTATCACTGGTATTTTTGTATATGTTCTTTAATAAGTTAAGGTTTAGGAATTCACTGTGTCCTACATATTTACATTAAGTATTTTATTTTGTATAATGTTGTCTACATGTGTGGTATTTCAATTTCAAATCATGCCTCGGGCAAACTACTTATTTCAGTTGTGCTTTTATAGTATACATGTATACCTATAATTCCTCTTGGCAAAATGTGTTTAATTGAATGATTTATGTGTATAATTATGCTCCAATTTGATATTAGTTTATTTTAATGCTTTATTATTAATTCTTACACATTAAGCCAAAACTTACCTGATACATATATATATATATATATGGATTATATACACAGGTAAAAATGCCAGGCATGTTTAAGATATATTGGACAAAACATATGTTAAACATGTTTTACATGCATTTTGATAAACATATATTTAACATACATAAATTAACATATGATAATCAGAAACGCAAGTTAAACATACGTTAACAGAAACATATGATAAACGTCTGCGGTACTATTTCCATGAAAAACGTACATATTGGAACATATATTATATGTATGTGAAAAACATAAATATTCAAACGTATGTTAAACATACATTAAACATATTTTTAACATGCTTAAACATATGGCAGAAGCATATGTTAAACGCACGTGGTACTATTTATATGAGAAACGTACGTTTTGGCATGTATGTTAAATTTGTGGTAAACATATGAATAACATGCATGTAATTTTTACCTGTGTAGAGTTTATTTAATTGGTTTACAACCCCAGTGTGTAGTGGTGGTAGAATGTCCACCTCACATGCGGAAGGTTGTTGGTTCGATCTCTGATCGGGTCATACCAAAGACTAACAAAATGGTTATAGAAGCTTCCTTGCTTGGCGCTCAGCATTTAGAGGATAGTTCTAAGTCTGGTCGCTCCATGTCAGTATAGTGTGTCTGTATCATAACATGTGTCGGTGGCATGATACTTCAGTGTGGCAGTGCTCCTTCAACTGCCGACTAATGAGTGAACTATGTTAAGTATAAACAAAAAACAACAGTTGAGAAAACTATTTATTATATTTAGTATTATATAATTTTTGTGGAAATACCACTTTCTGATGCTCATATACATGCTCCACCAGTCTGCACAATCCATACTCATCCATTTAATGACATCAGTCTGCTATGATGTTTGTAAGTATTGGCATGTCCAGGCGTGGATTACGGAGATTATAAAATATTGGTGAATTAAACTCAAGAACTGGCCCCAGTTTCACTAAGCATCTTAACTTGAGATTTTTCTCAACACAAATTTTTTGAAATGCTGTAACAATGTTTAACTTGTTCATTTTGCATGTGAAACAACATTTGTTCCAACTTCAAATCTTTGTGACATTTAATCGTTATATTTACATTATATTTTCCAACTATTTAGATAAAACTATATCGTTATTTTTTGCCATTTTGATATTTAAAAACCAAATCATACGCATTAAACCACAAAGCCAATGAATGTCATAAATGTAACGGCAACGTTGCCAACAGACTGTGTACAATAAGTGCATGCATGTGTATGGCAACTTACGACAAACCAGCAAAACAAAATCGTGCAAATGAATGAAATGCAAACTGGTCCTTTTTAGCTCCGTCCAGCTGCAAATGTTTTTCATTGGGAAATGAAACGCAGTTCATCTATATAGTTCATTTAGGTCGAATGCAGTAAAATGTAAATATTATATAATGAGTTAGAAAATTTAAGATTTTTGAGTCAGAGGAAAATCTCGGCATGAGATGTTTAGTGAAACCAGCCCCTGGTAGTAAAAACTATTTTATTACAGTCAGTGAGTAAATTCCTTCAATACAACTAGGTATTTTATCTTTAGAAATGTAATACGGAATTGTATTAAGTGCATTTCTGTTGAAAGTGCTCACCAAGCTCTAACAGCAACACATTAATGGAAGTAAATAATTGCATTTTCAGCAGCATATTCACATTACTTTTTATCCTGCTGAAAATGTTTTTGTTGAAAATAATGTTAGGAAGGATGTTTTACTTTAGAATAATCTGTTTGCATGCAAAACCAAGGCCTATCTCTGGCAATTTTTTTTCTCATTTTTCTTTGTCTTGATCAATAAAAAATCATTGGACTCCAACTTCTGTTTAATATAAGACTCTTAGATAGGTGTAAGGTTAATATAAGGATATTGACGAGAGTTCAAGCTTTTTATTATAACCAAGGCTCTGCCAATGTTTCTAGCTGAAGGTCACGATCATACATGTATACCCTGACATGAGCCATCCCGATATCTCATTGTCATCCGTCTCTCGCCACTGATTCAAGTAAGAAAGTTATCAGTTACTTGTGGAGATGTTTGTGCTTGAGTACTGGTTAATCTTCCAGGATCCCATGAGTAAAGAGCGGTAAGGTTGACAGGGACCGAATTCACCAACCATTCTTGAGAATATTCTTAGATATGAGCTTGAAAATCAAAATTTCAACCTTAGATATCTAGTGTACCATGTCAGCTAGAATAATTGTGAAGATTTATTTGATGTTATATCAGGTGTCCCTACAGGCTAGCAAAATTTGTGTTTTCCGAAATTGATTCTTGAGTTCAAGTCTAAGAATATTCTTGAGAATGGTTGATGAATACTACCTCTGATCGTTTATTGGCCCTCGATAGCATAAAAATGACACTGAACGTTCAAACGAATGTATACCCATGTTTTTTTATAACAAATATGGTCATCTACTGTACATAGATTAATGCATTTATGATCATATGAATTTTATCTCAATTCTCGGGTGAGATAGAAATATCTCAAACTGGTAAAATGGTCAATATTCCTATTCGCTATTCGGAGAACTTTTAGTAGTGCAATGAGATTGTCTTACATTCATTCACTGTGTGGTACAACTGCAAGATGAATTTATTTTATAATGTGTGGTTGACATTCCAATATTAAGTTTTTCTATCTTAACAAGTTTATACATGTAAAGTTATTTTGAATATGGATGTCATTTTATTCATATTGCTTATTGTGTAATATTCTATTAGTCCCATAACAGCTTATTTCTTCCCCCTGCTAATTCTTCCAATGGGGAAGAAATTAGCTAGCTGATTCTTTCCCCAGGAAAACTTTTAGATGGGGAAATAATTGACTACTACATCGGTTTCAGTCTGTCAGACAAAAAATTTGGTTGCTATGGCAACAAAATAAGTAAAATTACAGATATAATCCGGATCATGTAGTTACAATAAAATGTATCCAAGGTTCATTTGTGAAACTTAGCATGTAGCTAGAGGGCAATATAGAGATCATGCACATCATTTTATTACTTTTTCTATCGGACAAAAAGTGTGGTTGCTATGGCAACAAAATCGGTAAACCAATAGGGGAATTATATATTGCTTGCAATACTCCAGTGTCTTGTTATTCTGAAAACGATTTTTATCATGTTCACACTTAAATAAATCTTTACACTATGAATGTATAACCATTTGAAAATATTAATCTCAAAGTATTTTTACTTTAAAAATACAAATTGAAATTTCTTTCTTTTTTTTATTGTACAGATATATATAACTAATGAAGTATTATTTATTTCACATTTGTTGCCATAGATATAGAAATTTGGATGCTTTTCAAAAGTCTTTACAAAATCTATTTAAATTTCCTATTTTCATTGTGTAGATGTTCTTTTTAGAAATAATTTTATATGAAAATTTATCAAAATTAACCAATGCCCCTTTACTCATCTAAGCAGATAAGGATTTCTGCAGTTTATACTGATTTTAGCTCTGCCAGCAAGGGAGATAATTCATACAAAACAACAGAAATATATTTTCTGTCAGTCATCTTCTGTTAGGTAGTGTCTTTTGTTTCAGGTATCATAAATATAGTTGTTAATATGATTTAATTTTGTGGTTTGTCGTTCATTCTTAAAGGAAGTATATCAAGATTTTTCCAAATTTTAAAATTCACTAAAAACATTATTTTTCCAATATATCATGCCTAAATATACTCCAAAATCCAGCACTGCCATCAAGATATCTATTTAAACATGAAAAAAACAAAAACAAAGTGATTTCCTAACTTGGTCTATGCGCCAAGGTTAGACTAAAAGAGATTTGTCCTGCACTGGAAATGCATTTATATGTGTACTGGTATATTTAATAATGTACAGTGCTCCAGATTAGGTGTGTATTTGCGTAAATAAGCATTGAAATTGACAAAAAAAGCATTGAAAATAATAAATGTGCGTATCAGAAACGAGCAATCTGAACACTTCCTGCACTGTTTTCCACTCTGTCAGTTAATATAAACATGATTCACCCATTGCTGATACGTGGTGAATTAATGCTTTCAATATTAGAGCTGTCCAAAGGTGTCTATATGAAGTAAAGGGTTAAGAGACCTGCTATAAACGAAACTGCATTACTTTAGCCGATTACTTTATCGTATTTATTATAAATGGCATCGTCTGCTTCTGGCTTCGGAAGACAAAAAAAAAAAAAAAAGAAACCCAATCATTATTATAACTTATTCCAGTTCTTTAAGAAAAACAATACTCTCAAAAGTGAGTTATTGATGCATGTATTACGAAGTCACAAAAAATAAACAAAAAACACACGGGAGGCAAGGTCAGTACAAATACCACTGAATCATGGAAAGTAAAATTCCCATGGCTGATAATAAATAAAATTTAAGACAACCTCAAATCTGTATTAAAGCAAACATTAACAATGTCTGGTCAGAAGTAAAGGTAAATTTTGAAAATACTTTTTCAATTTCCATTTTAAGCATTGCATTTTAATTTAGGGAGTAAAATAAGCATTTGGCCAAAAGCTTATCTGGAGCACTGATGTATATTATCAGGTTAAAAATACATCTTGTAATATTGTGTGCTTAGTAATCATTTTGATGCCATTTCCTCATTTTCCTATATATTTTTTTATATAGACCAGGACATCCCATCAATCAATGTTTGCTTTCATGTGTCCGTCTTAGGAACATTGTGGTTGTGAAGAATGTCATACTCTGGCCTCTGAGATAAAATGTTACAGTAAAGAAACACTCTCCATTTCTTTATTGTTATACTTTTTTTACATATTTTCTCATTTGTTAAAGTCGTTGACAGTGGTGAAATGAACAAACATAATTATTACAATAGGTTGTTTTTTCATGTACCATTACCCATGTGGGTTCAGCCCTTTTTTGTCTTACCTTATATAATGAATGGACAAGTTATGAATGGATTATGGATGAAAACTCACATGTGCGGAATAAAACTACTTTATACTCGAGGGCGATGAGTGCTTCTAGGAATACTCTTTGTATGCCTACATGTTATGCTATGTTATGTTGTTATGTTATGTATATTCCCAGAACAGTGTTCTAAATATTACCAGAACAGTGTTCTGAATATTACAAGAACAGAGTTCTTAACATTACCAGAACAGTGTTCTAATTAATATTAGAGCATTATTATAAATAATGTCATTACAGTTATCTAACAATGTCAGAAGTAAATTATAACTACACTCTGATCAATGTTGCAAATGTCAGAACAGTGCCATAGATAATGTGTTCTAATTAGTGACAGAACAGTGTCACAGATAATGTCAGAACTGTGTTCTAATTAGTAATGTCAGAACACTGTTCTAATTATTGTCAGAACAATTTACAAATATGTCAGAACAGTGTTCTAATTAAATAATGTCAGAACAGTGTTCTAATTAGTGACTTAACAATGTCACAGATAATGCCAGAACTGTGTTCTAATTAGTAATGTCAGAACACTGTTCTAATTATTGTCAGAACAATTTACAAATTATGTCAGAACAGTGCTCTAATTAGTGCCAGAAGAGTTTCATAGATAATGACCAAACAATGTTCTAATTAGTGTCAGAACAGTGTCACAAAGTATATCAGAACTGAGTTCTAATTAGTGATGTCAGAACACTGTTTTAATTACTGTCATAACAGTGTTACAAATAATGTCAGAACAGTGTTCTAATTATTGTCAGAACTGTCATAGATAATGTCAGAACAGTGTTATAATTTGCATCAGCATAGAGTTAAAATGTGTCATAACATTGTTCTAATTATTGTCAGAACAGTTTTATAGATAATGTCAGGACAGTGTACTAATTAGTATTTGATTGGTGCCATAGTATTGTCAGAACATTATTATAATTAGTTTCAGAATAATATTATAATACGTGATAGACTGGTGTTTAATTGTGTCAGAACAAAGTTCTTATTGATGTCAGAGCAGTGTCTAATTGGTGTCAGAAAAGTGTTCTAATTTGTCAGAACAGTGTTATTGTAAGTGTCAGAACAGTGTTCTAATGGTGTCAGAATATTGTTCTAATTGGTATCAAAACAGTGTTAAATTGTGTCAGAACAGTATTCTAAATAATGTCAGAACAGTGTTTAATTGTGCCAAAACAGTGTTCTTATTGGTGCTGGAACAGTATTCTTATTAGTGGCAGAACAGTGTTCTAATTGGTATCAGAGCTATGCTATAATTGGTGTCAGAACAGTGTTTAATTGTGTCAGAACAGTGTTCTATTCAGGTGTCATATCAATGTTCTAATTAGTATTATACCAGTGTTCTAATTAGTGTCAGAACAGTGTTCTAATTATATGTCAGATAGTGTTGTAATTAGTGCAGGAACAATGTTCCAATTGGTGTCGGAAGAGTGTTCCAGTTGGTGTCAGAACAGAATTCTAATTAGTGTCAGAGCAGTGTTCTGTATTATATCAAACAGACCATATTTTGTAACCATGATACTTAATGATCAAAAGCATTCTAAAGTTTGATTGAATATAAAACTGTTCAATATTGGGTTTAAACAAAGTTTATATAATTTATGTACATTGGAGGTTGTATTGTATAATATGGGAATGTCTACTGAAATGAACAGCTAACCCGCTTCCTGACATTTTATGTATTTTCACAAAGAGTATCAAAGCAATTCCCTTGTAAGCTTTTCGTGTAAAACAGATGTACGCAAGTAATTGTAATTGAGCTATGTAAAATTAATATATAATTTCAAATTTTATTTACAAATTTTGATAAAGTTAGTCAATATTTTGATGAAGATATTTGAAATACAAAAGTGGTGGGTTAGCTGTTCTCCATTCAGAATAGTTAATTTATATAGAATATTTGTCATGAGAAACACTATAGTGTTCAGTAAAGTGTCAGAGCTTCAGCACGTCTCAATCAAATACTTCTTTTAAAACAAATTGTGTTTTATGAAATATCTGAACAAAACAGTTGGTGTGTTGTTATTGTATAGTTAATGTCTGACAATATTTTCATATAATATGCATTATAAGATATAAGTATTTGATGAATAAAAAATTATGAAATCTGATTTCTTTCATTGATCCATCTTTACATAGTAAATGCCAGTTTGGATGGATGGATGGATGGGATGGGATGGAATGGGATGGGATGGGATGGGATGGGATGGGATGGATGGATTTCATGGCGTACTAGCACATAAAGGTTGTATGACACCAAACTGGAAGGAAAACTTCAGGTCCGCTCAATTTAAAAAAGCAACACCTCATACATATGTGGGGAAAACGTCAACAAAATAATGATTATGCATCCATTATAATCCATTTGTTACCTTTGATGCCATACATGAGCTACAGTGGTCTTATTCTAGCCATCACTCAGTTGTGAATTATAATATACATTATGGACACAAGCACGTGCTTGATGGGTCATTGCCAACATACTGTAAGCTGTCTGTCATTATTTATTTTCGATATCTAACGTAACTGTATTGAAGAAGAAATCAAGTTACAGCTTTAAAGTAATCTGTATTGTTTTACATTCATGAGAGTAAAGATTGGTTTGAACACGACTAAAATATATTTCAACATTGCTTTTAATGTTTGTCTACCTGAACTGCGTTCAATAAAGTTAAACGTAAAAATGGAGCGCGTGGTCCAGTACTAGAGCATCGATCCAAGGATAGGAGGATTGTGGACTCGATCCCCAGTCACGGCCATGTGATCGGATGCTATGTTTGGTGTCCATGAGCATGACACTTTATCCGCATATATTTAGAACTGGATCTACCCAGGAAGACTTCGAGTTATAAAAACTTGTTTTAAAATCTAAAAATAAATAAGTTTAGTCTAATACAGTTAAATCGAGCATTTTGATACCTGGTTCCCCAAAATATTTATATAATACGTGCTAACTTGAGGTTGAACCGGTGTCCAGGAAAATAAATTAGATAGTAATGTTGGCAAACGTTAACAGTACTGAACGCAGCCCAGTTGACCGCACAATCATAAATACTCGTGTATGTAAACCAAACGTCAGATGAACTGAACGCATAATACTAACCCACAATATCATTGCATTGGTTTGGCATAAATGTGTCCCGATGTATATATTGTAATACACTTGCTCATATATAGTGTCCCTTATCATTATATTGTTATCTTTTCAAGATTTTATGTTATACGCAAGTGACCTTAATTTAAGACTCGAAGATAAAACAGTAGAACTGTTAAAAAAGCGGGACTCTTTATACAAGTTTACCATGGCAATGTGTGTTATTTTACGTATAAAAGAATATTTGTTGGTTCTTGCTGTCGTCCTATCAGTTATATACGGGGTTGACGGCCAACAAGGGCAGGGAATTCCGTCATTGGTCACGACACCAACTTCAGCAGTTCGATACGCACTGATTCTTAAAAAGCTCGGGGAAGTGACTCAAGGTCGTGCGGCGCTGCAGGCCAGAGCCCAGCGGTTTAGGGAGACAGTGGACACGCTATTGAGGACCGAGACCCACCAAAGAGGTAGGTGTAGATGTATATTATAAACTGACCGAAACAGCTAACCCGCCACTTCTGTATTTTTAATATCTTCGTCAACACATTGGGTAGCGCTATTAAAGTGTGTATACGACATTAACACAATTAAGTATGTTAACATAGCCTCATTGTTCTTTCTGTTCAAGTCCAAATTTCAGGGAAATTGCTTGATACTTTTTGAGAAAATACATAAAATCAGATATGTGAAATGTCAGGTAGCAGGTCAGCTGATCCGTTCAGTTTATGTTATTTGGTTTAATCAATGTTTCGATGAATAATATATTTTTTAAATGTTTAATAGGTGCAATAAAGTAATAGCTATAGCTCAATGGCGCATTTAAACGACGGCTTGATAAACTGGGAGGTCAAGTCGACTGTCTGTCTTTCTGTCTCTATCTCTCTCTATCTTTCTGCTATGTCAACCCATGCATGAAGTTCTGTTCTTCCAATACTTAATAAACTGTCAATCAGGTTTTGATGAAACCCGGTAGGAAGTGATAGTATGACGTCTAGTTGTATATCGACGCAACATTTTATATTTAAGCGTTATTGAACGAGTAAACTCAGTTGGATTAAGTTCAACCTTCCCTAGGGTCCTCAACAGCATACCTACACATATATTTAACCAAAAAAAACATAATAACAATCATATATACAATGATTTAAAAACAAAACAATATAGACATGTTGTAGATTAGTATATATATTTGATTGAAATGTTAACAGTTATGTCCGGCACCGCTGACGATACTTACTTTTAAACAATAAACCACTGTCTGATTGTTAAGTAAAATTGGGGATGGAATTCCAGATTATAGCTCCTGAAAATAACAACGTTTTTATAAATAACTCACAGTTAGGTTTCGATATATATATATATATATATCATCCAGTAGAAAGTCTATCATATGGATCTATGATTGAGAACATATACTATGTTTTAAGTTTATCTATTTTTAGCTCACCTGAACCAAAAGCTTTATGTGAGCTATTCAACAGGAACCCGAAATTCTATTTTCTATATTATAATTGATTGTTTGTACTATACAATAGATGTATGTATATAGAATAGAGACCAGGAATGCAACTGACACCTATGGTATACAATATAGAACTTCAGGTTCCTGTGGATATTCTGACAATCTCAATTCTCCTTCACTCCCCCATAAGCTCTGTTTTACGCACATCTTCATTCCCGAGAAGTGTAAACTCACCTCACGTCTCTAGAAAGTATCTCTTATCAATACTCATTTGCTTTCCATTTCTGCCAGTATCTGTATCCAGGATTTTTGATACTTCAATGTTATGGTTGGATATGCTGTCAGATACTCCCAGGGTGACAATCCCGACATTCTTCATTCATCATTACCCGTGGGTAGTCGACGTTCCGGACAACACTTCGTCAGATACCCCCGGGTGTCAATCCCGACACTCTTCATTCATCATTACCCGTGGGTAGTCGACGTTCCGGACAACACTTCGTCAGATACCCCCGGGTGTCAATCCCGACACTCTTCATTCATCATTACCCGTGGGTAGTCGACGTTCCGGACAACACTTCGTCAGATACCCCCCCCCCCCCCCCCCGGGGGTGTCAATCCCGACACTCTTCATTCATCATTACCCGTGGGTAGTCGACGTTCCGGACAACACTTCGTCAGATACTCCCCGGGTGTCAATCCCGACACTGTTCATTCATCATTACCCGTGGGTAGTCGACGTTCCGGACAACACTTCGTCAGATACCCCCGGGTGTCAATCCCGACACTGTTCATTCATCATTACCCGTGGGTAGTCGACGTTCCGGACAACACTTCGTCAGATACCCCCGGGTGTCAATCCCGACACTGTTCATTCATCATTACCCGTGGGTAGTCGACGTTCCGGACAACACTTCGTCAGATACTCCCCGGGTGACAATCCCGACATTCTTCATTCATCATTACCCGTGGGTAGTCGACGTTCCGGACAACACTTCGTCAGATACCCCCGGGTGTCAATCCCGACACTGTTCATTCATCATTACCCGTGGGTAGTCGACGTTCCGGACAACACTTCGTCAGATACTCCCCGGGTGTCAATCCCACTCAAAGGTGACTCGACACTCTTCATTCATCATTACCCGTGGGTAGTCGGCGATACGGACACCGCAATAAGGACGGAAGTCTGAATCCCCTGTGATCCTTCTTGATCTGTTCATGCTGCCTATAAACCAACCAGTAATGATGATGTAG
This sequence comes from Panopea generosa, assembly GCA_029582155.1. NCBI lineage: Eukaryota > Metazoa > Mollusca > Bivalvia > Adapedonta > Hiatellidae > Panopea > Panopea generosa. Next base: position 1,547,157 of record CM055903.1, on the reverse strand, counting down.
ATTTGTAAATAATGTAAACTAAAAATATCGTATATGTCATATATTTTCTTTGCATTAATCATGAGTTATAATTGTAGGTAACAGTCATGATTTGCCATTATAAATTAATTGCTAGATTATCATCCAAATTTTTCTCAAACACGGGGAGGGCGGAAGGATTTTTTTTTTCTTTTCTCTTTTTATTTTCATTTTTAAAATTTTTGATGTTTTTTTAATATATATTTTTTTAAAAAAAAATTTATGAAAATAAAAAGGGTCGGGGCGACATGAAAATTAAGGGGTGGACGGGGATAATAATCTAGCAATTAATTTGATATGGCTTTATGGTGGTTATTTTCCCATATGTACAGTCGATGCAAACGAGTTTTAATACGTGTACTTTCACTTTTATAGATTCCTGCGTGTGTTTCAACACCTCCGCTATAGCATTCACCGCACATCTGGACAAGAACATTGCCACACTCGGTATAGACCAAGCACTGCCTTTCGACAATGTCACCCTTAACGCTGGCCATGGTTACGACGCAAGACATGCGCAATTCCGGGCACCTGTCAATGGAACGTACCAATTTTCTGTTACAATATCGACCAACACTGCTTACAAGGTTGCAGCAGATATAATGCTCAACGGAAATCCTCTCGTAAAAATACGTACAGGGAACGAAAATTACGTCAACACAGCGTCAAACGAGGTGACGGTACATTTGACGGCGGGAAATGACGTGTGGGTGCAGCACGATCATGCAATTACAGACAACAACAGGCTTTACGTGGCCGAGGGGATGCTGACGACATTTTCTGGTCATCTTGTAAACAGAGATTAACAAAATTAATTGAATTGTTTTTCCTAATTAAAAAATACAATTGTAATTATATTACCAAAGTAATTGCAATGCATTTGCGCATCACCAAACAGGTGGCGATCGAAAACTTAGACTTTGGACAATTTTAAGCATTTTCTCACACTGTTTCAATCGTAAAAAAAATCGTAACTGAATAAATCGGATTTCGTTCAATACCTTGTTATGTATTTTCTCTGGTTATTTTAATACTGTTCGGCTAGGGCGGATCCAGGATTTCAGTTTAGAGGGCGTACTTAGTGGGAGGATGGGACGCAACAAAAAAATCGAACGGGTGGGTCCAGGATTTCAGTTAAGAGGGCGTACTTGAGAATGGGAGACGCAACACAAAATCTAAACGGGTATATATGTTTTCAGCAAAAATATCGTGAATATTAATAAAATATGGGAGATGTGCGCCGTTTTTTAAAGAGTAGATCAGCCATTGGACGGAGAACTTTATTTATTTTGAACTGTTTTGTGTGTGTTTTAATTTGATTTATCGCCATTTTCAACACATGGCAGATTGTATATGGCATATTCAGGTTTAATGGTGGAGGAAAACCTCAGAATGAATCTGGGTAGAATCACAGTCGTTCCGCAAGTAACTAAATCTTTCTCATATATAGTTTTGGACCGAGCGGAACTTGAACCTTTGACTTCAGCGATTAAGGGAAATTTAAGTGATCTTTACATGTAGCTTTTGTTTTTGTCACGTGTTTTACAGGCTTCCCAGAACCAGAAAAAGCCTCCTTAACGTAAAAGAATACTCGGTTTGTAAATTCCGCATATAAGATCCTGAGATTATAAAACTGTTCATTCTCAATTCACAAATGTTTTTTCGTAACATAATACATATAAATGCTTTTAACTTTCTGCTACAAATCTGTATTTCTGCTTTCAAATTCGAGGCCGATTCAAGTGGTTTTATCACATTGTTATCACATACTCGTAACAACAGAACAGATAAAAGTAATAACCGACAGACAGACAGACAGACAGACAGACAGACAGACAGACAGACAGACAGACAGACAGACAGACAGACAGACAGACAGACGGACGGATGGACGGACGGACGGACGGACGGACGTTCTGGTGGAAGTGATGTTGTGGGGTGCGGTTTTTATATGTTATAAAACATCTTTTTTTCATAAAACAAAACCGAACCTATTTTCTTTCTAACCCTTATGTCACAAACCTTGAGATTCAACCCTAATGACACTAAAAAAGAATGAAAAAAGGTGAAAAAAATGGAATTAACCCCACAATGCCAATTGGACGCGTTTTCGCACTTGTTGGGTGAACATTGCACCCCACAAGTACCAAAAAAAAAACACAATGCCATTCTGTACTGGCAACGCAACCCACAACTGCCGCTCCAGACGGACGGACGGACGGACGTTCTGGTGGAAGTGATGTTGTGGGGTACGGTTTTTATATGTTATAAAACATCTTTTTTTTTCATAACCCTAATTTCACAAACCTTGAGATCCAACCCTAATGACACTAAAAAAGAATGAAAAAAGGTGAAAAAAAAAAAGAAAAGAAATATGTGAAAAAATAAAATTAACCCCACAATGCCATTTGGACGCATTTTCGCACTTGTGGGGTGAACATTGCACCCCACAAGTACCAAAAAAAACCACAATGCCATTCTGTACTGGAAACGCAACCCACAACTGCCGCTCCGGACGGACGGACGGACGGACGGACGGACGGACGGACAAATGTGTGTGTTATTGTCAATTTGTTTTAACAAGTCAATTTCTTACAAGAAAAATAAAATATTTTATTAAAGAGGTCCTCTCACGGGTTTTCGAGATCTACGGAACATAGCCAATTATTATATTATAGATATTACTGAGTGGACTATTTATGGTAATCCACTGTTTCAATCAGTAAAATTGTGAAGAAAAAAAAAACTGTCCTTGCATATTTATATAAATAATATTAATTACAAAAAAAAATAATAAAAAAAGTACTTTTTTTTTTTAATTCATCCAATAACATCTAATGGCGAACTGAGGTCGAAACAAATGTAAATGCATAAAATAAAATAAAAAAAATGTTTTGGTGTAAGATCAAAGGATACATCATCTCGTGATCACCAAAATCAAAAAAATATCCTGTTTATCAACTACGCCTACATTAACTATAGTTTCCTTGTCAATGTTTATTAAACCAACGAAACAACGCACGCTCGTACGATTATAAATTATGCGGTAAAACCCTTTACGTAAATACATAAATCATAAATGTATGTATTTTTATGTGAATTTGCATTAATTATATATTATTGTGATTTACTACGCAATTAAAGAAGTGACTGCAGTTAGCTATCGACGCTCACCCTGGGTCATGCCACCACTTAAAGCCTCATTAAACTTCCGAAATGCACACAAATTGATAATAACAAAAATGATTGTAATTAAATGTGTTTATAGTATTGCTAAAACCATTTCTGTAGATTTTTCAGAAAAAAAAACAGAAAATAAATAACTTCGATTTAAGTATGATGTTTTAGGCGAGCAGGACCGCACTTTTAACTTTTGTTTACATTTTTATAATTCCGTAATGACTCGGTTGCTTTCCGACTGTACCACGGAAGTACGGAAGTACTACAAATGAATACTGCAGCGGTAGTGTGCGGATTAATACCGTTAGATAAGGGGTTCATTCACAGGATTAGAAAAGTTATGGCTTTACTAATATTATGTATCTTTATTGGGTTTTCTTTCCTTTTTTTTTAAATATATATATATTGATGTCTGCAATAAAACTGTATCGAACGTAGTACACATTATATTATATACGCACTGAAAAACAATGAGTACGGAATACTAGTTTGGTCTAGTTTCTCTTGCTCAGGATCCTCCCTTGCATATACGCGTGATACTATTGCACGCGCTTATGTCACAAATCACTTTATCGCAGTCAATATTGAGAGGCTACCAATGGTGGTTAGTTTAGTACAGTTATTAAAAAGTAATTGTATTTTTAATTGTATATAAACGATTCGTCTCTTACATGCAATAAATTGGCTCATGGGCTCCAGTTCATTGCTGAGGGGAATAAAGCGGATGTTCTAAAAAAAAACTATTTAAGCGCAAGCGGTTATTCAATTTTAACCGCATCCCCTACAGTCCCCCATACTATGTTCCTCTCTGAAATGTTACCGACCGACGCGTTTCCGAACAAACTTCGTAACTCCCCGTTTTCTTCCAAAGGTGTTTATCGGGAAAAGACGAACATTAATTTGTAAACAAAACCCGTTCTTAATCATGTACTAATAATGTGCTTTATATTTATTTTTTTTCGTTTGCACACTCTCTCAGTGATCAAATAAACATGTATTCTATCACCTGGAAGAGTAAATCTGACTTAAATTAAAACAAAAAACGACAGTTTCGGAAGTTTAATGAGCCTTTAAACAATACTAAAGCGTTTACCTGTGACAGAGGAGTCAATGCCAAAGAAGGCATGTTTTGATAATGCAAGGCATTGTGTCGGACATTTAGATTTGGACAGTCGAGATATTATAAATATACAGCTAGTTTGTAAGCTTAGTGACTATCAAATGGAAACTGCTGCCACGGTTTTTAGAGCGAATAAAACTTCAAATAACGCGCATCTTGACAATTTAAAGGCCGTTACTCCGATATTTATTATTCGCTTTAGCCATTTCAAGAACTTGTCTAAGATATTATTGTTATATAACTACTGTGTTAGTTCGGCCAGAATCAAATTAAAAATGCGGGTGCTAGAGTGCACATAAGGTCAAATAGTGCAATTTTGACGATTCAATGGTCACAACCCCGTGTAGCACATGCACTGATGTAGTGATTCAATGATCACAAGACAAATTAAGTTTTTACATTTTAATATTATTTTACTAATAGTATATGGTCGCATAGAGGTTATTTAAACACAGTCCTTTAGTCGACATAGTTCTACACTTCCTAACTCCCCCAGAACCCTACTCTCGCGTATAAACTCTAAAACTAATTTCCAACTACTAACTCTCTTAATTCTTTCTAATTATCTCTCTGAATGAGTAACATGTATTTTTATATCTCGCCTCAGAGTTAAAGACAAACCATGGTAGCTCTACAGCGATCTAACCTTACTGTCCAATTAGAACTTGTCCAAGATATTGTTGTTATATAATAACTGTACAATTTTGGAGACGACTAAATAAAAAAAGCGGATAATAGAGTACACACAGGGTGAACTAGTACATTTTTATATTTCAAGGGACATAAATCTGACATTAATTATCCGATTTGACCAGTTCAAGAACTTGTCCGAGCAATTATAATTGTATATCAACTATGTCAGTTTGGCAAAGAGCTTATGCAAAATGCAGGTACTACAGTGCCATCAACAAAAAGTTCACGGACGGACGACGGACACAGAATAGCTCACCTGAGCTAAATATAATACCGCGCACAAACTGATTGACTTTCACCTGGTCATTTGGACTCTTCCTAAGTTGAACCCAGTTTCAGTAATATGTCACCATTAATCGAGGAAGCTTTTAGTACTATTTTTCAAATCTTTGGGATGGCCCGGCCGGGTATCAAGCCCACAACTTTCCGCATGCGAGGCAGACACTCTACCACTCGACCACGCTGCGGTTGAACAAGAATAAAAATAGAACCACGTTGTTTATAAAATCCTATATTTAACGGTGAACACGATACAAAATACAAAATAAGACTAATACGAGGCAGTACAATTGTACAACCGAACCACGACCGGCTGTGATTACGATGAAAGTTCGTTTGTTGAGACAGTCGAGCTAAATGCATATTTTTTTATTCGTAAGTGCACATATATGAAATGTCATTATTTAAATAATAACATAAACACATTTACATTTTAAATTTATCTTAATGATATATGGACATTAACTCGCCTTTATGAAATATTGTGCAGGAATTATTCGTCGTTTTACCCAGGATGGTAAGTTATTTCTAGTATTGGATGATAAAAAAACATTCACCCTTCATGATAACAAGTTTTAATAGAATCGGTACACATGCACAACCAAATTTACATTTTCACCAGACTACTATTTGATATGGGATACACGCTGTTGATTGTACGAGTTGTTTATTCTTTAGTGTGTCGGTGGTTCTGATGATTTTAATTGAATTATATTATTACAGTGTAACCTGTCTTCAGCAGCCAGCCAGTGGAAGAAGTAAAAGTGGCATTTTAGGACAGGTTTTTTGTTAAATACATGTATATTTGTTTTGAAAGTATAGAAATGGGAAATAGCAAATATGGCTGCTTAAGACAGGTGGGTTGCTCAATAGAGGTGACCGCTTACACAGGTTTGGCTGTATATTATGTCGTAAATTTTGTTATGGGGACCGGGACACTGAAAAGTCATTGCACATGCAGTACGTTTGCTGTACATATTTTTTTTTCAGAATAAGCAAGTTGTGTCATTCCTTCTTACAATTATCATCAACGTGATCAATGGCAAGCCGGCATCTGAGATGACAGCGTTAAAGATTAAACAATGCACGTGCAACAGTGACAGACATATTGTTTGTATTTTTAAGCAGGATGGATATGCTATCAACGGTCAATTTGCAATTATTCATACGTCGTTTTCTGCAGGAACCGTAATCATCTACTTTATATTTTAACAAGATAACTACAGTGTTTTCTAAAAAAAACAACATAATAATTCAATTTGTTTAGAAGATGCTGTCCTTATTTATTTACTCAAAATTGGCAGTTTTTTTATTTGCATATTTAGCGATTCGCCTGTGTCATTACTTGCTAACATAATTATGATTAGTAAACATAATCTTTCTTTCCTGGTAATTTGGAAGATAGATTAATCAGTCACGACTTAAACATAACCATCTCCGCAAGTTACTGATAACTTTTCCACTTGAAATAGCGTTGAGAGACGATTGACAATGAGATTGGTAACAGTTTCGTGATGATTGATATACGACATTGCGTCTTAATATCATTCGTCTCTCACCGCTTATTCAAAAGGGAATATTGTCAGTTACTTGCGGAGATGGAATGTGATCGAGTACTGGTTAACCTTTCAGGATCCCAGAAAACATTGATTAGATTAACTAATCGTCTGTTAGCAATCGATGACATAGAACGACGCTAAATATTCAATCAATTAATCAATTGACATGATATTATATACAATTTGACACAGTTTATTAATCATCTCAAAATTTTATCGCAAAAATCTGCCACTATCGATATGTATGAAATCGCTAAACGTGAAAATTCCTAAACTAACTAGACATTCCCAAACTACATGACATTATTCTACCTTTCAAGCCACACATAAAAATAGTCATTACTTCTTATTTAAACCCGCTTAAATTTTCTAAAATCCTTAATACTTAACGGATTTTTATGAAATAAACATCACAATTACTTATTATTTATACCAAAAATGAATATGATTAAATACCTTTAATACGGTTATTCTGACCTAGCTAGCGATGAATTTAATCAAACAGTCATAATTTAGCCCAGCATCTATTTATATACATATGTACAAATTCAATATCCTTGTACTTGATGACACCGCTACTTTAACCCACGTAAACTATATTCTGCTCCATGCATAGCACTTCCAAAATGTCTATTCATGACAGGGACCACTTGTTTTTAAACGAATTCATTTTTTATGCCCCCCCCCCCCCCCCCCCGCCCAAAAAAAAAAAATTGGGGTTGGCAAATAGTAATCGCAGCGTCCGTCCGTCCGTCCGTCCGTCCGTCCGTCCGTCCGTCCGTCCGGTATTTCGTTTCCGGCCTGTAACTTTGCCATGCATATATGGATTTTGTTGATACTTGCAACAAATCATCAACAGAACATGACGACGTGTCGCGAGTAAGACCCACACCCGTACCTCAAAGGTCAAGGTCACAATTTGAGTTTGTTTGAATACACTTTGAGTTTATGTGAGATTTCGTTTCTGGCCTGTAACTTTGTCATGCATAGATGAATTTTAGTGATACTTGCTACAAATGATCAACATAACATCATGACATGTTGGGGGACATATGACACTTAACAGTGACATTTCTTGTTTAAATCTATTGTGTGTGTGTGTGTGTGTGTGTGTGTGTGTGTGTGTGTGTGTGTGTGCAGCAACATATCAGACAATAAAAGTACATTGCAGACATTGTATTTATCCATTTTAAAAAATGCTGCATACAATGAATCAAGCACTTCAATAATTTCAGTCAAATTAGGAAGGCGTATTCATATTTATTTAACCCTGGCTGTAAGTACGTTTACTACTTTGATTTTTATTTGAGGAACTAATCTATTGGGATTCTATTTGAACTGAATATTACTAGTTCCTCGGAGAACTTTGATACAACTTTTGCACATCCTACAGTAAAGTAAGTTATATCATTTAAAAACATTTCATTGTCACTTTTAGTTCACGTCTTGTATTTTCAGGTCGTCTGTGATCAAAGAACACTAAACAGCGGAGATACTGTGACGGGATTTTTGCACAGATGCACAGCAATATACGATTCGGGTAAATTCAAGGTCTGGTCTGATGATGACAAAAAATGCGGTATAAACTATGACAGTATTACGATTAACAACTGCACCGCTGAGACTCCGTGTAGTGGAATCGCCACCGAATGAATGCATTCTGTGAATTTCAAAAAAAGTACACTTTTGTTAAAACATATTCGTGTGTTCATTGTTTATTTCAATATCATAGTTTCGATTTAATCGAGCTTTTATTTCCAACAATATATTTTATAAAGTTTCAAACATAAAGTGTAATTTGTTTGTTTTGGTTTGTGTATAACTGTTTTTTTACATGAAATTTAAAATCTCATTAACGCCAATTATACACTGGTTTCCCTTTAAGCTGTAAGATATTAAAGTTTTATGCAATTTCATTTACAAAAAAACAAGTTTGCAAAAACAAATTCGCATGTTTATTAATTTTACAAAATAGAAAATATAGAAATAATGCTAGCAATGGGAATAGGTTTCCCTATATCTTAGTACATATGTGCCGCGGTTTTGACCGGGGTTCAATCCCCTTCTGTCTAGGAGCTCCAGACTGGAAAGCTCTTGGATTGTGGAATCTGGTAAAGTCCCTGTAAACTCAGGGCGTATCAAAGACTAAGTCTGATCAGTCCAGGGTTAGAGAAATAATCCGGAAAGATGCGACAGATTGGACGTATGGTAGTGGGTTCACGATTCTCGGCCATGGAAGATAGAAAAATATCCGCTGAGTATTCTACTTGCGTACACATGAGCAGAAGGTGGCTGACATTACTGACAAAATAACATAAAAAGAACTTTGCAAACGTCGTCACATACGATGAAACCTGGCTGCATTTCTATGTGCCTGGTCGGAAGATTGGAAATAAGATATGGGTCACAGTCGATGATCAAGTGTTACAAAATGAATTAAAAGTATGAAAAAAAGTTTCGTGCCATCTTCCTCACAGATCAAGGACGTTATGTTCGAATTCCTGTACCTAAGGATAAATCTGTGACAGGAACATTTTATAATGACGTAATGTTGAAAAAAGGTTAAAAATACTTGGTAAAGGTCGTCTAAAAGTTTTAGGGTAAGCTCAATCTTTTCTGTTTCTGAACAAACTACTTACGTTATAGTGACTTAATTTCATAAACACATTCATTAACGGACTTCAATAAAGTCGAGAGTCTGCATCCGGTTACGGTGTTCTTGTTTGTTGTGCTTTCATGTAGCATGTGCATACAATACTGGCCATTGATAAACATAAGTATTATAGGAAGTGATAACCATTGACATTATACAGGATACGGATAACATAGAAGTAACTACTGAAAACATATTTCTATTTTAGCATTTATACTCCTGTCATGATCACTACAAATGGCGTTTCACAGATATATGGTATATTTAGACACGTTAGCTACACATGGTATCTCATATATATGTGATATGTTTAAACATGTTAACTACAAATGGTATCTCACATATATGTGAAATATTTAGACAAGTTAGCTACACATGGTATCTTATATATATGTGGTGTGTTTAAATAGGTTAGCTACACATGGTATCTCAGTTTTAGGTATGAATATATACGATAACTACAGATGATATCTCACATATATGTGGTATGTTTAAACATGTTAACTACAAATGATATCTCACATATATGTGGTATGTTTAAACATGCTTACTACAAATCATATCTCACATATATGTGGTATGTTTAAACATGTTAACTACAAATGATATCTCAAATATATGTGGTATGTTTAAACATGTTAACTACAAATCATATCTCACATATATGTGGTATGTTTAAACATGTTAACTACAAATCATATCTCACATATATGTGGTATGTTTAAACATGTTAACTACAAATAGTATCTCACATATATGTGGTATGTTTAAACATGTTTACTACAAATGATATCTCACATATATGTGGTTGTTTAAACATATTAACTACAAATATATCTCACATATATGTGGTATGTTTAAACATGTTAACTACAATTGATATGTTACATATATGTGGTATGTTTAAACATGTTAACTACAAATCATATCTCACATATATGTGGTATGTTTAAACATATTAACTACAAATAGTATCTCATATATATGTGGTATGTTTAAACATGTTAACTACAAATCATATCTTATATATATGTGGTATGTTTAAACATGTTAACTACAAATCATATCTCACATATATGTTGTATGTTTAAACATGTTAACTACAAATCATATCTCACATATATGTGGTATGTTTAAACATGTTAACTACAAATGATATCTCACATATATGTGGTATGTTTAAACATATTAACTACAAATAGTATCTCATATATATGTGGTATGTTTAAACATGTTAACTACAAATCATATCTCATATATATGTGGTATGTTTAAACATGTTAACTACAAATCATATCTCACATATATGTTGTATGTTTAAACATGTTAACTACAAATCATATCTCACATATATGTGGTATGTTTAAACATGTTAACTACAAATAGTATCTCATATATATGTGGTATGTTTAAACATGTTAACTACAAATGATATCTCACATATATGTGGTATGTTTAAACATGTTAACTACAAATAGTATCTCATATATATGTGGTATGTTTAAACATGTTAACTACAAATAGTATCTCATATATATGTGGTATGTTTAAACATGTTAACTACAAATCATACCTCACATATATGTGGTATGTTTAAACATGTTAACTACAACTCATATCTCACATATATGTATTATGTTTAAACATGTTAACTACAAATCATATCTCACATATATGTGGTATGTTTAAACATGTTAACTACAAATGATATCTCAAATATATGTGGTATGTTTAAACATGTTAACTACAAATAGTATTTCATATATATGTGGTATGTTTAAACATGTTAACTACAAATCATACCTCACATATATGTGGTATGTTTAAACATGTTAACTACAAATCATATCTCACATATATGTGGTATGTTTAAACATGTTAACTACAAATCATATCTCACATATATGTGGTATGTTTAAACATGTTAACTACAAATGATATCTCAAATATATGTGGTATGTTTAAACATGTTAACTACAAATAGTATCTCACATATATGTGGTATGTTTAAACATGTTTACTACAAATGATATCTCACATATATGTGGTTGTTTAAACATATTAACTACAAATATATCTCACATATATGTGGTATGTTTAAACATGTTAACTACAATTGATATGTTACATATATGTGGTATGTTTAAACATGTTAACTACAAATCATATCTCACATATATGTGGTATGTTTAAACATATTAACTACAAATAGTATCTCATATATATGTGGTATGTTTAAACATGTTAACTACAAATAGTATCTCATATATATGTGGTATATCTAGACATGTTAACTAAAAATGATATCTCACATATATGTGGTATATCTAGACATGTTAACTAAAAATGATATCTCACATATATGTGGTATGTTTAAACATGTTAACTACAAATCATATCTCACATATATGTGGGATGTTTAAACATGTTAACTACAAATCATATCTCACATATATGTGGTATGTTTAAACATGTTAACTACAAATCATATCTCACATATATGTGGTATGTTTAAACATGTTAACTACAAATGATATCTCACATATCTGTGGCATGTCTAAATATTTTAACAACAAATGATATCTCACATATATGTGGTATGTTTACACATAATAACTACAAATGACATCTCACATTTATGTGGTATGTTTAAACATATTAACTACAAATGATATCTCACATATATGTGGTTGTTTAAACATATTAACTACAAATAGTATCTCATATATATGTGGTATATCTAAACATGTTAACTACAAATGATATCTCACATATAGGTGGTATGTTTAAACATGTTAACTACAAATCATATCTCACATATATGAGGTATGTTTAAACATGTTTACTACAAATGATATCTCATATATATATGTGGTTGTTTAAACATGTTAACTACAAATATTATCTCATATATATGTGGTATATCTTAACATGTTTACTAAAAATGATATCTCAAATTTATGTGGTATGTTTAAACATGTTAACTACAAATGATACCTCACATATATGTGGTATGTTTAAACATGTTAACTACAAATCATATCTCACATATATGTGGTATGTTTAAACATGTTAACTACAAATCATATCTCACATATATGTGGTATGTTTAAACATGTTAACTACAAATCATATCTCACATATATGTGGTATGTTTAAACATGTTAACTACAAATGCTATCTCATATATATGTGGTTGTTTAATCATATTAACTGCAAATAGTATCTCATATATATGTGGTATATCTAGACATGTTACTTAAAATGATATCTCAAATATATATGGTATGTTTAAACATGTTAACTACAAATCATATTTCACATATATGTGGTATGTTTAAACATGTTAACTACAAATGATATCTCATATATATATATATGGTATATTTAAACATGGTAATTTCTGATTGGTAAATTGAGTTGGTTTTATCAATACTGGGGTAAATTGTCAGAAATAAAAAACAGTATTGTTCTCTAATTTCTAAAATTCTTTAAATACGTAGTTTAATCTAGCCGGACCCAATTTCCCCCGCTTTGGCATGTCCCATAGCAGTGACGTAAGAGCAATTTGATTGGTCAGTTGCTTGAGTGAAAGTTTGCTTGGTAAGATTTAGACCGCTATGAATTATGGGACAAGCGTAGAATTCCCTGCTTTTTCATTGGGTATAAAATACCTGAATCGGGAGATGTCAGTGACTAGGATAATCTAAGATTAATCATAATAATGAAATGCCACTAAAACCGTGAATAGATGTTACATATGCTAATATTAACTTACTCAACGCACACAAATATCTAACAAAATTATCTTAAGAAGCTGATAATTACTGGTCAGTCCCAGAACCTGATATCTTCCGTATCAGGTCTCTTACACCCCCCCCCCCCCTCCACCCCACCCCCACCCAATAAAAAAGCAGAAACATCTATGCCTGTCCTATAATTCATAGCAATTGAAAGTTTACTCAATTGCGACGTCATCCAAACTTTCTGTTGAAGCAACTGACCAATATATCCCGTATCAGGTTTCTTACCCCCCCCCCCCCCACACACACACACACACTCCCGTATCAGGTCTCCTACCCCCACCCCCACCTCCCAATGAAAAAGCAGACAATTCTATGCCTGCCCTACAATTCATAGCAATTTCGACGTCATCCAAACTTTTTGTTGAAGCAACTGACCAATCAACGGCTCAAATCTGGTTTTCCCAACATTGCTATTTAACGGACCCAATCGGAAGAGCTGGGTCCGTTCTACAGACTAGATCATTATTGATAGCAATTATATTTTATATTTTAAACCATAATGCCCAACTGTTTAAGGGCCATCGTAATGGATTACCCGTCGGTATTCGGCGATATGGAACCGAAGGATTACCGACCTATGATAAAATGAATAAAAACACACAGACAGGAGTAACGGACAAAAAAACAACAACAATAAAAGCAATGTGACGAACATGAAGTTGAATAAAGGCCTTTTACTCCAAAGAACGGCCACATACCTCCAACTGTCTTCAGACATCCGCTGTGCAAAAAATATAGGTCTCACTACACAGTTGGATTTTGTTCTTTGTTCTATATAAAATAAGGTCTAGGATTTCCATGGTAAAAAAATAATTCAGCATAGAATTTTTTTTAAAGTGTTTTTTTTTCATAGAAGAAATGTATACCCACATAAAAATGCACAATAACTGGTAGGTTGTCCACTTTCATTTTTTTTAAAGAGAGTGCAGTGACACCCTGAGCTTTTTTGAAAAAAAAGTCCTCAAATGCTCATAAATACATGGATATGTTGAAATCCTATAAAAGTCACTTTTTTAACATCAGTGATGTCTAATTGCAGTATATGCTATGCCAACGTTTGCTCTACTCATCTGCAGCAAGTAATCACATCCACTATGAACCATTTTGATAATATTGCATAACCAAAGTACATAGGCCTTTTTTAAGCGTAAGAATCTTGCTACCGTGGCAAAAAGGGGCGTAACTGTGTAGTGAGACGTTAATAACGAATATTTTTATACGGTATGTACAGCCAGCTGGGTGAGGTATTACGTGACAAAATTAGTCCAACAACAGAAATATTGAGCCAACTGTTCCTGAATAAAAAAATTTTTTAAAAATGTATATGATGGATTGAACATAGACTGGAAAAAATATTAAAAAAATTAAAAAATGTCAGATGGGATAGGGGGACTAACCAAGGTCCGTTACTCCTGTCTATGAGAGTAAACCTATTTAAACGGTTGACCTCACATAGCGCGGTTATTGCGTGAAGTAAACAATGCCATTGACAGTTTGAAATTCCGTACTTTTTAGTTTTTAACAATAAAATCAATGACATGTATCTGATTTAGAAGAAGTAACAAACAGTTATACGATTACGGATGTATATGTATAACTAATTCAAAATGTGTTCACCTCTAAAAATGCAGTGGCAAAATATTAGTTTGAAAATATTTTGTTGACAAAAAAGCTATACGGTCAACGGTGTCAGTATATTGTCGGCTGAGCTGCCAATGGAAATCGTTCGGAGTTCCTCCTGATCGGGCACGGATTGTTACATGAAGATACGTAGAAATGTTTGGCATGAGCGACAAACATTCTATTTATTGCACTTACACCACACTTGAATAAACAGGTATATATTGTATCAAAATATTTCGTAAACCACATTTCAGAAAAAACATTAAATATCGCAGACTATTTCTAAACATTTTAATAGTTTTTGACTATATCTATAAAAATCTGCCAAATTGTTAATATCGTTTTTTGTAATTAGTTCACATACAGTGTCATCATTTAGCGGTGTTTTCCTTTTTTCTTTTCTTAACATACATAAGCAAAACTATGATTTGACATTGTCAATATGAGCAGCTACCAACGGTCCATCGACCCCTCCTATACTTTTCAAGACGTAATAAGTTACTGGAATTTGTAAACAGACCCGCGAAGATATATACCCATCACATGTCTTTCAAAATAACTATTCCCATTTGATCTGTAGTGTTTTTGTGCTTAATATCTCAAATTTTTATGACATAATCCACTTCTATAGCCAAGTGTTTTGGTGATATAGATATTTGAGAACCAGTTTAAACAAATATCGAAGCTGTAGACGTAAAAGTAGATAAATACCTCCTGCTTGATAACGTTTAGATAATACAAAATGTTCATGTTTTCTACGACTGTTTATAATGTACAGGTTATGCTAAAAAAATTATTATTAACTTTATAAACAAACATGGCTACCAATATGTTAACACTGTTTATCATCATTTGATACAGATTTAAGGTAAAATACCAATACAAAACTACATTCCCTTTAAATATGTAAACTATTTAACAATATAAATAAACGAATGCCCGTATTACATCTATGTCTGTGTCAGGTACAACCGCTTCATACATTCTTACATGATTATAGATGTTATATCATTCGGCGTGTTTAGCTGTTCAATAGGTGACATGCCTTGGTAAGTTAGCACACACGCTACTACCAAAAGACAATACATGTTTTTTTTATATCAGTAGGTCCATACTTTTAAATTTTAACTGTATACATTATCTAAATCTTATCCAGGTACCATTATATCTGTTGAATTGTTGTTGGAATCAAACATAGGAAGCATCAACATGACAAAATTACTTCCATAAGTTTCGATATTGACATGTTTGGTGGTATATAATTCGGGACGTGCTTTGGTATTTACAGGGTATGTAATACATTCGATGTTTAAAAACTTATCTTTCTTGTCTTAAAAACGTTTCTTGCGATTATCGGCAAGGAAATTGCTGGCTAGCTACCAGGGACTACAGTATATTTAAATGTTGCTTCGGAAAAATGTCCTTTATTTTTAATCTTGATTCTTAATATTTGGACTGCTCCGAAGAAAATAAATAAGTCCCGAAAAAGTTTTTTTCAGCAGAATCGAAAGAAAAAACAACCCTTCATCCGAAAGTATTTTTCATGAAGTAAGAATGGTCAAAGTCAAAAGTACATGGCCTTGTTAATAATTAACTTATTAATTTTGTATCTTAAATTTGATACCTTTGATCCCTACTTAAGTGCTGTAACAAGGACCACGAACTGATTCGCAATTGTCAAAATTAATGGCTATACCTTATCATGTGACTACCAATTAATCAACTACATGTAATGTACATAGGACGTGTTTCTGAACAAACTGGTTTACTGTTTTTTACAATACTATACTTACCGCCTTTACCCACGTAAGTATGGGTATTGTATCAAATAAAGATATGACATGAATTATAAACGAGACAAAGTTTTTTTTGTGTGTTTTTTTTAAATTATATTTCAACACTTTCATAACTTACAAAACACAAATTTAACAAATTAATTACGGTCGACATATATGCACTGATAAAAATGAAAGCAGTTATGGAATGAAATATATTCGACACTAGTATTTAAAAACTTGTGTTTTTTGTAACGCGTTAGATATAGATACATGCTGTCTCAGAAATGTAGATCCTGTTGGCAGTAATTACACCGGACGGTGTAAACCACCGTGTAGAAAATATACTGCTGGCAACCTTTCTTTCTTTTTACTCTTGTCTTCTTCATTTTCAAATTATCTTGTATATCTCTCAATACAGTTTACACAAGTATGATGTGTGTAGAACAATACAGTATGATGTGTGTAGAACAATACAGTATATTCATTTTTTCAAACATGGTGTTAAGTATAAACATTGACCAAGCAAGGTATTGATACGATAATACATCAGACGTATTTTCATGTCCATTGACCTCTCACTCCTGAAGGTCGTGGGTACGAGCCTAGCTCTGTCTAAACACTTTATGTGAAAAAGTTTACTAGTTACTTGCGGAACGAGTTCTAATCGGATTCATTTGAAGTCTCCCTTTAATGTTAAAAATTACATTAAATCCCATTAAAACAGACAAACAAACATATGATATCGACATTAACGCCAATCGAGTAAAAGCTTTTGAAATAATCTGTACAGTTAATAAAAGATACCTGTACGTGTGTGTTGACAATAATTATTTTATCGACATCAGGGATTCAACATGGGAAGGCGACACTACTTAATGCTCGTAGTCGCTTTACTTATAATTGTTTACACGGAATACGCTAACGCGTTGACAGGGTATGTTTATAACTAAGCATTATATTGTTTTTGTTTTCTTTTCACAAATTCACAAATCACAAATCCTTGCATTCTTTATTTAAAAAGACGTTTCATGTTTCTAAAGTAATGTTCGTTCTGAAAAAAGTAAAACATGGTATAGTAATACTTGTGCTTTTGTATTTGGATAATTAATATCAGATAGATGCTGGAATAAATAAACGAATAAAAATAAGAATTTGAACGGACCCATTTCTCCGGATAGGGTCCGTTAAAAAGCAGCTCATTTGAGCACGTTGATTGGTAAGTTGCTTCAGGGAAAATTTGAATGACATCATAGTTGAGTAAGCGTTCAAATTTTATGAATTTATGGACAGGCATAGACTCCCTTGCTTTTTCATTGTGGGTTAATAGACCTGATTCGGGTGATATCGGGTTCTATATACAAGCTAACACAGAGTTAACAACACTTACCGCAATAATTCGCGAATTACTCGTGAATCATTGTTCTGTCACAGGAAACAACAATTGAATACACATTAATTAATTTCGTTAATTATCAATTGTAACGGAATAGTTAAATACATATTTAATCATGCTTCACAATTTTCACATCGTCGCCGATGATCGCCATTGTTTTGAGTTGTTCTCTCGAATACTCAACGTTTTGGGCAATTTGAATTGCCTAATCCAGTGTAAGCTTTCCTTCCTCCTTTATAAGCTTTTTGTGTTTATTGGACAATGATGTCCCAAAAACAACTCTGTCCTGGATAATTTCGTCCGAGTCCGAAAAGCTACAATCCTTTGCTGCTAATTGAGTTTCGTGGCGGACAATTCAATGGTGTCACTAGCCTGCATAATGTTATTAAACTTAAACCTTGCGAATGTAGGATTAAGTAAGGTTGCACATACGCTTTGAATGTTTCAAAGTATATGTTGAGGTTTTTGGTATCATCAGCAGAAATGCACTGCAAAGTTTGATGGACGTCCATTGTGCATACTGCATTGTTGTAATAATGTGCTGAATACTGTTTCTACATTTTCAGACATGTCTGCAGTTCGACGCAACTTAGAAAGAGATACACGAATGTTCATTCTGGCTTTTTGTGAGTGCATATCTAATTATATTTCAATGTTAAAAATATACAATGCTTTGTTGAATGTGGCCAAGCCGAACTGTTGTATATATATATATATATATATATATATCCATGATGACGAAAAGCGTTATGCTTCCAAATTAAAACTAAACGCAATACTAGTTTAATTACCATTTTCGTCTATGTTTCGTTAGAGTATATTTATACCGAGCCGTTGATAATGTTTATCATCTAAAACAGCCATTCCAAGTTGAAGCGGCAGTATTGAGACGTTTGTGGTGAAAAAGGCTAATTCACACAGACAGCAGCATTTTGTAGTTAAATTATTTTATTTTATTTCATAGTGGTCGCCTCTATACCACTTTAACCCCATGCCGCACGTACATAAACTCACCGACCAATATGCTGAACTGAACCTACAAAGAAAAGAAATGCACCTCCTAGCACAATTCTGATCTCACTTCTGTTTCACTAACATTTTTAGTATTGCTTCTTTAATACATCAAAAAACTTAATTTTGACTTGTTTTTTTTTACTTTTCTGATCACGATAGACTCGATTTTAAATTGACACTTGTCCCAAAAGACTTACCAAACACGAAATAGTAAATTCTTGATCCCTTTGTCATACCGTATAATATAACATAAACAGATATGCCTTGCAAGTTCCAGATAATATAGGTGATCATAAAGCAACATATTTACTATTAGCATTCCCATACGGGCTAAATTCTACATATAAAATACAAATATGGTTACACAATAAAGCAAAGTTTAATATATTTTATGATAAATTTCACTCGTGTGATAAGAATTGCTTAAACAACTGCATTATTAATGAACATGTGACAAGTTTGCATATATATTTATCGAAATGGTTAAAACTTGCAAACCATTTAAACTAGTAACTGTTCGTCCAGGTGACAGGCCTTGTTTAGACTTAGACGTAATATCTATTTAAGAATAAGTGAAAGACTAAAAACAAATGCAATTAAATCAGGAAAGACAAAAGATTGGTATAAATATAAGCAGTCTAGAAACAAAGTGAATAATATTAAAAAAGCATGTCAAAGACACTTTTCTTAATAATCTTGAAATTTCATCGACCGATTTACAATTTAATGATAAAAGAGGCTTCTGGAAAAATATAAGACATTTTGTAAAACATCAAATTTTTTCATCTACAAGGAGGATATAAATGCCCAACTACCAGATTTTACACCAAAATCAAATGAGAGTCTCACAAACTTTGCTATTCCAGAACACGATGTCTCTGATATTATAAACACATTTAATAAAAATAAAGCATGTTGTCAGTTAATAGCAATCTATCATCATATCTGCAAAACCTTTGATAGTAAACACTTTTGTTATATGGTATTCCTATCAAAGGCTTTTGTTCGTGTCTGGCATTAGGGGCTCTTATTCAAGCTTAAGAAACTGGCATAAATGGTATACTACTAAATTGGTTATTGATTTATCTAAAATACATATCTCAGCGTGTTTTATCCAATCATCAAAAGCCAATCTCGGGTATATAAATGATGGTATTCTTCAAGGATATGTTCTTGGACCACTATTGTTTCTAATATATGTTAATGATATCGCTGATATACTATTAAGTTTAACTAGGTTGTATGCAGACGCTATCTCTTTAAATTGTACAGCAATTTCTGCTCAGATATTACAAACTATGAGTTTGATATTATATTTGAATAGTCTAAACAACGGATGGTTAATTTCAATCCAAACAAAACTAAAGCTTTACGATATCTAATATCTCTTTGAAGATTGTAAATTCTCATAAATATCTTGATGTTACTTTAGGTCATTATAATGGTCAACACACTTGAAAACATATTACTTTCTGCTTCTAAGACAATACACGTTATGAAATGTTTAACATTTACTGTTGAAAGAAATGCACTTAACCATACGTATATACCGTACGTACGCCAAATTCTAGAGTATTCCACATTGGTCTGGATGGTTGTACAGTGCAACTCACAGGCTAAATCGATAAACTATAAAACGAAGCAACACGAATTGCCACAGAACTGACTCGATCAGTAGCTATTGAAATACTGTATAAAGAATGTAGACGTGAACCATTGAAAAAGAGAAGATAAATTCAAAAATATTATCTCGTGTATAATGTATACCATTATTATATTCCAAGTTATAATAATGATCTTCTTCCACCCTAGCTGGTGCAACAAATGAATACCCACTTAGAAACACAAACAATTTTACCACTCCATATTATAGAACATGAATAATAAGAAAGGCGTCCATTCCCTCTTTGATCATTCTTTGGAATCAGCTTGATGGCAATATTAAAGCAGCGCATTCACTTTCTTTCAATCTTCAAAAATACACCACACCATAATACTAAGTTTAAAATACCACCATATCATTCTGTTTCAAAATATCAGCAAATGTTTAGATATTTTTCGATAACTCTTGATAGGGATAAAACATTGTGATATTTTTTTCAGTAGTTCTAAATAAAACTATTTGACATGATTATGTTAAATCAAGTTCTTATATACATTTCTGATTTTTTTAAAATTTTTAACTTTGCCTATCAAAATAAGTATTGTCTAGATTTTTGTTAGAATTAAGTATTTATGAAACATATTAAATGATATATTATTTATTATTTATAAACTTGTTTCATTAATTTTAAATGAATTTAATCGGGACTCGTTTTATCTTTTACATAGAATTATACATTTACACTTAACCAATTTTCTAATGGGTCGCCTGAATTTCTTGAAATATATTTCCTGGAAATTATGACAAATATGTAAATTTAATTGTTTTCAATACTACATCTTATGAGGAAGACATCTTGAAAATGTTATGAAAATCATACATACAACTATGTAGGCTTAACGTTTGTAACCCAAAAGCTAAAAGTCACAATAAATTGAAATTACAACTCAATTCAAATTCCACAGAAAACGCATTTTTTGGACGGTAACTCATTTTAAAGATGAATCTTAGAACATTAATGACGAAATATATCTAATTATAATGTGCAATCTATAAACCAGAGGTTGGGGAAGGACAACAGTTGCTAGGTACTACAGTGGGACCACATTTCGGTGTTGTGATGGTTGGCGAACAGCATATGGTGATAACTGTAGTATCCGTGAGTAGATTCAATCAAATAACTAGTGGTAAATTTTACAATAGAATTTAGACAATTATCGACAGCTACCACTTTCAATGGTTAAATACAGTGTTTAAGTATCACATATCTCCCATTGCGTAGATAATGGGTTCGGGCACTACTCGGTAACAACTATTTCCAGATACAGGCAGAAGGACAGTGGGCCGGTTACATTCGTTATATATTAAATGTTACCTATCTTCATTTTGTTTAAAATTTACAATGCTCTTTTTAAAGGAGTTTTTACTAAGTTCTGTTTGGCTGATTATCTTAAGTTCACTAAGCATAACGTTTATAGAGTTCTGTCGTATATAACTGGATTTCTAATGTACTGCCATCAATGAAATGTTGAAAAAAGTCCTGTCATATTCAACTGAACTTTTACTAAATTCTATCACATTCGGATGAACAATGATACATGACTGAACCATTACTAAGTTATGGCATATTCAACTGAACTTTCACTAAATTCCATCACATTCGGATGAACAATCATTCTTAAACGAACCTTTACTAGTTCTGCCATACATGACTGGACATTTACTTAATGCCATGACATTTAGATGAACAATCATACTTAAACGAACCTTTACTAGTTCTGCCATACATGACTGGACATTTACTTAATGCCATGACATTTAGATGAACAATCATACTTAAACGAACCTTTACTAGTTCTGCCATACATGACTGGACATTCACTTAATGCCATGACATTTAGATGAACAATCATACTTAAACGAACCTTTACTAGTTCTGCCATACATGACTGGACATTCACTTAATGCCATGACATTTAGATGAACAATCATACTTAAACGAACCTTTACTAGTTCTGCCATATATGACTGGACATTTACTTAATGCCATGACATTTAGATGAACAATCATACTTAAACGAACCTTTACTAGTTCTGCCATACATGACAAGACATTTACTTAATGCCATGACATTTAGATGAGCAATCATTCTTAAACGAACCTTTACTAATTCTGCCATACATGACTGGACATTCACTTAATGCCATGACATTTAGATGAACAATCATACTTAAACGAACCTTTACTAGTTCTGCCATACATGAATGGACATTCACTTAATGCCATGACATTTAGATGAACAATCATACTTAAACGAACCTTTACTAGTTCTGCCATACATGATTGGACATTTACTTAATGCCATGACATTTAGATGAACAATCATACTTAAACGAACCTTTATTAATTCTGCCATACATGACTGGACATTTACCTAATGCTATGACATTTAGATGAACAATCATACTTAAACGAACCTTTATTAATTCTGCCATACATGACTGGACATTTACTTAATGCCATGACATTTAGATGAACAATCATACTTAAACGAACCTTTACTAGTTCTGCCATACATGACTGGACATTTACTTAATGCCATGACATTTAGATGAACAATCATACTTAAACGAACCTTTACTAGTTCTGCCATACATGACTGGACATTTACTTAATGCCATGATATTTAGATGAGCAATCATACTTAAACGAACCTTTACTAGTTCTGCCATACATGACTGGACATTTACTTAATGCCATGACATTTAGATGAGCAATCATTCTTAAACGAACCTTTTACTAGTTCTGCCATACATGACTGGACATTTACTTAATGCCATGACATTTAGATGAACAATCATACTTAAACGAACCTTTACTAGTTCTGCCATACATAACTGGACATTTACTTAATGTCATGACATTTAGATGAGCAATCATACTTAAACGAACCTTTACTAGTTCTGCCATACATGACTGGACATTTACTTAATGCCATGACATTGAGATGAGCAATCATTCTTAAACGAACCTTTACTATTTCTGCCATACATGACTGGACATTTACTTAATGCCATGACATTTAGATGAACAATCATACTTAAACGAACCTTTACTAGTTCTGCCATACATAACTGGACATTTACTTAATGCCATGACATTTAGATGAGCAATCATACTTAAACGAACCTTTACTAGTTCTGCCATACATGACTGGACATTTACTTAATGTCATGACATTTACATGAACAATCATAATTAAACGAACCTTTACTAGTTCTGCCATACATGACTGGACATTTACTTAATGCCATGACATTTAGATGAACAATCATACTTAAACGAACCTTTACTAATTCTGCCATACAAGACTGGACATTTACTTAATGCCATGACATTTAAATGAGCAATCATACTTATACGAAACTTTACTAGTTCTGCCATACATGACTGGACATTTACTTATTGCCATGACATTTAGATGAACAATCAAAACTAAACGAACCTTTACTAGTTTTGCCAAACATGACTGGACATTTTCTTAATGCCATGACATTTAGACGAACAATCATACTTAAACGAACCTTTACTAATTCTGCCATACATGACTGGACATTTACTTAATGCCATGACATTTAGATGAGCAATCATACTTAAACGAACCTTTACTAATTCTGCCATACATGACTGGACATTTACTTAATGCCATGACATTTAGATGAGCAATCATTCTTAAACGAACCTTTACTATTTCTGCCATACATGACTGGACATTTACTTAATGCCATGACATTTAGATGAACAATCATACTTAAACGAACCTTTACTAGTTCTGCCATACATAACTGGACATTTACTTAATGTCATGACATTTAGATGAGCAATCATACTTAAACGAACCTTTACTAGTTCTGCCATACATGACTGGACATTTACTTAATGCCATGACATTGAGATGAGCAATCATTCTTAAACGAACCTTTACTATTTCTGCCATACATGACTGGACATTTACTTAATGCCATGACATTTAGATGAACAATCATACTTAAACGAACCTTTACTAGTTCTGCCATACATGACTGGACATTTACTTAATGCCATGACATTTAGATGAGCAATCATACTTAAACGAACCTTTACTAGTTCTGCCATACATGACTGGACATTTTCTTAATGTCATGACATTTACATGAACAATCATAATTAAACGAACCTTTACTAGTTCTGCCATACATGACTGGACATTTACTTAATGCCATGACATTGAGATGAACAATCATACTTAAACGAACCTTTACTAGTTTTGCCAAACATGACTGGACATTTACTTAATGCCATGACATTTAGACGAACAATCATACTTAAACGAACCTTTACTAATTCTGCCATACATAACTGGACATTTACTTAATGCCATGACATTTAGATGAACAATCATACTTAAACGAACCTTTACTAATTCTGCCATATATAACTGGACATTTACTTAATGCCATGACATTTAGATGAACAATTATGCTTGAACGAACTTGTACTAAGTGTTGTCATATTTAGCTGAACTTTACTTAGTTGCATCATATTTAGCTGTATAATTATATTCAACTGAATTTTTACTAAGTGTTATCATATTTAACTGAACCTTTACTTAGTTCCATCACATTTAGCTGTATAATCATATTCAACTGAATTTTTACTAAGCGTTATCATATTTAACTGAACCTTTACTTAGTTCCATCACATTTAGCTGTATAATCATATTCAACTAAACTTTTACAAAGTGTTGTCATATTTAACTGAACCTTTACTTAGTTCCATCACATTTAGCTGTATAATCATACTTCACTGAACCTTTACAGCCATATGTATAACGCCGTGTTACAATGGCGGAACCTGTGTTGCCCTCTAACACATGTGCATGTTCCCCATCACATCAAGGTGCAAACTGCGCTACATGTAAGTATAATTGTTATAATATTTATATTCGTTTCGGATTGAATTGTGACATTATATGTTCATGTTAAAATGTTGGCCTGCACAGGGTCAATAACATTAGTGGCAACGTTTCGCTACCTCGTTACAAGCAACATGAAAGTGATTTTCATGAAGTAAAAATGGTCA
Source organism: Panopea generosa (assembly GCA_029582155.1). Taxonomy (NCBI): domain Eukaryota; kingdom Metazoa; phylum Mollusca; class Bivalvia; order Adapedonta; family Hiatellidae; genus Panopea; species Panopea generosa. The sequence continues at coordinate 1,521,316 of CM055903.1, read as the reverse complement.
AAGTATAAATTACACGACTTTGTTAGTAATCAACTTTTTTTTTATTTATACCTTATATTTAATACCGTTGACCCATATTTAAGTGATGTAACAAGCACCACGAACTGATTCGCAATTGCCAAAATAAATGACTATGCCTTATTATGTGACTATCCAATAGTTCAACTACAGTGGGACTGCGATGGCTCGAAGCCAACGGGACTGGACAAAATATTTCGAGTTAAGGGTTGTTCGAACTAAGTAGTATTCAACATCATACCATACATGTACATGTATACACATCGAAATAGGGAATATAGGCCGGACCAGATATGTGGTTCGAGCTAAATGTGGTGTTTCAGCCATCTGTGTTCGAGCCAACGAGGTTCTACTTGTAATGTACATAGGACGTGTTTCTGAACACACTGGATTGCTCTTCTTTACAATACTATACGTACCGCCTTTAAACACGCAAGTATGGGTATTGTATCAAATATAGATATGACATGAATGATAAACCAAGACACAACTTTCTTACTCTTTTTTTTTCAATTTTATTCCACTTTCATCGCTTTAAACTTAACAAATTGATTACGGTCGACATATATGAACCGATGAAAATGAAAAAGAGATATGGGGTGAAATATATTCGACACTAGTATTCAAAAACTTGCGGGGTTTTTTTTTTGTAAGGCGTTAGATATAGATACATGCTGTCTCAGAAATGTAGATCCATGTCCGGCAGTAACTACACTGGCCGTTGTAATCCGCCGTGTAGAAACTATACTGCTGGCAACCTTCCTTTCTGTGTGCTCTTGTCTTCTTCATTTTCAAATTATCTTATATATATATATATATCTTAAACCAAAAATAAATATGCTGTATAACGAAGATAAACGCACAAATGTATATACCAATATTTGCCATATTTACATCAATGGTTAGTATTTTTATAATATGATACAGAAACCACTGCTTATATAGAGACGTTGGTATATTAAAGTTATCAAGAATGCTATTTCGTAACTAAGCATACGTTTTTGCGCTGTATTTCATATTAAATAATTTTATTTTTATCTTAAGCATTATCAGTTACCAAAACAAGCCATGCTACCGTAGCGACAGCAACACAGTCGAAGAACAGTGGCAGTGTTTCAACCGACATTGATAGTGCCGGACCGACTAACCACGGAATCATCAAGTCATGCGATCGGTTCAAGTACCAAACTTTCTTCAACTTCAGACGGCCAGCCAAGTAAGGATGTCATTGTCGGGAAATGAGACAATAATATGCTTACCTAGAGCATCAGCAGAATTTCAAATATATTTCATCGCTATAAACAGAGCTATGTTTAAAAAGAACATTTATGACATGTGCTGTAAATTAAAATTTAATTATGTATCTGTTGTTTTGTTTGTGGTTATTCGTTTTTATATGTATGCTTTTGATTCGCTGTTTTTCGCCAAATAATAATTAAAATTCCCTTTACATTTCAATCAATCATATTACTAAAACTGCCAATAATGTGTTGATTCAGAATATATGTCTATTTAGTTTAAACTTATTTATTACTTCGATTGTGAAATAATAATCCAGCTCGATGTCTTCCAGTGATAAAACCAGTATTTGGCAAATGCGGAAAAAGTTGCCTTGCAGAAGGACATCACGCATGACCGTGGAGGAGAATCGAACCGGACGACCCTCCGATCTGAGGTTCGATGCTCTACTTTTGGACTACGCGTTCATGTCTATTTGATACTACGCTGACGAAGGACCTGAAATAAGATCTGAAGCTCTAACTTCAATATCCGGCTCATAATATGACTGCAGTTTTAGTTAGATCACACATACACGAGACTGAACTTGATATCGTAGCTTGAAGTGTTTTCCCAAGACCAAGACCAAGGGGTTGGTAATCACTTAACTTTTAAGGGGAACGTTTTAATAATATACGGTTGTATTTACAAAATAAACATAAATTGTTAATATATTGATATATAGAAATTCAGAATTCTCCATCCAAGAATTAGGTTCTCTGTTAATAACAATGTTTTAAGGATATCCTCACCGTCAATATGTGTTTCAAAAGCAACAAATGCATTAAACAGTACAAAACCTTTGTTTCTGTTCTACGCATAAGAGGTCGTGGCTACCTGGTATATGAACGTCGTGGTGAGGTGTGACCGTTTGAACAAATGTACAGTTATTGGGTTTGTATATTTTGTTTATTTGTTTATCCAATCAAGTGAAATATTTTTTTTTAAAAGTCCCAAAACAAAATATACGTGTCTTAATCACATAGCACAGCGTATAGATATTTACTGCTTATCTACCTCTACCTCCTTTTATAATGAGCATGTTTAAAGAGTGCAAGACTATATCACTGTTGTGTTTGTAGACAGGTTTCCTTTCTGTTGCCCGATTTATATTTTGGAGCATGAGTAAATTGAAAAAACAAACTGTTAACCGTAAATGTAAAGCTAAATGTAAGTGTTTCGCCTTGTCGTACTAGTGAACATTTCTTGTTTTAATTCTAAAGATAAAGAAAAACGATACCATATTAGGTGACATGTCCCTCAACCTCTTCAGCAAATGAAAGTGAACCTAATAAGAGTTCCATTGGCTAATGCTTATTTCTAAGAATGCGACACAATATGAACACATAATATGCTGACGTAATTTGAGATGGTTTGCATAGACCCAGTAAGTACAATTACACCAGGAATTCAGCAAACTCAGCAGGGTCGATTTGTAGAAAGTCATTTAGTATGTGGTATACTCGAAATAGTAGCTTTCATTGGCATGCAACTTAACTTAGAGTATTGTTTCAATTTTGAAAAAAATGTTTTTATTAGATAATATAGTAAATATATTATTAGAACGGTTTCCAGGTAGACATCTCCATCACTCAAGATATTGTTTTTTGTTTAAAACGAACTCAGATTCTGCATCGAATACAGAACAACTGTCCGTGACCTCTGATTTGTCCCACTGCTGGATGTCTGCTAATATTACAACTTTCCAGTAATGGATATATTTGCTCTAAGATGACTCATTTTGGAAACACAAAATAATGTCACTCAACCAGATAGGGGTGTTTATCGACGTGTTTGAAAATAGTTGTGGTGATAAAGAAATCAAGACGAGATCCGCTCCAATTAAAAGGATTAAAAAGAGCGGTATTAATAAAAGATATATAACATACAACAGACACATAAAACAGACAAATTTGTAACACAAGTTAAACAGATATATCCACTCGATTACGACGACTTCATAGAACTAATGGCCATGTTTAAATTAGTCCTGTGGGCTGGTTGCCAGGTCCTAGTGGCACGGAAGTGAACAAAACGACATGTTCGTTTTAATCGTTTGCTAACAGAGTAATCACCACCAAGAACTGTTTGCTCGTGTCTAATCACGTGACTTAATGAGAAATGGAGGGACAGTGCCGATATAGTCCGATTTCCGTTTACTTTTCTTCGTTTGATCACCGTTTGCGTTTATAAACAGAGTAAGCATGTTTAACCTTGCTGAACACAGCCCTTACCTTTACTGGACATGTGATATCCATATCATTATAATTAAAGCAAAGTTTATCTAAGTACATTTGATATTATGCTTTGTATTCAGCGCAATCAAAACAATATCTTACCAACAGTTGGCAAATATTTTATAAAGAACGCAATATATAACTCTATCTTTATTATAGATTATAACAGTTCAAATAGGTATCATAAAGATATAAAGAAAGCTGTTAATTAATGAATTAGTTGCATACTCTACTAGAGAGGCAATGGTCTCTATATAGATATTAGGTAATCGTTACTTGCGTGATGTTCCCTACGTATTTAAACATACACACAAAATTTAAAACTGATTATCTATATTTTATCTGAATATTCATGATAATAAAATTCAGGCTGAAGTTCACAATGTACGAATAACTAACTGATGAAAAATGCAAAACAACATTTATAGTTAACCATGAAGTAAGGTCCCACACTTGCAATTATTTACTCAACATAATGTGACCCATTACATGAAATTAATAATATGATAAATAATGCACAAATCTAAATGTTATACAATACCGACTATACTTTTTCGTTTTAATTTTCCATTTTGATTTAACTGAAAAAAATAATATATAACGATTTGAAAAGGTTAAGCAACATATTGTATTGTTATAACATAACTCATGCGCTATTTCTGTCCGTGTTTGTTTTATCGGACGCTTCAGTTGTTGTGTCCTTGGTGTCGTCTGATGATCTAACACTCATATCAATGGCATTCTTCCTTCCTGACGACTGGGTTACATGTCTGTACGCATTGCTGTGATAAATCAGACGATTGACAAAATGTTGCATCACAGTCCAGGAATATGCCCTCGTGATTGGTAGTATATTCGAAGTCCTCGAACACGAAACGAGTCTCAGTGGAAAGACTGTGATATTATATGCGTGTTGCCGTCAACTTCACAGCTGTAATTAAAATTTTAAGCAAAAAATAAGAACAAACACCATAAATCAAACTCTAGTATTTTCGTGACAGTTTCTCATGATTAACTGATACTGCATATGTGTTGCTGTCAACATCGCAGCTGTAATTCAAATACATTTAATTTTGTGTAAACGATTACACATTCATGGAAACAAATACATATGATTGCTTAAAATACACAAGAAAAAAGTAGACAACCTCGCAGTTGTATTGTAATTAAAAGTATGTATGCATCAAACAACAACACAAACCGAACTTTACAGTTCATAACATTTCCCATGTCGTTTTTTATATCAAACTACAACACAAACCAAACTTTACAGTTTCATAACATTTCCGATGTCGTAATTTATATCAAACAACAATACAAACCAAACTTTACAGTTTCTTAACATTTTCCATGTCGTCTTTTATATCAAACAACAACAACAACACAAACCAAACTTCACAGTTTCTTAACATTTCCCATGTCGTCATTTATATCAAACAACATCACAAGTCAAACTTAACAGTTTCTTAACAATTCCCATGTCGTCTTTTATACAAAACAAAGCACATCAAACTTTACAGTTTCTTAACATTTTCCATGTCGTCTTTTATATCAAACAACAACACAAACCAAACTTCACAGTTTCTTAACATTTCCCATGCCGTCATTTATATCAAACAACATCACAAGCCAAACTTTACAGTTTCTTAACAATTCCCATGTCGTCTTTTGTATCAAACAACAACACAAACTAAACTTTACAGTTTCTTAACATTTCCCATGTTGTCATTCATATCAAACAACATCACAAGCTTTACAGTTTCATAACATTCCCCATGTCGTAAATTATATCAAACAACAACATAAACCAAACTTTACAGTTTCTTAACATTTCCCATGTCGTCTTTTATACCAAACAACAACACAAACCAAACTTTACAGTTTCTTAACATTTCCCTTTTCATCTTTTATATATCTGTATTTATGTCAACTTCGCAGCTATAACTTTTTAATTATTTATATGGTTTTCCCAAAATAACACCCGAAGCTATTATTTCTGATATTTAAAACCCTATCCATGAAAACTCTGATGTTACATGTGCGCTGATCCCAACAGCTATATTGGTAGCAAGTTTAAGAAAAAACATTCATCAATGAAAAACTAAACACATATGTTTAATAGTGGACTTGTATAATGCATTTGTTTTGATTTCAAGTTCGCACCCTCAAAAACAATAATAAAATGTAAAATATATTCATAAACGTTTTTAAAATACAAAGCGGTATAATGCACGGCTCGTGTTTGATATAATGATAGGCGTCCTGAAGGGAAACACTATTGTTACGTGGTGATTGTCTTTATAAAGTCAATGTACATTAAACTACTGATAGCTGGGCTTTCACAATTTAAAATATTCTTACGCCGACCGTTTTTCATTGATATTAGTGTATCGTTTGGTTTGTTTTATCCAACATTTTTTTAATAATGACATAGTACAATGTTCGCAATATATTTTCATTGTTTGATTTGTTTCTGCGTGCTTATATAAAATACATGCCAAAATGAAATTCAATTGATAAAAAGTAGTCCCTGTCGCGTGAGATCATTTTGGCGGTGATTAATACGACATAAGCAGGGATATGCCTTTGGGGTATGCCATTTCACACACGCACGCACGCGCGCGCTACTTGCAGTTTTATGCAAGCTTTTTATCAAGTACATTGCTTTGTATTATAACATAAACTATACTGATACAAAATAAAGGCATGATTATTATTTTTTTATGTTTTACAATAGCATGCCTGTCTTTCAAAATAGATACCATTAATAAATATAACAAAAGAGCAAAACTAACACTTTTAATTAAATATTGATTTTTAGAATATAAGATTTGTAAACGTTTGCAAATTGACCTAAATGAAAATAGAAACTTTTTAAACAGATTGTTCAAGTCTGACTTTTGTTTCATATTTCATTAAATACTAAGCACAAACACCGAGTGTGACAATCTGGTTGATAGGTATGGTATTGATGGCACCAATTTCAAAATCATGAATCACTAAGACTCAGCAACGCGAAGGATAACAATAACACTATGGTACTGTATTCCGAACGTGGACTCCTTCAATCTGATCACCTCGGCCTTTATACTACGCAATAATAGTGTATTATACGGAGGATACGGAAATACCCGATGTTTCACGATTGGAACCCCCGTGATAAAATCATAGAAACAATCGACTGTCAATCTTCACACTTTTTCCCCAAACCTTCAACCATTGGTTTTGATAAATTCATCTTTATGTTGTATTGTTTTGCATACCATGTGAATTCGATAAAAACAAACAGTCCGGTTTAATAAAGAACACTCTGAAAAGTAAATGAGCATCTGACTAACAACAAGATACATACCCGTTCTTGATAATATAGTATTTAAATTGATCTGTAGAAGTCGCTGTAGGTTTCGTATAGCACGTGTGTACTTTCATCTTAATTGTCCAATCAGAAGCCTGCGTAAACACCTTCACGTATATCTTTGAACCAAGTTCAATATGTAACGGATTTCCAGGTATTGGATCTAAGTAGTTCGCGTCACGATAGTACGTCATATTGACAGCGTAGTGACTCGTGCCGGTCACGGGGTGTCCTGTGTTACTATGAGAATCGTGATAGAAGTAGCCTTTAAAAAAAGTAATCAGATATTAATCGAGAAGGTCATATAAACAATGGTAATACTTTTTGAAATTATTATTTAGATTATATGAAATATGTTGTTTTTTTTCAGTGAAATATTCATTCGAATATGCGACCTTTGACCTGTCCTTTCCACAAGTGACACATATATTTAATGAATAGCTTCAATGTATGTATTCGCGATAGCAAAATCAAATACACGGGGCGGGGTGATAGTTCAATTGCTACAGTGTTGGCCGCTAACACCGGCTGCGACTAGGATATCAGGCTCGATCCGATGGCCTTACAACATCAACAACAACAACAACAATAACAGCAACAACAACACTCAATACTGGTTTTAACCAGGAAACGGACTATAAAACTATCCATATGCACTCTGAGCTTTTCTCAAAATTTAGTTCATTTAGGCCGATTGCAGTAAAAATGTAATTATATCCATAACAAATATGGTATTTTACCAGAGGGTCCGCCGTGGCCAAGTGGTTTATTGCACCGTCTCAAGGTCGCTTACCTCTCACCGCTAAGATGGTAGGTTCGAATCCCGCTCGCTCCAAAAACATTATGTGAGAAAGTTTGCCAGCTACTTGCGGAAGGATGGCGATTCTACTAAGATTCATTATGAAGTCTGTTTACACCAATAAAACTGGATATGCCATATGTAACCTGTAATGTGTTGAAAATGGTGATACACCATATTCAAATAATAAAACGATATATTTACCAGACGAACTTTCGTTCCGCTCTATGTCACATTCCACGCTGATGGTCCAGTTGTAATGGTGGATCATGAACGGATGGTTGGGATCATGTTGAGCATATACCAACTCGTTCTTGTACACGAGGACGCCATTTTGAATCTGTGTAGTGAATTGTAGTATGTCATTCTGAATGGTTTACTCTTTCCAAAAAAGGTAACAATCATTTATGTACTAATTTTGTCCGAAGATTGGCTTTTATTTTCATAAATTGACTAGACCTATGCAATGTCCCTATCATCGAAATGAATGGTTCCTTCTCTTTCATGCCTCACGTTCGTTTCTCCCTCTCTGTGTTAATGTAGTTTTATTTGGCAAAGATATACTTACAGAACAAGATAATGTCACATTATTAAATCATGTTCAGAATTTTATTAAGGAAACAAAACGATTTGATAATTAAGCAAAGTTTGGTATGCATACTTCCCTGAAGCTAGACCCTTCCGTCGATCGTACCCCTTTCCTAACAGTTACTCCATCTTTACTTTCATTAAATAGTTCTTACATGTTTATTTATTTCAAATATGTTGAATGTATTGTATTTCAGCTTGAGCCATATCTGTATATACATATTTTGTCGGGAAGGGCCTTAGTTAATGTTGTTAGAAATAGTGGCCCCAACCCTTTTGCAAATTTCTAATATATAAGAGCAATAAAATATGACCAAACTGACCGAATGTGGTCACATCCAACAAAAAACGGAAATGTGAAAATAGGTAGTATAGGTGTATGGCCCACCACTGATCTGTTCTTTAATCTCCAAGCATCTTTTTCTTTTTCTAAATTCACAATTCAAACATGACAATGCTTTCAAAATGTTCAAAATATATCATGAATGCCATTTAAATAAAGACAATGATCATTAAAATAAGGAAAGTGCATATTTAATGAAGAAAAAACAAGGTTTATTTATAACCACCAATAAAGCGACAACCCCACGTAAGCATTTCCTCTTTCCGATGGTGGTACTACGCCATTTAGTATTACACAATGTAAACACGGCGGTTGGTGTTTTTAACGGCGCATTGATATTTGAGAAACAAGTATATCGGTGATGGGTGATTGACTTCCAAATGAACATTATTAGTTAATGTCGTGAATTGATAAGATTGTGTGTTTCAACAATTGTGGTATCTTGTATATAATTTCAGTAGAAGAATATTGAAAATAAACATTGTTAATATATTGATTTATTCTATACCTGTAAGTGTAGAGCCAATCGCCTACTCAAGATATTACCACCTGACCGTATGTAATATGTATATATAAGTTTATTGGAGCCAATACACTATTTCAAATTGTGCAGTAAAAAGTTCAAGATCGCGATTAAATAATGAAATGAATTTAGAAATTTCAACGATAAAAGCAAAAAATCGACAAAATGTTCCGCACATGACGATCGAGACATTGAGAGACGTTGCCACCGCAACTTCTCACATATACCTATGTCTCACATATACCTATGTCTCACATATACCTATGTCTCACATATTATATTTAAAAGGATCTTGATTTTTATCTTAACTGTTTGATGAACTCAGAATAAGGTATAGAATAAAAAATATCAGTTTACAGTGTTTTGTTCAATATGATAATGTATTATACTCGTATGTATTATGGTGAAAAAATATTAGACGAGACGTCGTAGGCACCACAAAAGGTACTCGTACAATACATTCAAACACTGTAAAATACTTTTATAGTATTCATGTGTGGCTACTTCGCGTCCAAACTAGGATTAAGGTTCTATGAGGCGTACTTTATTCTTGACCGATCCAAGGCGATGACCTATTTTTACTTCTTTGTATGTACTGTATTTGTATTTGTATTTATCAGACTGTATATAAATTATGTCCATGCTGCTTTGGTTGCTTTTTTCATGCTACGATTCCTGTTTAATTTGACTATTTATATGTTATGTTATGTTATGTTATGTTATGTAATGTTATGTTATGTTATGTTATCTTATCTTCTACTCACAGATTCACTGGTGAGACATTCTCTCAGTCCTTGGTGAAACTTAACACTCCAACCATTGTCCACACCGGTGCATGTGTTTTCGCCAAGGTAGATGTCCGATGCCAGGGCTCCAGGGTGGATTTGTTTCAGACTCTGCATATCAACGCTGATGTCCCAACCGAACTCGTTACAACTAACACTCACTGTGTCCTCGATAGTATATCCTGCACAAGACAGAGTGAAACTAGATTCAATACAACCGAGCTCGTTACAACTAACACTCACTCTGTCCTCGATAGTATATCCTGCACAAGACAGAGTGAAACTAGAGACAATACAACCAAGCTCGTTACAACTAACACTCACTGTGTCCTCGATAGTATATCCTGCACAAGACAGAGTGAAACTAGAGACAATACAACCAAGTTCCTTACAACTAACACTGACTGTGCCCTCGGTAGTATATCCTGCACAAGACAGAGTGAAACTAGAGACAATACAACCATGCTCCTCACAACTAACACTCACTGCGCCCTCGGTTGTATATCCTGCACAAGACAGATTAAAATAGAGACAATACAACCAAGTTCCTTACAACTAACACTCACTATGTCCTCGATAGTATATCCTGCACAAGACAGAGTGAAACTAGAGACAATACAACCAAGCTCGTTACAACTAACACTCACTGTGTCCTTGATAGTATATCCTGCACAAGACAGAGTGAAACTAGAGACAATACAACCAAACTCGTTACAACTAACACTCACTGTGTTCTCGATAGTATATCCTGCACAAGACAGAGTAAAACTAGAGACAATACAACCAAGCTCGTTACAACTAACACTCACTATGTCCTCGATAGTATATCCTGCACAAGACAGAGTAAAACTAGAGACAATACAACCAAGCTCGTTACAACTAACACTCACTGTGTCCTCGATAGTATATCCTGCACAAGACAGAGTGAAACCAGAGACATTACAACGGTTATTAAGTAATTTAAATAAACGGTCAACTAGAAGAAAGCGAGTCAATTGCGGTGTACTCTCCTCGTGTGGTCTTCTTAAACATTGTTATAATGTAAATCATATTGTATAAAACATTATGTCACATAAAAACATATATCTATACTGTTGACATCACAAATACAACCAATGTAACAGTTCCAGAGAATATATATTCTGTTAATGAATCTTTAAAGAACAAATGAAATGTATCATTGTAAATTAACTGAAATGTATTTATTGTTCTTCCAATGTTATTAAAGTTTCTTTATTCTATGTAATACGACATTGTTTTCAAATTCATTTCAACTATACCAAGATAGAGTATAATTAGGAACCCCACAAATCTTTTCAACTATTCCAGGATAGAGTATAAAAATAAACCCCGGAATCATTTCAACTAGTCTAGGATAGAGCATGAAAGAAAACCCCAGGAATCATTTCAAATATACCAGGATAGAGTATAAAAACGAACCCCAGAAATCATTTCAACTAGTCCAGGGTAAAGTGTAAAAACGTAGCCCAGAAATCATTTCAACTATTCCAGGATAGAGTATAGAAACCATTTAAAAATTCCATAGTAGAGAATAAAAAGGAACCCCACAAATCATTTCATCTATCCCATGATGGAGTATAAAAAGGCACCCGAGAAATCATTTTAACTATTCCTCGGTAGAGTATAAAAATGAACCCCAGAAATATTTTCAACTTTACCAGGGTATATTATAAAAAAAACCCTAGAAATCATTCATCTATTCCAGGGTAAAGTTTAAAAAGGAACCCCAGGAAGTTAACAATGACTAACGAATAAATACTGTTAATAAATAAAAAAAAATATGAACAAATACTATGAACTAAATGCGACTGATTTATTTTGTTAATTAAACAGAGATAATTGTCGTAAAGATGCATCTATGGCAACTCATTCGCGGATTGTTAGTGTTAACTCTAATTGCTAATTATAGTATCATAGCCTTGGAGTGGCTATTTGATAGAGTAAATACCATACGATAGGCAGCAATACGATTTATTCTGTACGTTCATGTTATAACCAATGCTACAAGCGCACATATACGCACGAACACACACACACACACACACACACACACACACACACACACACAAACACTTACCATTTGATGTTTTGTTCACATCTGGCATATTGGTAGATTGAGTCAAAGGATTCAGCGATGTGTTGATAATATTGTTATGGCAGTCAAAACCGGTAAATCCATTAGGACAAGAACACGTAAAGGAGGCAACGCCGTCAGTACAGCGTCCATTATTTTTACACGGATTTGGATTGCAATCGTTTATGTTGATTTCACAGTTTTGACCGGTAAATCCAATAGGACACGAACATGTATAGGAAGCAATGCCGTCAGAACAGCGACCATTATTTTTACACGGATTTGGATTGCAATCGTTTATATTGGTTTCACAGTTTTGACCGGTAAATCCAATAGGACACGAACATGTATAGGAAGCAATGCCGTCAGAACAGCGACCATTATTTTTACACGGATTTGGATTGCAATCGTTTTTATTGAATTCACAGTTTTGACCGGTATATCCGTTAAGACAAGAACATGTATATGAGGCAACTCCGTCATTACACGTCCCTTCGTTTCTGCATGGGTTCGGCCGACATTCGTTAATATTTGTGTGGCATTCGTTACCATTGAATCCTTTAACGCAAGTGCATGTATAAGAGTTAACGGCGTCATGACAGGTGGCGTTATTTTCACACGGATGTGAGATACAGTCATCTATATTGGTTTCGCAGTTTGTACCAGAATATCCGCTTTTACAATTACATTTAAAGCCATCAATTTGGTCACTGCAAACACCTTGATTATGACAGGAGTCTGACTTGCAGTCATTTATATTAACAGTACAGTAGTCTCCGGTAAACCCCGTCAGACAATAACATTTGTATGACCCTGGTGTATTGACACATGTTCCATTAGAACAGGAAACAATGTTACATTCATTTTTATCTTGACATTGTGGAGGTTCGAATCCCGGATTGCAAGTACACTTGTATGACGCGATCCCATCTTGACATCTCCCGTGACCATGACAAGGATTGGACGCACAGTCATCGTGATTTGTTTCGCAGTTTTTACCAGTAAATCCGTTTCTACAATGGCACAAATATCCATTACGTCGATCGGTACATGTGCCGTCGTGTTGACAAGGATTTGAGTTGCACTCATTCACATTTATTTCACAATGTCGTCCGGTAAAGCCTGCCTGGCACTTACAGCTGTAGGAACCATTATTATTAATACATAGATGATTCGCGTGACAAGGTTGGGCTGCACATTCGTCAATATCAGTGTCACAATTGGTTCCTCTATAGCCAGAGTTACCACAGTCGCAGGAATAAGATCCAACATAGTTATGACACGTGCCATGTTCACAAGGGTGAGTAGCACACTCGTCAATATCAGTGTCACAATTGGTTCCTCTATAGCCAGAGTTACCACAGTCGCAGGAATAAGATCCAACAGAGTTATGACAAGTGCCATGTTCACAAGGGTGGGTCGTAGTACACTCATCAATGTCGTGTATGCAATGAGAATCCTTGAACGATCCATTGCACTGACAGTGGAAGGATCCCGGTGTATTTATACATGTTCCATTATTATGACATAAACCGTGGATTAGTGAACACTCGTCTCTATCGTGACAATCACTACTAACGTAACCTTTAAAGCAAGAACATGTGTATGAGCCAGGTGTATTAATGCATTTACCTGAGTATGGTCCGTTACATATATTTGCTTGTTTACATTCATCAATATCACGTTCACAACTGTTCCCAGTAAATCCATTCGTACAATTACAAACTGGATGGTTATGGACAACGCTGCATGAACCGTTATTACAAGCATGGTTATAGCACACATCTCTGTTCTCACATTGATACCCGTTAAAGCCTTTACGACAATGACAAATATGACCACTGGAAACAAATTCACACGTTCCTTCATTGTGGCACTGACAATGTGTTTGACAATTGTCTCCACCATAACCTTTGGAACAACGACACTCCATACTTCCATTGACCACGTGGCAGGTGCCGCCATTTTGACAGTCACATTTTTCCGTGCAATTATGACCGAGGAAATTATTTTTACACGTGCACTGGTATCCACCTGGTACATTATGACACGTGGCTCCATTCTTGCAAGGATACGTATTTGAACGGCATTCGTTTATATCGGCTTCGCAATGATGACCTGCCCAACCGTTATCACATTTACACGCTTCATTTGACTGGCCGACCGTACAGGTACCGTGAATGCACTGTTGGTGGTTACAGCTTGTAGATTGTGATTGTATCGGGCTACCTGTAATTTAATAATATACCAGCAATGTAAATATATAGAAATTAATAAAATAGCTTATATGTATGTCCTGGCAATATTGAATTATGTAACTATATATTCTTGGTTTTTCTTCACTTAATCTAATGACTAGGTATTGAACATAAAAAACACATAGTATTAAAACTTTAAATTATATTTTTGCCCGTTATTCATAGACATTTGAAAATTTGATTGATGTTGATGAAGAAATGTATTATAAAGATAAATCAACAAGTGTTGATTAACCTCTGAATATTTATACCGATATTGTTGATATTTGTCCAGGTGTTGTATTATGGCATAATTTAAGGCAACTGATAAGTTTAGTTTAAACATACTGTATTGTCGTTCAAACTCATATTACGTTATGTAGTATGCATATAAATCAAATACAATTTTAGGCAAAAGGGCCTGGCAACAAGTTCTCTTATCATAAGAGGCGGCAATTTCCCTGGATTGAGATTTAAGAATTAATTTGTGCGACACTTTTTAAAACAAAATTATAAATTAGTTTAAGGTAGTGGGACCGTAATGGGCTATATTTCAAATCTTTTAAATCCTTTTATTTTTATTAACTATATAATATCACTGACTAATTTCCAAATTTTTAGAAACTTTTACCGTCTAAAAAAAAGTTATCCACATTAATTTACCATATCCCATTTTCAAAAGGCCGCAAAAAAATTTCAAAGTCCAAAATAGGTAAAATTGCTACAATTTTATTAATTTTCAATATTTTTTACATTTTTCACCATCAGTGTATTCTAAAAGCATATGTTTTAAGAAATAATATGAGCATGCAACATTAAATTGAAAAAAATAATCTAAAATGAACTCTTTGTATTATAGCGGACAGGAGAAATCCATATTTTTGATAGTTTTGAAAAAAGTTGTTCTAAAATAAATACTACATAACTAACTTTTATATATATACTATTCCATAGATGATATCAAAAGATTAGGAAGTTTTACCATCCGGCTTTTTCTCAATAACTTTTTTAATATGATAGGGTCAAAATTTCATAATCGGCACTTCTATAGAAATAAATGTTTATCTTAAAAGTAATGTTAATGTTTCCAAGTTTATATACACAAACTATAATGACAAATATTATTGAAATAAAGATGTTCCCACATTATACACAAATAGCATAAAAGCAATAATATGTCTTTTTTATGTGAAAATAGAACTTGGAATCAGAACCCCACCCACCCCAACCCCATTACATGGATTCATTCTCGTGCTTAAACACTTAAATTATTTATCTTGCGAAAAGTGTCAATTTCAAAACAAACATAGTATGACATAAACTATTAAATATTAGTACTATGTAAAAAAAGTTCACATTAACAGTATAACAGAATAGAACCCCCACCCCCTCACTTGACACACACACTTCAAGTCATAAAGAGTCATTGTTTGAAATATATAGCCATCTTTGATATAACCTCATCTAATACTTTTTTGCTTTGGTGACCCTTGGTACACTATTACCATTATTGGCAGGAAATCTGCCTCTCAGTCCATCCTCACCAGAATTTTTACAAATTGTTTTCATTTGGAGTGAAACTGTAGGTTAGGAGCTCTTTCGGTGTCAATTATTTCAAGAGTTGCCCAAGTGACTACGAATCGGCATTTTGTGAACTGTAGCTGATATCGCACAGCAATTTCACAAGGTCTTCCATTTTATGTGAATGATTTGGAAACAGTTTCCTTAACACTGTCAGGGAATAATTAATCCTGATACAAACTTGAAAATTGCTCTGTATTGTTGGTACGTCATTTACCACTGGATAATAAAATCATCTTACATTGTAAGCGACTAATACGACTTTAGAATTCTTTTCCAGTCATTTACAAAGTTTCTGGATAGCTGTTTGAATGTAGACTGGTTTCACACTATTACCATTGACTCTCATGGTTTCAGAATCATCATCACTATACCAGTAACCTTCTGATGGTATAGGCAATCCTGGTCTGACATAGGTGGCAAATGATTGTGAAGACTCAACTTCCACTGCATAGATGTAATGTGTGGCATCAGTCCACCACGTACTACAAATACAGAATAAAGTACTGTTATTATTTGAGACTGCTTTGAACTAATATATTCAAGAAGTGAATTATAATTGAATATTATTATTTTCTCTTTATCTTCTTCATATGTCATTTTTTGCTCATCCTAATGTCCCAAAATGACTGACCTCACTGTTGTAAACACAAATTCTCAAAATACTCAAAGTGAGACGGTAGTTTCGTGGATAGTGTTGGCAGCTCACGCCAAAGATTGCGGGTTTGATCCCCAGCTCGACCCAGTGCCTATGAAAAAGCAACACGCAGGACTGGTTCTACTCGGGAAGCGGACTCAAGAGTGCTTAATAAAAGCTCAGAGCTTTCTTCGCAATCGAGCTAAAATAAGTTGGTATAAACCAATTCAATTCATTAAAGAGAGTTTTTCATAAACAGGTAGCCCGGAAGTTTTGTATTGATTGTTAATATGAAACTAAACATCTACACGGATTATCTGACTGCATTCTATAATAGAACATATGGCAGAGAGACAATGACAGATAATGGGTATCTAGTCCTGGTTAAACTATTGCATATCTACAAAAACCCGATGACTATGTACATCATGGACTTGTATAGCTCTATATAATTCCTTGCGTACGTGTAAGGACATCAATACAATTGTCACGTTAAAAACAGCTTAAAATTCAATGCAATTAATCAATTATAAATAATTAAATACATACATGTTAAACTTTCAAAGTCTTGTGTGTGCCATTCAGCGTCTACTGCACAGAACATTGCACTTCTTGCCCGACAGGAAAACGTGGCTTACTCTGTGTGTTGACCTGACAGACCTCCAGACAGTAGTGAGCCGACAGTGAATCGCTGTCTTCAGTGTAACTGGATTACTGAAATCAACATACACAACATTCTAACTGCAATATATTATATCTTATATCATTGTATCTACATGTATAAAAAAACAATTCTTACTACTTGTTTGCATTTTAGTTTTATGTATTTTGTTGATATGAGTCAATGTGTCTCATTATCAATATCATTCGTCTCTCACCGCTGATTGATGTGGGAAAGTTATCAACTACTTTTAGAAATGGGTGTACTCGAGTACAGGTTAAGCTTCCAGGATCCCGTAAAGAGTGGTTAGGCTAGCTGATCGTCTGTTTGGTCTCGATGGCACGAAAATGATATTCTATATAGTCAATCATCAATCAAAATCTAGCAAAAAAAAAAAATATATATATATATGTATCTCAGCATTTTTTTAAATTCTGGATAATTGAACAGTTTCATCGCAACTAATTACTATCAGTTCTAATAAAAAAATCAACGTTATACAACAGACAGTCATCAATACTATCTTACCTGGCCTAGTTTTGTGTTGGCTGCAAAACAGGGCATTCTTTTAGATCTTTGATGGTGTGTTTTTGCCATAGACAACTCTGTTGACATGTCCACAGTCACTGTTCTGATGCACAACATAAACATATTCGTCTAACCCTTTCTGAGCAATGCTGTCATAAGTAACTGGTACAGAGCTAAGTCTGCATAATTGACAACGTTTTAGGTTTGACAACAAAACTTCGAACACAACAAATTTTCGATCACTTTTTCCAACGCACTTCGTCGATTCTTCATTTGATATTGATACACTGGCTCTGACACATTTCAAGCGGTCTGATTGCTATATGTGTGATCAATATTCCCACCAATCGAAGGAGACTTCGCTGTTTTTTTTTCTTTTTATTCGAACAAAAACATCTTCGACGATTGTAAAAATTCATTTTTGTTTACAACCGTAAGTGAGCAATTATCGTTTATTTATTTATTTTTTAATTTAACGTTAATGACGATAAAATGATATTAAAAGCAATGAAACAAAACAGAATATGTGATTTATTGTTATATAATTAAAAAAATATCTATACGTTATGTATTTATAAGTTTATTCCGATCTATACCGAGATGCTCCGAAATCGTTACGGAGGATACCGACATCGCACGAAAGTTAACGAGCCCATTACGGGTCCACTACCTGAATATTTCGAAATATGCGGTAGAATTAAAACATGTTTTGTCTGATAGGTGTGCTAAAAGTGTTCGATGTTGAAGATAACATCTAAAATGCAATTGTCCCGTTTTATGATATATGTGTTGGCCTCGTTCGGCTTGAAATGGCGATACTTGTTCAAACATGACTACAGCGCAGCTATTGATTTAATAAAAGGTCGATCCTCACCCGGCTGGGAACCGTTACATACAAACGTGCTTCAACGGAAGTGACGTCACAGTTTGGTAGCTATGAATTGTGGAATACGTTTTTTCAGTAGAAGTTACAATCAGATCACCTCGGCCTTTATGCTACGCAAGTGTATTGTACGGAGGACACGGAAATACCCGATGTTTCACGATTGTAGAATTTAGTTACTGGGATACCCTTCATGTAACGCAGTGATATTAATGTTCTTCACATACATTTAATTCATCAAATTTAACTGTTTAAAGGGATGCACGGCAATGTTAATAAATCTTTACTAAACGCTGTTGTTATAGATCTATTTGATACAATATGAAATTAAAAACAATCCAGTTTGTATTCATCATATTACATTCTTTACTGAAAAGGTGCTTGACTCTGATATAATGCTTCAAATGCATTTTTTCTCAGAACTGGGGTTAATTTGTGACACGAAATTCTAAATATAAGACATAGTATTTAAGTTATAAACATTGCGTTGCGAAATTGATGAGAGTTTTCCGATTTCATGACGAGGTCAAATGAACCAGTGACGTTTTATTGATACCTCTTGAGATTTTTGTGACGCATACTTACTTCAACACAACCTCAATTACCAGTATTTAATCACCGAGCAGGCGATTTGTTTACATGAACATCTTTACCCACCTTTGTTGCCTCCGAATATAAAATTACACGTGTTATGTTACGTGTACTAGGTTGAATTTATTGCTTACATACTGAAATGTCATTGACTATGTCATAGTAAAATCCTGAAACTCTCACTCATTTTCCAACAAATAATAATTTATAATAATCTATAATTTATCAGTTTTATTCTGGATGATAAAATGTTTCATGAACATACCAAGTTGTATTTTAAACCAAATCATATGCGACACCTTTGGTTTGGTAAAACAGTGTATATTTGTTTTAAGTAAGACGTTTCAAATAGAACATATAACACCTGATCATTCATATTTTCATATGTTTAAATACATTCACAGGTGTATAAAGTTTCATTTGATGTGTGGACATTAATAAAAATGATTTTTCAATACAGCTTTGCAATTACGTCCATCAAAACAAAACACCTTAAAACATCGTGCCATAATACCTGCCCCGTTAAGTTGTTCATGATCCTGTCAACAGAGTCTTGTTGTAAGAAGATTCATTTTGGGACATAAACTATTATTACAAATTGTATCACTAAATTGTTTATAATCTTCTGCCATGCTCAAATATCTTCTGTCATGCTCAAATATATCACTTATGATTTTCCTTCTTGCCAAAAACATTATTCTTTAATGAAGCAATTAGTTACAATGTATACGATCAACAAAAAGTCAAACATGAAAATTGAATAAATATATATAAGTTTAAAGGTTTAATAATATTTTATTGCATCTATTATATATAATTACATGAATAATAACAATACAATTATATTTATATACAGTGCAAATGGGTTGGGATACAGGTTTTAACAACATTAGCAGCAGCCCTCCCCATAGAGAAAATCTCATTTACATAGTTTTCAATACTTTACATGTACATGTATTCACATTAATTATTTTTATCGCAGACATTTTGCAAAAGAACAAGAAAAAAAAATATATAAATGAAGAAAATAAGATCTATTAATTAGATAACATTTATAAATAAAAATCCAGATTTGAAATGAGAAAAAGATAATCCTAACTTGACAAGATGAAAGTTTAAAATATGTCATACAAATAAAGTTGATATGAGTTTGAAATGAATTTACCCTGTGTTATTATGTTTGCTGTCGTCATTTCCGGAGCTGTTGTAGGCGGTGTTTTGAATACCTTGTATTCAAATTCAATCCTTTAAAAAGTAACATAAATAGAAAATGTTAAAATACATTAACATCAAATAATCAGTTTGCAGTTTATTGTTGATATTTATATTCATGACGTAAATCGTATATATTATCCTATTTACAGCAATATCTTTATTTTCCCGTGAACGCATAGCCACTAAGGTCATTTTAGCTTCAAAATCAACTTTTTTCTAGAATCGCCAATTTTAATCGTCATGATTTTCAACAGGTTTTTGCGTCATGAAGCAACAGGTACGGATCTTGGGTTCGCATTTGTTATTTTTACTGATCCGTTCAGTATAGCCACAATTGTAGCTGGTTACACACTGCCTACTAGTTTCAAGGGTGGATTCAGGGAGGGGGTATCCTGTCAATCTAGAGGTCTAACGTTCGAGCCTGCCTAGCATGATGCAATTATCGCAGGCCGAAATGCACAACACACTGTAAGTCAGGGAAAGAGTAAGTAAGGATTCAAGAAACACAACTAGACAAATACGAAGTATGTTACATATCAACAGGAGCTGACCATACCAGTCTGTGCGTCAGTTGGACATGCGTCAGATCTATGCCAGATAAATACCGCATATACTTACTGAACACAGAAAGTCCCATCCCTTCAAAAAAGCAAAAAAAAATGTTAAAACAGTACCCCAAATCTTTGGCAAGTATTGTAACTCTGGGGTGGGGGGGGGGGGGGTGGCAAAACTAACTATCAGTGTCATAAAAGTCATGTGTGTCATATTCTTTACAGAACAGGGTCCTGCTATTCAAGCTGCAGTACCTGAAACAAGACTGTTAATGCGCAGTTATACAAGTGAAAGCTGCTAACAAAATTGAAGAAATACTTTTTATGAGTTCACTGAACACCGTCCTGCCACAACTCTACGCTATGTGCACTTGATGCATGATGTCCAACATATCATCACGCAAAGCTAACATTGTAATGAACTATCTAAAACAGGAAAACAATGTTGCTGTGCTACTCCACCCACCATATTATTCTGATCTAGATCCTTGCGCTTGTTTTGTTCCCTAGACTTAAAAAGTACGTGTCTAGACGAAACATTTCCCGGATCCTCAATATTTCAGTGTCTGCACAGTATATCAAGAACATGTCATGAAACAGCATTCAAAGATTGGATAATGTGATTGAAGTTGTGCGTGTCAGATAGCGAGGAATATTTTGAGGGAATCAAAACAAAATTCCAATGGAATACTTTATAAAGAAATGATATTGTTTGCAGAACGCCCTGTTGCATTCAAATGTGAACGCTCCCCGCATGGGGGAAACGTGGTTGAAAGTTTTTATCGGACACTTTGTTTTGCAACGTTTTATTCCAAATTTCCTTGAATATTCTTACCGAGATAATGCGATAGGTAATATATGTCGTGTCTGAAGATAACTGATGTTATGTTTACCGGCATTTACGTCAGAGAAGCCAGAAAGGGCTTGTAAGAATCCAATGCATGTTTAAAAATACGAATATAATGAATGTATTTTATTTTATTAAACGTTTTAAAGTAGATTTTTTTTCATCACATGAATGCAAACTTTCATACTTTTTATTGACCATATAAATCAATAATATGCTGTTAGAGATATACTGGGTACCTTTACCTAATAAATCAATTATATAAATTAATTTATACGAATGCGCGTTTGTTTTCCGTACATCAGTACCAAGATGTCGTTAAAACGGATAAATGCACGAACCTATAAACTATACAGATCGTTAGTGAAATAATTTCGTATTGTATTTAAACGTAAGACAAAACAATTGAATAAAGGATTACTTTGTACTGTAGGAATTTCCATCATGCTGAGTCATATGTGTCCCTGTTTGAGGTTCGGTCGTCGGAATTCGAAACAGTCCAATAGTGTGGTTAGTGCCATTTTCCAGTAGTTGTAATGTACTACCACCAGGTCTAGCTGCCGTCACGGTAATTTGAATATATGTCTGGGACTGGAATAGAGTATATTACATTTTGTAAAAGAGCACAACAGAATGGCCATGTTTTTTTGTGTTCTATATTACTCGTCAGCAAATTATAACAGTGTATCAGGCAAGTGTAATCGTCAGCAGATTATTACAGTGTATCAGGTAAGTGTAATCGTCAGTAGATTATTACAGTGTATGTGTAATCGTCAGTACATTATTACAGTATATCAGGTAAGTGTAATCGTCAGCATATTATTACAGTGTATCAGGTAAGTGTGATCGTCAGCAGATTATTACAGTGTATGTGTAATCGTCAGTACATTATTACAGTGTATCAGGTAAGTGTAATCGTCAGCATATTATTACAGTGTATCAGGAAAGTGTGATCGTCAGCAGATTATTACAGTGTATCAGGAAAGTGTAATCGTCAGCAGATTATTACAGTGTATCAGGCAAGTGTAATCGTCAGCAGATTATTACAGTGTATGTGTAATCGTCAGTACATTATTACAGTGTATCAGGTAAGTGTAATCGTCAGCATATTATTACAGTGTATCAGGAAAGTGTGATCGTCAGCAGATTATTACAGTGTATCAGGAAAGTGTAATCGTCAGCAGATTATTACAGTGTATCAGGAAAGTGTGATCGTCAGCAGATTATTACAGTGTATGTGTAATCGTCAGTAGAGTATTACAGTGTATCATGTAAGTGTAATCGTCAGCAGATTATTACTGTGTATCAGGTAAGTGTACTTCTAACATTGTAGTTAATTTCAATAATAAATAAGTTTTATATACATACTTGAAATTCCTTGAGATGAAGGACGAATGG
Organism: Panopea generosa; assembly: GCA_029582155.1. Lineage (NCBI taxonomy): Eukaryota > Metazoa > Mollusca > Bivalvia > Adapedonta > Hiatellidae > Panopea > Panopea generosa. Next base: position 1,498,166 of record CM055903.1, on the reverse strand, counting down.
GTTAGATGTATTGCCGACCGTGTCATTAAAGTGGTAGGTCACCTGGCGTGGCAGGACTGATGTGTGTACTTCAGCTTCACATTGACTGGAAGACTTACTTTGTCTGTAACCAAAAAAATAATAATGACAAAGTATTAATAATAATTGTTATAATGGATCAGTGTATTCAATTATGATGTGTTGTATAACTTTCATTCTAAGATGTTGAACATTGATTTGGTCAATATTCAAATATGAAGAATATATTATTGCTTGGGTGCCTGTTTCAGCCAAATTTAATTTTATTTTCTGTGAGTTTGGAGATCGGGGATCTAACATCAAAATTCAATATTGAACTGGTGAACATCGAAATATATAGTATTGTAACATTCTATGTAATTTGTGCAGGAACACGTATGTCATGGTGACAAAATTGTCATAGGAATTAAACTGACAATTCTATTTATGGTACATTTCATACATTTGTAATTAAAACCGTCAGCGAGTGATTGATAAACAGCCGAATAATACACATCACTTACAAGCGTTTTTTTACATGTTTATTGAATATACTAATAATTAAAGAGGAATATACCTTTTAGATTATTTTCGAAAGCGGTAGTATATTTGGTATATAAAGAAACTCGAAGTAATTTCCAATGTGAATATGTATTTTTTTCTAAGATTAATATAACATATATTTGTATGTGACGTCGTAAATATAGCCATGTTCGACCTTTTTGACGTCCCAATTTACAGCAGCAAAATCGCGTATTTTTCGACCTCAGTTGAGTTATACCTAATGTACAGAATAGAAACATATACCACCACGTACACATTTGACGGATGTATGGATTTACAAATGCAAAAATTACGACGAACGCCACTTTCTGAAAATACTATCGAAAAACGGAAACTATTTTTCTCTCGATTTTTTCGGAAAAAAGGCTTCAAATAAAATTTACTAAAAAACAAAACAAACGATTTTTGCATAATTTTTATATGATTTTATACAATATATTGTTCAATATTGTGAGATTTTAGAAAAATTGACAAACCAAATTTTTTAACATTCAATTATTTAACCCTACCCTACGTCAAAAACACGCTTTAAAGCAAAACGTCAACGTCGGTATAGCGCATTAAATGTTGGGTTTGCGATCATTAAATAAAACTGGATATGCAATACATAACCTTATAAATGTGTTGAAAATGACGTTAAACCTCATTCTACAAAAACTAGTATTTTGTGCACACGAGTTATATCTACTATTGCACTACTGTTTAGTGGCATATTATTTTGAGCCAGTCGAAAACGTTTCGCATAGAGGTCCCTTACTAGATCGTGATTCTTTTTGTTCTGTCAAGGTACTAGTAATGTTCAGAATAAGCCGATCATTGGTTGTAGTTGTATGTTAACCAAGTTATATCATTGAGATAGTTACATTTAAGAGTCACTGTACTGTTCTAATAACAAAATAACCATTTGTTCAGGGCAGTATTTTCTGTCTCTCTGGGCGGCCGTGTTTGATATCGGGCAGCACACACATTAGAATATTCAAAATCCACATTTTGTTAGGTAAAATGCAGTGGCTGTGTAACGGATATGATTTAAATGAAATAAAATTAAAATAAAAAAATAATGTTTTTGATTTTTTTTTAATTTGGGAAAAATAGAGTCGGCAGTAAAGATTAATGACTGTCAACCAACCGGAATCTTATTTTTTTGGCCCTATCAAATATGAAATTAAATACCTCAGTATAAAAAAAAAATCCAAAGAAATATCATTATATGTGTTTAAGCATTTTCACAGGTACATTCAAAACTAACATGACTTCACTTGTTAAAATTACAAATCTTCGAATCACCGGCCGACGAAAATCTCAGTGATGAATTATATACATGTACTACAGTGCGTCTCATCGCCTCTCACTACTGATTCCAAGCGAAATGTTAACCGTTTCTTGCAAGATGATAGTACATGAGTATTGGTTAACCTTCTAAGATCGCAGGAAAGACTTATTTGATTAACTGATCGTCTATTAGCCCTCGATGGCACAAAGAGCACAATACGTTCTATGAAGAATGGTAGCGCAGTTGAAAGAGTGTTTACCACTTACTCCAAAGGTCGCAGGTTTGGTCGTCTTAATGATCATACAGATAACCTGTCCTCGTCTATTCATTCATCATCAAAAGAGTCAATGAGCCTTGCAGCATAACTAAGTATGTGTCTATGAAACTTATATGTATTATTTAAATTCAACGGCTATTTCGAAAAAAAAATTCCATCATAATTCCTGTTGTTCTAATAACTGACAACCGTGATTTCCACATTTCACTAGTAGTCGTGGAATCCAGTTCCGTGTAAGTGAAAAAAAAATGACGGTTTTGTACGTGTGCCAAACAGACACGCTATCATAAATGCTATAGACCAACTAGTTGCCACTAAATAGCAAAAGTATATATAACTAATGTGCACAAAATACTAATATAATGGTAAGAACAAACTTGTTCAATTATCACAAAACGGATATCTCATGCGCTATACCGACGTTGACGTTTGCTTTAAAGGTTTTTTTTGACGTAGGGTAGGGTTAAATAATTGAATATCATAAAAAATCTAGTTTGAATATTTTTTAAAAATCTCACAATAAGTGTACAATATATAGTGTAGAATTATATAAAAATTATGCAAAATTCGCTCGGTTTGTTTTTTGGTAATTTTGATTTGAAGCCGTTTTTTCGAAAAAATCGAGAGAAAAAATAGTTCCCGTTTTTCGATGGTATTTTCAGAATTTGGCGTTCGTCGTAATTTTTACATTTGTAAATCCATACATACGCCACATGTGTACATGGTGATATATGTTTCTATTCTGTGTATTAGGAATAACTCAACTGAGGTCGAAAAATACGCGATTTTGCTGCTATAGATTGGGACGTCAAAAAAGCTGAACATGGCCATGTTTACGAAGTCACGTATTAATATATATTATATTGACCGCTGCAAAAAATACAAATTCACATTAGAAATTACTTCTAGTTTCATAATATACTAATTATACCATTGATTTCGAAAATAATTTAACATTAATCAACCGTCGAAAAACTTATTGAAAACGCGTAAAATTATGCAATATGTTGACGTCTTTTTTGACGTAGGGTGGGGTTAAATAATTAAAAATTAAAAAAAATCTAGTTTGTCAATTGTTCTTAAAATCTCACAATCACTGAGAAGTATATTTTTTGAAATCACATAAAAATAAATTCCAAAATCGCTCGGTTTGTTTTTGGGTAAATTTGATTTGAAACATTTTTTTCGAAAAAAATCGAGAAAAAAATAATTTCCGTTTTTCGCTAATATTTTCAGAATTTGGTGTTCGTCGTAATTATTGCATATGTAAATTCATATATCCGTTAGATGTGTACGTGGTGATATGTGTTTCGATTCTGTACATTCGGTAAAACTTGACTGAGGTCGAAAAATACGCGATTTTGCTGCTATAAATCGGGATGTCAAAAAGACCAAACATGGCCATGTTTATGACGTCATCGGTAAAGATATATTTACCGCAGAAAAAAGCATATTCAAATCGGAAATTACTTCTAGTTTCATTACATACCAAATATTCCACAGATTTCGATACTAATTTAAAAGGTATATTCCACTTTAATTGTTTAATTTGGTCCGACATTTCTATAGTTATTGATAACGGCAAATGTGAGCAACTGACAATAAAACATTACTTCTTACTTAACACAGAGATGAAACATTGGTGAGCAAGCCTTTATACAACCATGATAGCTGCCGTCACAACACTGTTTAAAGCTTGTTGGAGGTACATAGCCCTTCTTTGATGCATCAGTAAAACTTTTTAATCTGAACTGGAGTGTTACATCTGCTTGAACCTGCAAAAGGAAAGTATTATGTAGATATTAAGATATTATATAAAAAAAGAACCAGGCGCATTTATTATTTTTTTAATTATAAACAAGATTATAAAATAATGAAAACATTTAAGGTACTGAAAACTGGGCAGATAATGATTAAGTAGAAGTGAAACAATAAAGTTTGCGTTAGAAAGTGATTTAGAAGATATTAATTTTAACAAGTCGTTGTTTGTTGTATGAATACAACAAACTAAATTTTATATAACATGTTTAATCGTAAAATAATAAAAAAATAATATTTTACCGAACATTCTCCAAGATGATAGATATTTTATACATTTCAAAGAAAGTTTGATTTCCAAGTTAAATGTTATATTTCAAAGACAGTTGAATCTTCAATGTATATAAATCAATATCCATGTTTATAGTAATGTATATTTAGAAAAACTCCATTATGATCTAGATGTGTATATTAAAAAAGAAAAAAATGCATATCGTTTTAAAAAATAATTATTCACGTTCAATTATATATTTAAACAGTTATATTACAATGTATGTATTTAAAAGAAAGCTTAATTTCCAAGTTGGAATGGATAAACATAAAAAATCATTCACTTAGATGACCTAGATATATAAATATATTTAGCAGCATACAAGAAGTTCAGTCCCTAAGTTTAATTATATATTTAAAAACAATTCAATCCCCATGTTAATTTATAGTAAATATGGTGAAAAAAGTTCAATCTCTAAGTTGAATTACGTATTTCAAAGAAAGTTCAATATCCAAGATAACCTAAACGTATTTATATTTCTCTATGATAAAGTTTAATTACTATCTCCGAGCTGATGTATAAATTGTAAAAACAAATGAATGTCAAAGTTGAATAATATATTTCAAAGAATGTAACCGTGTAATGGATAGAGTGTTGATCGCTCACGCCAGAGGTTGTGGGTTCGATTCCCCGATCGATCCGATGCCTCTCGTAAAACAACACTAAGTACTGGTTCTACCCAGGAAGCGGACTCGATAGCGGTTCATATAAGCTCTGAGCTTTCATCGCAATCGAGCTAAAATAAATTAGTATAAACTAAAGAAAGTTTAACCTTCATGTTGACATATATTTAAACAAGTCAAACTCAAAGTTGAATTACTTATTTCAAAGAGAGTTCAATTTTGACGCCCAGCACACCATTCGCTCAGAGTCAGTACTAGTATATTATTGATGTATATTTTTGTTTTAAAAAGAGTTCATCAGCCTAGTTGAATTATTCATCAATATCAAATATAGTAAATAATGGTTGATTGATATGTGCAAAGATATAAATACATATTGTTGAAACATAATTTATTTTGAAAGGATAGTTGTTTATGGAATACTGAAACCAAAATTGAAATAAATAATAAAGTGACGTTAGATAAATGAATGTGAAAAGAAAACGATACAAATAAAAAACAAGAAAGTATAGAAAATAGTTTCAACTCCGAACTGAATTAGGAAAATCGGCGATTCGAAACACAACTGTTTAACTAGTTTTCCAGCGGTAGAATTTCATGGACGTCATTGTGTTAGTAAACTAGGTAACTAGATAATTTTTGCCAGAAAATAATAGCGTCAGTTATAAAGTGGATCACTGGTGGCAGAAATATGCCACCATAAATTTTTTATATATCGTTGTTGATTTAATAGTTGTAAAAAAGAAATCTAAACAGTATAATTATCTTTTTTTATGTATTTCTCTTGCATGTATGTATCATTTATGTATATTATAAAGTTATTTAGTGAGTCAAAGAATTAATTTAATATACTTTTTTATGATAATTTACATGCTTGTGTTGTAGCACAACTGAAAGTTTGATAATGTTGCTCTGAAATTCACCTGGTGTGTCATTATCTTTACAGTACATTTGTGTAAAATAAATCGATGAAATATTAGTTTAAATTCATTTATTTTACTTCGATTGAAAAACACGTTCTTACTACTTAGACAAATCGCGTTGGTAGAACCGGTACTAAGCATATACTAAAAAGGTGTCTTGCACAAGGCGCCCACACATGGCCGTGGTGGAGGATCGACCCAACGACGCTCCGGTCCAGGGTTCGTTGCTCTACCACTGGACCACACGTCCAACTATGATATATTGTTTATAATGTCGATAAACAAATAATAAAGACGGGCTGGTACAGTAAAGATTATATTTAAAAACATTTATTTCTGCAAAACATACCTTGATAAATATAAGACAAAGTAAAATCCATAAACATTTGCCACCTTCCATGATTATTAATATTGTAGTTTAAACCAACGAAATAACAAAATGGCCGGGCCCCACACCAGCGAAAATCAAAGTAATAACTTTAAACTTTAACTTACAACGGTGCATGCCGATTCATATTGATCATATGTCAGGGGTGTGGACACGAACTTGGTAGCCGTGCGGCTAAATATTTTTACAAATTTAAGATAATTATAAAACAAGAAAAAAGTGGGAAATTTCAGTTGGTGCTATAAATGATATATGTCAAAACAGTTTGGAAACTATTTAAGATCATTTTGTTTTATGCTTTATGATGAATTATAGAGATTTCTTAGTGAATAAATTAAAGTAATCAACTGTATCAAACAATGAAATGATGAAAAAAATATTTTTGTCCTTGCATATTAACAACAACAAAAAAACATTTAAAAAAAAAACAAAAAAAAAAAAAATATTTTTTTTATCATTCCAATAATATCTAATGGTGAATTCAGGTAAAAATAAACAAAACTATGTAAATGCTTAAAATAAAATAAAATGTGTTAGTTATGGTGTAAAATCAAACGATGTTCCGTCTCGTGATCACCAAAAATGATATTCTCACTCGTGGTAAGACACTCGTGAGAATATGACTTTTGGTGATCACTTGATAATATATTATTCGATCTTACACAAAAACGAACAAATATCCTCTATATGAACAAGAAAAAATGGGAAAGTATTGGTGCAGCATAAAACATAAATGTAAAAAAGTTTGAAATTTGCTAAATAATGTAGAAAAGTTTGGAAATTGTTGGTGCGGCATGCCTCAACAACATAAGGTATCGGTGCGGCAATGTCGTACCATGCCGCAACCCTGTTGACGCCCATGTAAGGTACATTAAGAGTTTAGTTAAACATGTACTTGGGCAGTTTAGAGAAACAGACACAACTTAAAAACACCCTTATTATTAAATTTAACACACTATCTTACAATATACATATGACAAATATTGCATATACTACTTCAGAATAGATGAAATGAACATGTTTTTGTAAACGTAAATTGTTTTCGTATTCATCATTTTACTGAACGAATTAAATGTTGACTGAGGTTTCAATTGCTTGTATGTAAACAAAATCAATTCCCATGATAAAGCCAGCTAATAAAATACAAAGGGTCCTCCGTGGACGATTGGTCTAAGGCGTCTCAAGATCACTTACCTCTCACCGCTAAGGGCATAGGTTCGAGTCCCGCTTGCTCAAAAAACTTTATGTGAGAAAATTTCCAGTTACTTGCCGAAGAACGGTGGTTCTACTCAGTCTGTCTGAGGTCTTCCTCCGCCAGTAAAACTATATATGCCATATATAACCAGAAATGTGTTGAAAATGGCGTTAAACCCATTCAAAAAAAAATACAACAACAACTGTGTAATTGTAAAGTTAAGGCTATTCTTCCCATGTGTGTAGATTATGACTATCACATATGTTGCAATGGTCATATTTACAGATAACAAGATTAATATTCAAACCTGATCACATGCAGTGACTGTGGACTTTAATTGTTTGTTGAATAAACGAATTAATCGTCTACTAAAATATAGGGCAACATCAGTACAAATGTATCCCCGACATAATTATATAAGTTCGTGCTCAAACGAAAATATTAATTGAATTGAATTGAATTGAATCGAATTGAATTGAATTTTGAATTGAATTTTGAATTGAATTGAATTGAATTGAAACTTATATATAAAAGAAACCGATTGAGACAAAAAAAAACATGTATTGCTGAAATAATAGCCTTTATTTTGAGAGTCATTTGCAAGCAGGCGTTATTCGTGCTTAGCACTAAACTTCTGAGCTGCTATAAAAATAGTTTTGAGACATCAAAGTATAGTTATCACGCCGATATATTAGAGTCATATTATGAATATCAAACATGCAAACCTTACGGAAATACATTCGTCGTTACAGAGAAATGGACCCACTTCAAGTTCATTAAGTTGTTTTGTTAGTTTGTTGTTGTTGTTGTTGTTGTTGTTGTTTTTTTTTATAGTTGATGGTGTGTGCGTGCATGTGTGTGTTCGCAAGTAACTCGTAAATCTCCTCACATAAAGGTTTTGGACCAAGCTGGACCTGAACCCAACACTTCAGATGTTCTTTAGACGACATTTTAGACCAAATAGAGGGAGTGTAAGGGGAACCCCACCTGTCCAGTCCAAATAGAGGGAGTATAAGGGGAACCCCACCTGTCCAGTCCAAATGGAGGGAGTGTAAGAGAAACTCCACCTGTCTAAATGGAGGGAGGGTACGGGTAACCCGACCTGTCGAGTCTAAATGGCGGAAGGGTACGGGGAATCCCACCTTACCAGTCCAAATGGCGGGAGTGAAAGGGTTACCCCACCTGTTCAGTCCAAATGGAGGGCGGGTACGGGGCACCCCACCTGTCCAGTCCAAATGGAGGGAGGGTACGGGGAACCCCACCTGTTCAGCCCATATAGATGGTGGGTACGGGGAACCCCACCTGTCCAGTCAACATGGAGGAAGGGTTCAGGGAACCCCACCTGTCGAGTCCAAATGGAGGGAGGGTACGGGGAACCCCACCTGTCCAGCCCATATAGATGGTGGGTACGGGGAACCCCACATGTACAGTCCAAATGGAGGGAGGGTACGGGGAACCCCACCTGTCCAGTCCAAATGGAGGGAGGGTACAGGGAACCCAGCCTGTCCATTCTTAATGGAGGGAGGGTACGGGGAACCCCGCCTGTCCAGTCCAAATGGAGGAAGGGTACGGGGAACCCCACCTGTCCAGCCCATATAGATGGTGGGTACGGGGAACCTCACCTGTCCAGTCCAAAAAGAGGGAGGGTACGGGGAACCCCATCTGTCCAGTCCAAATGGAGGAAGTGAAAGGGGAACCCCACCAGTCCAGTCCAAATTGAGGGAGGGTACGGGGAACACCACCAGTCCAGTCCAAACGAAGGGAGGGTACGGGGAACCCCACCAGTCCAGTCAAAATGGAGGGAGGGTACGGGGATCCCCACCAGTCAAGTCCAAATGGCCGTAGTGTAAAGGGAACCCCACCAGTCCAGTCCAAATGGAGAGAGGGTACGGGGAACACCACCAGTCCAGTCCAAATGGAGGGAGGGTTAGGGGAACCCAACCTGTCCAGTCAACATGGAGGGAGGATTAGGGGAACCCCTTTTGTCCAGTCCAAATGGAGGGAGGGTACGGGGCACCCCACTTGTCCAGCCCATATAGATGGTGGGTACGGGAAACCCCACATGTCTAGTCCAAATAGAGGGAGGGTACGGGGAACCCCACCTGTTTAGCCCATATGGATGGTGGGTACGGGGAACCCCACCTGTACAGTCCAAGTGGAGGGAGGGTACGGGGAACCCCACCTGTCCAGTCCAAATGGAGGGAGGGTACAGGGAACCCAGCATGTCCAGTCTTAATGGAGGGAGGGTACGGTGAAACCCCGCCTGTCCAGTCCAAATGGAGGAAGGGTACGGAGAACCCCACCTGTCTAGCCCATACAGATGGTGGGTACGAGGAACCCCACCTGTCCAGTCCAAATGGAGGGAGAGTACGGCGAACCCCATCTGTCCAGTCCAAATGGAGGGATTGTAAGGGGAACCCCACCAGTCCAGTCCAAATGGAGGGAGGGTACAGGGAACACCACAGTCTAGTCCAAATGAAAGGAGGGTACGGGGAACCCCACCAGTCCAGTCAAAATGGAGGGAGGGTACGGGGATCCCCACCAGTCAAGTCCAAATGGCCATAGTGTAAAGCGAACCCAACCAGTCAGTCCAAATGGAGGGAGGGTACGGGGAACACCACCAGTCCAGTCCAAACGGAGGGAGGGTTAGGGGAACCAAACCTGTCCAGTTAACATGGAGGGAGGGTTAGAGGAACCCCTTTTGTCAAGTCCAAATGGAGGGAGGGTTAGGGTAACCCCACCAGTCCAGTCCAACTGGAGGGGGGGGGGGGTACGGGGAATCCCACCAGTCCAGTCTGAATGGAGGGAGTATAAAGGGAACACCATCAGTCCAGTCCAAATGGATGGTGGGTACTGGGAACCCCACCTGTACACACGGGGAGGGTAAGGGGAACCCAATCTGTCCAAATGGAGGAATGGTAAGTGGTACCCTACATATATACATGAATGAGAGTAAGGGGAACCCCATCTGTCCAAATGGAGGTAGGGTAAGTAGAACCCCACATATATACATGAATGAGAGTACGAGGAACCCCACCTGTCCAAATGGAGGGATTGTAAGTAGAACCCCACATATATACATGAATGAGGGTACGGGGAACCCCATCTGTCCAAATGGAGGTAGGGTAAGTAGAACCCCACATATACATGAATGAGAGTAAAGCGAACCCCACCAGTCAGTCCAAATGGAGGGAGGGTACGGGGAACACCACCAGTCCAGTCCAAACGAAGGGAGGGTACGGGGAACCCCACCAGTCCAGTCAAAATGGAGGGAGGGTACGGGGATCCCCACCAGTCAAGTCCAAATGGCCGTAGTGTAAAGGGAACCCAACCAGTCCAGTCCAAATGGAGAGAGGGTACGGGGAACACCACCAGTCCAGTCCAAATGGAGGGAGGGTTAGGGGAACCCAACCTGTCCAGTCAACATGGAGGGAGGATTAGGGGAACCCCTTTTGTCCAGTCCAAATGGAGGGAGGGTACGGGGCACCCCACTTGTCCAGCCCATATAGATGGTGGGTACGGGAAACCCCACATGTCTAGTCCAAATAGAGGGAGGGTACGGGGAACCCCTCCTGTTTAGCCCATATGGATGGTGGGTACGGGGAACCCCACCTGTACAGTCCAAGTGGAGGGAGGGTACGGGGAACCCCACCTGTCCAGTCCAAATGGATGGAGGGTACAGGGAACCCAGCATGTCCAGTCTTAATGGAGGGAGGGTACGGTGAACCCCGCCTGTCCAGTCCAAATGGAGGAAGGGTACGGAGAACCCCACCTGTCTAGCCCATACAGATGGTGGGTACGAGGAACCCCACCTGTCCAGTCCAAATGGAGGGAGAGTACGGCGAACCCCATCTGTCCAGTCCAAATGGAGGGATTGTAAGGGGAACCCCACCAGTCCAGTCCAAATGGAGGGAGGGTACAGGGAACACCACCAGTCTAGTCCAAATGAAAGGAGGGTACGGGGAACCCCACCAGTCCAATCAAAATGGAGGGAGGGTACGGGGATCCCCACCAGTCAAGTCCAAATGGCCGTAGTGTAAAGCGAACCCCACCAGTCAGTCCAAATGGAGGGAGGGTACGGGGAACACCACCAGTCCAGTCCAAATGGAGGGAGGGTTAGGGGAACCAAACCTGTCCAGTTAACATGGAGGGAGGGTTAGAGGAACCCCTTTTGTCAAGTCCAAATGGAGGGAGGTTTAGGGTAACCCCACCAGTCCAGTCCAACTGGAGGGGGGGGGGGGCGGGTACGGGGAACCCCACCAGTCCAGTCCGAATGGAGGGAGTATAAGGGGAACACCATCGGTCCAGTCCAAATGGATGGTGGGTACTGGGAACCCCACCTGTACACATGGGGAGGGTAAGGGGAACCCAATCTGTCCAAATGGAGGTAGGGTAAGTGGTACTCTACATATATACATGAATGAGAGTAAGGGGAACCCCATCTGTCCAAATGGAGGTAGGGTAAGTAGAACCCCACATATATACATGAATGAGAGTACGAGGAACCCCACCTGTCCAAATGGAGGGATTGTAAGTAGAACCCCACATATATACATGAATGAGGGTACGGGGAACCCCATCTGTCCAAATGGAGGTAGGGTAAGTAGAACCCCACATATACATGAATGAGAGTAAGGGGAACCCCACCTGTCCAAATGAAGGGATGGTAAGTCGAACCCCACATATATACATGAATGAGGGTACGGAGAACCCCACCTGTCCAACTGGAGGTAGGGTAAGTGGAACCCCACATATATACATGAATGAGAGTAAGGGGAATCCCGCCTGTCCAAATGAAGGTAGGGTAATACTGTCGGCAGTAGATACTGTCGTGATATAAGTGAAATATTGTTTACAGAAGTTACACTAAACACGATACAATGCCCTGGCAGCATTATAATACTTTATCTGAATCCGAAAGTCATGGGCCAAATATTGTAACACTCAATATACACGTCACTCGGAACACCTTGGCTATTACTACGTAATAACCTCGGAAATAATACTGGGGCCGCCATATTGATGTGACCCGGCCTTTCTGCCGAGTACCAGACTAACACATGTCCGGACTACATTCAAAATGGTAATATACATAACGTATCAATTAAACTGAAGATATTCTTCAACGCTTCAAGCTGCTCTTTTTTCAAAGAATGTTTAATTTCCATTATGTCCAAAGAATACTGAATGCACGTCGAAAAGTCAGCCATTTTTGTTTACGATAATAACGGGAAGTAACTTGCCGGGGCAAATTACCAATTGGTGTATTCCTACAATTATTTACGAGGTCTAATACCGAAGATGACGGAATTTGCCGAGTATGTACGATTGTATACACGTTTCACATCCGCAGTCTATTAACAGTTACTCCTCTTTACGCTTATCTGATTTGACATTCAAGAGATCGCTGTACTATTACCGGTATGTAATGTTTGTTATACACCAAAACAATTTAAGAAACATTTCCAATGCGTATTGTATTAGCTTCGATGTAGATCTATGTAGTAAAACATGATTTGCATTTGTATTAAATTTACTTACTACTTATGTAGTAGGCAATTGCTAGCCGGCGTTCCGAAAAGTATGTTGTACATTAGATATCTGGATCTGTAGATCCAAGTCATCGGTGGATCCAGACAATATCGTTATATACATGTATGGTGGTGTTACCGGTTTGCTTTCACTTGAGATAGCTGTTAGGTATTTCAATTCAAAGCGGATGTTGACACCATATGCTTATATATAACGTTAAATAACTAAGTGCGTAGCTTGGCTGAAAAGGATGTGTGGGTACAGTGGATATTGTAGGGGATCTGCTGAAAAAAACAGTTGACCTAGAAGTCGTTGGTGTGTTTTGGCTATATCTCTGATGTTTTCTAGGGTCTTATTATCAATAAAATTGGTAATAAATGTTGACTTTAATAAAGGAAAAATGAAGTAGTTTTCTTCTCGTGGTTTCAAGTGCCTACTAGATCTATTTTCAGACAATAGGTGATACAATGTTTATAGTCACCATTATAGTATACCCCCTATCTTCCCTAGAGGTCCAATTTTGATTGATTTTTTTTTGCATTTTTAATTTTATGATTTCTCAGAAAGAAGTGTAGACACGTGCCTACAGTACCTGTAGGAAGCTACGCCCCTGATAAAGTAATAATTTTCTTCCAAAATATACATGCCCATTGCTTTCACCATTCGTAGATCAACGTGACCCAAATATACATCCAACATAGTGGTGTATGGAGATTTCGATCACATGACTGGATTACATAATTTGTCAAACTAAAATGACATGAGGCTGTAGAAGTGCAAATACATGAGAGTAGATAAAAATGTTTTACCTTTCGCATGAATGAATATTTCTCAATGGATTCATTCCATAACAATGTTAACTCACTGAACGGAATAAAATTAATTTTTTTTCCAATTGTAGGCCTATTTAAAAATCAATGTTTAACGATAAGAGGTAAGAATAGTACCTTGGTGGTATACGATATTTTGAGATTTTACGGATTCAGTGTTATCTGGGTTCAGCTTAATTTAGTTTTTGTTATCTGTTATTGTGAAAATGGCATTTCCTGTTATCTGTTAATGATAATTGTCTGTTATCTGTTAATGATAATTGTCTGTTATCTGTTATTTCACAAATATAAGCTTAATGTTATTCAAAATCTTCAAATACGTAAAACTTCATCTCCTGAGTTTGAGATAATGACTGCTCCCTAGTTTGGTGTTCAGAAAGAATAATTGTTATTTACTGTTATCCTGCTGACTTGTAAGATAGTAGCACCTGCTTGATTAGGTTACACAACCAAAAGTGTTACAGAATGACCATTGCTGGTTAAAAAATATTATGATTATTTAAAGTTAATTGCATACCTAGTTATATATTTTGTAGATATTTTATATGCAATCTTGCACGAATGTCCCTTAAAGGATTTGTTATGTTCAGGACTCCTGGGTTAAAAAAAATGCATAGAGTTAATATAATGAAAACGTTGTAGCCACAAAATCACTCTAATTTTTTTATTGAATTGTAACCAAACTTGCACATATAACCATAATATCTCGGATAAATTGTTGAGCCAGTCTGAGTGGACCACGAAATGAATGCCCCAATCACAGGGCTTTTGAGCACATTTTAAGCGAAACTTAAAAAAGTAATACCTGAAATATGTCACATTTAACATTGCATGGCGGTCCCCTATTAGATTTGTTAAAGTCTGGTTCGTGCGTTTAAATTTGGGACCACCAAAGGGGATTGGGTGGGTCGTTATTTTACGTAGAGTTAAATAGGGGGAATTAACATTTTCATGTAGACGTGATAGCTTCCCATTTTTCCACCAGACTGACACAGCAGTTATCACCACAATGTCTTAGTCAAGTTCTTGAACCAGCCAGATTTGACCACAAATGTTCCCTTGCTATACGGCTTATAACCACATTTTAAGATAAACTTACACAAATACGTTCTCTTAAAGTTCAAGGACTAGGAAACTAGGTAATTTATATGTAGTGGTGGTCTTCATAAAATTTCGGGGAAGCTGTGTCCTGGAGGTCAAATCTAGTGCCGTCACACATGTCACCGCCCGGAGCTTATAAGTACAATTTAAGAGTAACTTATAAAAAAAATATTGCTCCTGAAAATGAATGATTAGTTGCAAGTAGAGCGATTCAGGTCCTCTTGGGCCTCTTTATTCATCAGAGTTGGTTCCGCCAACAAATGTTTAGAAAAAAGTCCAACGTCTATTCTGTAATAAACTCGCTATACGATACTATGAAATTAAGCAAAGTAGATTACTAATGTGTTAATGAGTTCCAGTTGTTGTCTATACAAGAGAGAAATAAATCCATTTTTATGCGTGTGTAAATATTGATTTATGTTGATGTCTTCCATCACCAATAAAACTGTGTGTATATATATATGTAGATAAGGTCATTTTCTCATACTTTTACTATACATTAGTCTGATAGTAAAATACTACTGCCAAGTTATCATAGTGTTACTGTAGTTCATTCATGCATAGTCACATGACCTCATGTCCATTCATCATTATAGAATTATGGGTATTGTCTTGTTTACATGTGTTGTGAACCTTGTCTGTTGTCTTGACCATCATGTTATGTCCAGTGCTGTCCAATAGTTATCTTGTATATTGTGTGTGTAAGAGTTTGATTGGATGAGAGGCACATAACATCTTTATATTTTTACTTCTTTTCACCCCACCTGGCTATGGGCACTTTTTGTCAACCTTGCTAGAGGACGCGAGTTCTTTAGTCAATAATACAATAATACTGTATTAGTTTATTTCATAAGTTCTGTTGTTAGAACTCTTGGGTTTAACCCATACACTATTTTACACTAGAAGATTAGCCAGCAGTACCTGGTAAGGTTTTACTTTTATCAATGTATTGTAGATGTAATATTTTGATATCTTAATTGCATTGATTTGTTAATCAACCTGAATTGCCATGAAATACATTGAAATACTGTATTTTATTCTGTCATACTATTCTATGTATTTGTTATGTTATCATTCTATTTTATAGGTCTAATATAAATATTGAACTCCAGTTCTGAGTTGGTCATTCATTGGTCTTTGCCCACACTCTACATATATATGGAAATGACGTTAAGTCCCATTTTAATTATATTGATTGGATGCGTTAACATGAGGAGTAAAGTATTTTAACAGTGGTTGAGTTTAGCTTAAACTTATTCATTTTTCGTCGATTGTGAAAAACGTTACTACAATTTAGACAACTCATGCGCGAAGTCTTGCTGGGTAAAACAAGTTTACTTTAAACATTTTTCATTTTAAACATTTTGAAATGCGATTGGGCCACAAGCTCTCCCAACTTAGATTCAGGCCCGTCTCCTAGAATAAGTACTAAGCATATGCGAATGAAGTGTCTTGCTCAAAGAGATCATACATAGCCGTGGCGGAGGGATCACCTATGAACCACCGATCCTGGATCCGGCGCCTTTTTTTTTATACAGTTGTGTGTCTACTGGAAAACTCCACCACCTTTATACATATGTGGTTTTTACCAAGTTCCATAAATAGCTCTTTCAAACCAATTTCGAAATTCAAAATTAGGACATTAATATTCTTTTGGCATTACGAGGGTAAGTTATCAATATCGAGACAATATTAAATTATAATGACTGTAGATAAAGGGAAGTAACTTAAGCAATAAGGAGTCTAAAACTAGTAAGAGAGTAAGAGTTGTTTATCTTTTGATACATAGTTATATGATTAAAGACCCATCTCTTCTATATGGCGCATACTCTGTACTGTATCCAGCCATCCATTGTCGTCTGTCGTCGTCTGCATTTTCTTGAAATGACGACTTTTCTAAACTACGCATGTCTCTGGTCAGACACACTGTTTCTTACAGATTTCATAAAACAGAACTACATTGTTCCTTGGAGCTACGATTTATTTTTCTTGTCACCGTGTAAAGTCAGTATCGTTGCCAATTCTGTGTTATGATATAACCAATATTTCTTCTGAACTCCCGTACACTTACTTTAGTTAGTGGGTTTTTTGTCCTCACTATATTCAAAATGGGCGCAGGAGTAATTGAGGGAAACGTACATTTATATAAATCCTTGAAATATATATATTTAGATTAGACAATCGCAAACAAATCACCAACAACATGAAACACCCTGGTGACACAACCATTTTGACCATATTAGCTGTTTATAGTTAGTCATCAACAAGCCAATGCAAAACTTAAAGGTACAAGTTTATGTGAATGTTATATATGAATCCTAAAAAAAATACATATTTAGGTTAGGCAATCGCAAACCAAAAAATCAACAATAACGTAATTCACGCTGGTCATACAATCAATTGACCGTGTAAACCGTATATAGTTAGTGCTCAACATTTCAAAGCAAAACGTTCAAGGTACAAGTTTATGTGATGTTATATATAAACCATTAAAAATACACATTTGGGTTAGACAATCGTAAAATAAAATCAACAACAACATAAATGCACCCTGGTGACACAATCAATTTGACCGTTTATTGATCAACATTCCAAGGCAAAACTTTCCAGGTACAAGTTTATGTGAGACATCAAGTAAAATGGTATAAAGTCAGTGTGTTACGTGACTATCAGAAGTTGTACAGGTTTAGTGTATATATCAATTGAAATGGTTATTGTATAACTAATGTCAACTATCAGCAGTTGTACAGGTATACTGTATATATTAATTGAAATGGTTATTGTATAACTAATGTCAACTATCAGCAGCTGTACAGGTATACTGTATATATCAATTGAAATGGTTATTGTATAACTAATGTCAACTATCAGCAGCTGTACAGGTTTACTGTATATATCAACTGAAATGGTTATTGTATAACTTATGTCAACTATCAGCAGCTGTACAGGTATACTGTATATATCAACTGAAATAGTAAGTTATTGCGATATCTAGTAGGGTCTTCATCAATATATACTCCCATATAACCACGACCCATAACCAACGAACGTGCACAGTAGAATTTATCGCGAGGCCTATATGTCGCAAAGTTCACACTGTATGATTACAGAGTTTCTTAGTTTGATGGCCAGGACCTATCCTGTGGTTCCTGTCAATGTCAGGTAACTGGCAGATCAATGTCGGGAGCTCTGGCCGTGTCAATAACCAAAGTGTCTGTGGATTTCGCCAGGTGCCTCCTCCAATCCAGAAATACGAAAGCAGTTTCTACGGCTATACTGTTCGCTTGCGTCAGCAACTGTTTCAAGCTCTGCTACTCTGGCCTTTAAACTATCGTTTTCGGTTTTAAGAGACCTTAATTCTCCACGGAAGCCGTCAAGAACACCCCTGACAATATGTTGCACCATATCGGACAATTTAATTTCGAAGGTGTCTTCCAGCACTGGACTTATTTTGTCTATTTCAGATTGACTCAAAACTATTGTGTTCTCAATAGCTTGAGACCCTGCGGGGTTGTCCTCTTCCATATCAGAGATATCAGAGGTGACTGATAGTGCATGGGGAAGCCCCTGCTGATCTGATGCGCCAAGAGGTGAAGATAAAAGCCTTTCTTCTGTTTAGCATTTAATGGAGTTGAAGTATTACGGTTTGTTGTACGACCGGTAGGCATGTTGGCCTCTTTAACAGTTTTTAGCACTATACTTAAAAAAATTGTCAAGCGACTTGACTAAATGTTGTATATAAACTTGATTTTGTGATACATGTTGTGTATATACTTGATTTTGTGATACATGTTGTTTGTGTACTTGATTTTGTGATACATGTTGTGTATATACTTGATTTTGTGATACATGTGTGTATATACTTGATTTGTGTATATACTTGATTTTGAGATACATGTGTTTATACTTGATTTTGTGATACATGTTGTGTATATACTTGATTTTGTTATACATGTGTGTATATACTTGATTTTGTGATGCATATTTTGTGATACATGTTGTGTATATACTTGGTTTTGTGATACATGTTGTGTATATATTTGATTTTGTGATGCATGTTGTGTGTATACTTGATTTTGTGATACATGTGTGTATATACTTGATTTTGTGATACATGTTGTGTGTATACTTGATTTTGTGATGCATGTTGTGTGTATACTTGATTTTGTGATACATGTGTGTATATATTTGATTTTGTGATACATGTTGTGTGTATACTTGATTTTGTAATACATGTTGTGTATATACTTGATTTTGTGATACATGTGTGTATAAACTTGATTTTGTGATGCATGTTGTGTGTATACTTGATTTTGTGATACATGTGTGTATATACTTGATTTTGTAATACATGTTGTGTATATACTTGATTTTGTGATACATGTTGTGTATATACTTGATTTTGTGATACATGTTGTGTATATACTTGATTTTGTGATACATGTGTGTATATACTTGATTTTGTGATACATGTTGTGTGTATACTTGATTTTGTGATGTTGTGTGTATACTTGATTTTGTGATGCATGTTGCGTGTATACTTGATTTTGTGATACATGTTGTGTGTATACTTGATTTTGTGATACATGTTGTGTGTATACTTGATTTTGTGATACATGTTGTGTATATACTTGATTTTGTGATACATGTTGTGTGTATACTTGATTTTGTGATGTAGTGTGTATTACTTGATTTTGTGATGCATGTTGTGTATATACTTGATTTTGTGATACATGTTGTGTGTATACTTGATTTTGTGATGCATGTTGTGTGTATACTTGATTTTGTGATGCATGTTGTGTGTATACTTGATTTTGTGATACATGTTGTGTGTATACTTGATTTTGTGATACATGTTGTGTATATACTTGATTTTGTAATACATGTTGTGTGTATACTTGATTTTGTGATACATGTTGTGTATATACTTGATTTTGTAATACATGTTGTGTATATACTAGATTTTCTGATACATGTTGTGTGTATTGTTGCTTTTGTGAAAACAACGTTATGTGTATTATTGCTTTTATAATAAAAACTGTGTTTTGATGCATAAGTGATAAATGTTGCGTGTAAGATGTGTTTTTTTTTATAAATGTCGTGTACTATAGTGGTTTTTGTGTAAATATTGTTTTTGTGATAAAAAGTGTACGTATCTTTTTGTTTGTGAACAATGTATAGTATACACATAACATTAATCACAAAAGCAACCATACACTCAGCATTTATCACAAAAAACAACAATATCACACAATACACAAAACAGTTATCACATAAACAACAATACACACAACGTTTATCACATGAACAACAATACACACAACGTTTATTACATAAACAACACTATACACAGCATTTATCACATACACAAAAATACACAAAACATTTATCACATAAACAACAATAGCACACAGTATTTATCGCATAAACAAAGATACACACAAGCATTTATCACATAAACAACAATGCACACAGTATTTATCATAAAAGCAATAATACACATTACGTTGTTTTCACAAAAGCAACAATACACACAACATGTATCACAAAATCAAGTATACACACATTATCACAAAAATAAACAAGAGTTGTCAGAAGACAACAAAGCTCGCCTCTGGGTGTCTAAGTCCATAAAGGGCCATCACTGTGCCAAAATGCAATCCAGAGTTATGGTTCCTGTCTCTGTGTGTTCCATTGATGATGGTGAACACACAGAGACAATTTTCATTCACATCCAATGAGTGGTTGCATAGATATCTTAAACTTAAACGCAAATGTTTAACCTGGGTGTCTACAGACGACGCCGTCGCTGACGACGGCGACGACGCCGGGGTCATGGCAATAACTCTCCTTGGACTTCGTCCCCGGCGTCGAGCTAAAAATACAAACAACATTTATCACAAAAGCAATCATACACATAATCTTTGTCATAACTTCAATCATACACAAAATATTTACATGTATTTACTGCTAGATGACTTTCGCATTATCAGTCAGATTATATCTATTAGTAAGATGAAACCATTTTATATAACGGATCAAATTGAAATCAAATAAAATCACGTGACTAATTTATTACGTCACGAAATGTATTTCAATTTTAAGCAGTGAAATCTATTTTAGTCTAACCTAAGTCAGGAAATCCCTTTTCAATATACTTTTTGGCATGCTTAAACAGATATTATTTTGGCAATATGGGGTAAGTGAGTATATATAGGCATGCTATATTTGATGAAAAAAATGTTTATGGCTAATTTTATAATTTTGTAAAATCCTGATAAACTCCCTTTAAATCCCGGGGTTTACTATATCGAAAAACCAACCGGTAAGCAATTAAGCATATATAGAAGAGAAGGTGTGGCTAAACTACTGGCTTCTTGCTCATATCATAACATTTGTAAACATAAACATGTGGTTTTGTGGTGTGTGAACTGCAGATTTATAAGAGATAAGATGAATAGGTCAGTGTGTGTAATAATGGACATTCTTGTAATGAATGCATACTGATTGCGCTTTGATTAAAGAAGTTTGAATCAGTCTGATAAAAAACATTGTTAATCTTAATTCCTTAAAACAATGGTTAATCATTTAATTGCTTCTTCTTTTAATAATAATTAACTAAAATGCCTTAAAATTTTATATTGAAGTATGTTCAAATTTACACTCTGTAATACCCACAAAAAAGTTAATTGATCAGTATGTTTTCACTTTCTTTCTTTACAACAACAACAACAAAATTGCCTAAATGTTAGCTATAGGTCAATTATGCTAATGTTGGGCCTAGTTATGTCACAGAAGGGACATTATGAAAAAGTGTGTTTCACAAATGTTTTTTTCAAATCAACGCGATATTCCTTGATAGGAATAATGACAAAGTATTATTTATACTTGGTACCATGAATTCAATCTTATGACAATTTTCAATAAAACACTTATATAGCACAACTAAACACTATGTATGTACCATTTAATATAGTTTTCAATTCCCCACTGTGGCTTATCTCCATACAAGCTGGACTGTAGTTGGCTGGAGAGTCGGGTCATGAACTCATATCAACTGCCAATCACCACTGGAGGAAAATTTGAATTTTACAACAGTTTTCAAAAAAGATTATTTGAATGTGTCACTTATAATGTACAACTTATTTCCAAATTCACATGACATTAAGATCATACATTCAAGAACAGATCGGCCAAGTTTCAACCAAATCTGTTTTCTATGACTTTTGAAATTTTAAAAATCACTCCACTGGTGGTATGCTTCCAGTAAGTAAAGACAATTCAGTGTAAGTGGCCATTTTTTCAGTGCTGCTGGCTTTTATATGGCATATGCAAAATTTAAATTACCTCATATGGCATATGCAAACAAGAGTTAAGAGTCAGTAAACAACAAAGCTCGCCGATGGGATAAAACTCACTACCAATGCAAAGATTGAGATTGGAGGCAAACACCAAAACTTAAACGCATCTAAACGCAAGAGTTTAACTTGGGTGTCTACAGATGAAAAATTAAGTCTTAAAGGGCCATAACTCTGCCAAAATGCAACCCAGAGTTATGGTTCTTGTCTCTGTGTGTTTCAATGATGATGGTGAACACACATGCGAAGTTTCATTCATATCCAATGAGTGGTTGCAAAGATATCTTGCCTGATAAAAAAAACTTTAACCTGAAAAATTAAGTCGAAAAAGGGTCATAACTGTGCCAAAATGCAATCCAGAGTTATGGTTCTTGTCTCTGTGTGTTCCATTGATGATGGTGAACACACATGCAAGGTTTCATTGACATCCAATGAGTGGTTGCATAGATATCTTAAACTTAAACGCAACTAAACGCAAAGTTTAACCTTGGTGTCTAAGTCCAAAAAGGACCATAACTGTGCCAAAATGCAATTCAGAGTTATGGTTTTTGTCTCTGTGTGTTTCATTGATGTTGGTGAATACACATGTGAAGTTTCATTCTCATCCAATGAGTGGTTGCATAGATATCTTAAACTTAAACGCAAATAAATGCAAAGTTTAACCTGGGTGTCTAAGTCCAAAAAGGGCCATAACTGTGCCAAAATGCAATCCAGAGTTATGGTTCTTATCTCTGTGTGTTCCATTGATGATGGTAAACACACATGCAAAGTTTCATTGCCATCCAATAAGTGGTTGCATAGATAACTGAAACTTAAACGCAATAGTTTAACCTGGGTGTCTACAGACGACGCCGACGACGACGCCGGGGTCATGACAATAGCTCTCCTTGTACTTCGTCCCGGCGAGCTAAAAATACTTTTTTATATGGAGAAAATAAAGTCTCTAATTGTGTGTATATCACTAATTTTGAGTAGGAAAATGGTTAAACTGCATCAAAGGTCATCATGGTGATTCTAAGATCGTGTAAAGATCTTAAAGAGGCTTGAAAATAGATCAAAATAGATCAAAAGACTAAAAAAATAAAAAAAGTATTAGAATTTTGATTCAATTTTCAAATAGCATATGGAAAAAAATCAATAACCTGATATGGCTTATGCCAAAAAATATTTCGCCTATATGGCTTATGCAAATAAATAAATGGGCCCATATGGCATATGCAAAAAAAACTAACAGAATCTCAATAAAGCTCAGTATGTAATGTTAGTTATTGTAACGGTCATAACAGAATAATAAGGTGTTGATAATATTGTCGTCTTGATCAGATTGTGTTGAATTATATATTGTTCATTACAATGCATGTTATTTCCTGTTTCTATTAAGCTAGCCTTTTTCCAAGTATAGGCCAGACTCGTATTTACGTTATCACTTCCTACTGGCGGTTTAGACACCAGTCTCTCGTTTTCTATGATGTGCAAACGAACGCAGTCGATGAAGTCATCGTTAGTGGTAATTTGTCGACAGCAAATTTGATTTCTAAATAATTCACATCGGACAGCATGGATATCAGCCCAGGAGGCAACACATCGTTACGTCTTGTGTGTGAGCAGCACATGTTTGCGGAGTGCTACGTCACTTTGTGGATATGGAGAACCATTCCACTTTTGTTACTGATTGTCGGAATATTTGGGAACATCCTGAGCGTGTTAGTTTTATCGACGAAGCGAATGCGAACGTATACAACAACGGTATTTCTTCTGTTTCTGGCCGTGACAGACACAGGCTTGCTATGTTCGGCGTTAACTAGAATGACAATATTTAAATTATTTGATTATGATATACGGAGTATGGCGGGAATCACATGTGGTTTTGCACATTGGATCAGCATGACGTGCGGCGGCATGTCCATATGGAACCTAGTGATAATGACAATGGCTAAGCTTTACCACATAAAGTACCCAGGATCATACAAAGTAAGATGTGTGCCGAAAACAGCATTGAAATTCATGCTGATCGTTCTGGCGATCATAAGTTTTGCCACCGGTCACATTTTGTTCGGTTATCGTATCAAGGATTTCAAAGTTAGCAACGAAACAAGTAACGGACATGTCGAAGTGAAACAAAAATGCACATACTCTTCGGGGGAATATAAAAACTTTTACGAAGGCCCTTGGCTTATATTTGTGGCTGTCATGGCAAATATCGTGCCAGTGATTTTAATTATAGGGGGTAATGTATTCATTGCCGTCACAATAAAGATGCTGTACAAGAATAGTGAACAAACGCGTCCAGCCGTGAAATTACTGTTTGTCATGTGCACGGTCTTCATTCTAACAATATCTCCCTACAATATCGGCATTATTGTATATCACCAAATCAAGAGCACTTCAATGTCTTTCATTGATTACGTCAAAATAGAACTCGCTTCCGTCATAGCTCTTTGCTTGATTTTTTGTAACTTTGCTTTCAATTTCTTCTTTTATTTCATGTGGGGATCACTGTTCAAACAGGAATGCAAAAAACTACTGGGGGAGGTTTCAAAGCGACTGAATTGTTCTAAATACAATGTAGCCAGAGAGGAAACAATTGAAACAGTTGAATTAGACTCATTTGATTAACAAAGAGAGGAAATAAATTAAACATGCTGTATTTGACTCATAACATACGCAAAGAGAGGAACTAATTCAAAGAGTTGTATTAGATTCATTAGATAACCAAAGAGAGAGAAAGAGAGAGAAAAAACTAATTGAAACAGTTGTATTAGATTCATTAGGTTACCATACAGAGAAAGGAACTAACTGAAACAGTTGTATTAGATTCATTAGATTACCAAAGAGAGAGAGAGAGAAGAATTAACTGAGAGAGGAACTAACTAAAACAGCTGTATTATATTCATTAGATTATCAAAGAGAGAGAGAGAGAGAGAGAGAGAGAGAGAGAGAGAGAGAGAGAGAGGGAACTAACTAAAACAGTTGTATTAGTTTCATTAGATTACCAAAGAGAGAGAGGAACTAACTGTGAGAGGAACTAACTAACAAAAGTTGTATTAGATTCATTAGATTGCCATAGAGAGAGAGGAACTAACTAAAACAGTTGTATTAGATTCATTAGATTACCAAAGAGAGAGAGAGGAACTAATTCAAACAGCTGTATTAGAGAGGAGCTAACTGAAACAGTTGTATTAGATTCATTAGATTACCAAAGAGAGGAACTAAATGAAACAGTTGTATAATATCCATTAGATTACCAAAGAGAGGATATAATTGAAGTAGTTGTATTAGACTCATTTGAATGTGATAAATGATTCGAGTTGTCGAGCGCGCTGTCTACGGACAGCTCTTGTATGGGTTGGAGATAGCGAAATATACAACACCCACCACATCACCTAACACGACATGTCACCTTTATAAAATAATTTGATATGTTCAAACAAAACATCGTATAAGTTTATTTTACGGTTTATTGATAGAAAATATTGTATTATGTGTCATGATGTGTTACATTCTATAACCAAAGATTATTACTAAAATTTTATTTTATTATTATTATTATTATTATTATTATTATTATTATTATTATTATTACTGGATGATTTATAAAAGTTATTTATATGTGTTTTATTATATGGTAATTGATTCGTAAAGCTGATGTTAAGTCTCTGATGATGCGGAAGTCACGTGATCTATGGTAATTGATTACGTAAGCTGACGTTAAGTCTCTGATGATGCGGAAGTCACGTGACACTTCTGGGGATTGTTCAAAAACGCAAACAGTACATTTTCCTGTATTCTGCAATACGGCAATACCAAGAACTACTAACGCAACATTAAGCGCAGCTATATATGACTGCATGCGACATAGCTTCTAAGCTTCTTCAGCATGTTTATAGCAGAAAAAGAGCTACAATGTCATTCAATGATTAACCATGTCGGTCTCAGGCAAACTTGAATTGATAGAACGTCATCTCAAATTACTTGTGACGTGATACTGTGATGTGATACTGTGTGACGTGATACTGTGAACATGAAACAAACTCTGAATGTCAAAGATATGTACAGAAGATGTATGCTCCTTTGTTTTAACTCTGAATGTCAAAGATATGTACATAAGATGTATGCTTCCTTATTTTAACTCTGAATGTCAAAAACATGTACATTAGATGTATGCTTCTTTGTTTTAACTCTGAATGTCAAAGATATTTACATAACATGTAGGTTTCTTTGTTATAACCCTGAATGTCAAAGGTATGTACATAAGATGTATGCTTCTTTGTTTTAACTATGATTGTCAAAGATATGCACATAGGATGTTTGCTTCTTTGTTTTAACTATGATTGTCAAAGATATGTACATAAGATGTTACTTCTTTGTTTATACTCTGAATGTCAAAGATATGTACATTAGATGTATGCTTCTTTGTTTTAACTCTGAATGTCGAAGGTATGTACATAAGATGTATGCGTCTTTGTTTTTACTCTGAATGTCAAAGATATGTACATTAAATGTATGCTTCTTTATTTTAACTCTGAATGTCAAAGATATATACATTAGATGTATGCTTCTTTGTTTCAACTCTGAATGTCAGAGGTATGTACATTAGATGTATGCTTCTTTGTTTCAACTCTGAATGTCAAAGATATGTACATAAGATGTATGCTTCTTTGTTTTAACTCTGAATGTCAAAGATATGTACATAAGATGTATGTTTCTTTGTTTTTACTCTGAATGTCAAAGATATATACATTAAGATGTATGTTTCTTTATTTTAACTCTGAATGTCAAAGATATATACATTAGATGTATGCTTCTTTGTTTCAACTCTGAATGTCAAAGGTATGTACATTAGATGTATGCTTCTTTGTTTGAACTCTGAATGTCAAAGGTATGTACATTAGATGTATGTTTCTTTGTTTTAACTCTGAATGTCAAAGATATGTACATTAGATATATGTTTCTTTGTTTAACTCTGAATGTCAAAGATATGTACATAAGATGTTACTTCTTTGCTTTTACTCTGAATGTCAAAGATATGTACATAAGATGCTATGCTTCTTTGTTTCAACTCTGAATGTCAAACGTTTGTACATAAGATGTATGCTTCTTTGTTTTAACTCTGAATGTCAAAGATATGTACATAAGATGTTACTTCTTTGTTTTTACTCTGAATGTCAAAGATATGTACATAGGATGTATGCTTCTTTGTTTTAACTATGAATGTCAAAGGTTTGTACATAAGATGTATGCTTCTTTGTTTTAACTCTGAATGTCAAAGATGTGTACATAAGATGTAACTTCTTTGTTTTTACTCTGAATGTCAAAGATATGTACATAGGATGTATGCTTCTTTGTTTTTACTCTGAATGTCAAAGGTATGTACATAAGATGTATGCTTCTTTGTTTTAACTCTGAATATCAAAGGTTTGTACACTAGATAAATGCTTCTTTGTTTAAACTCTGAATGTCAAAGATATGTACATAAGATGTCAATTAACTCTGAATGTCAAAGATATGTACATAAGATGATGCTTCTTTGTTTAACTCTGAATGTCAAAGATATGTACATAAGATGATGCTTCTTTGTTTTAACTCTGAATTTCAAAGATATGTAAATAAGATGTTACGTCTTTGTTTTAACACTGAATATCAAAGATATGTTCATAAGATGTTTGTTCTTTATTCTAACTCTGAATGTCAAAGATATGTACATTAGATGTATGCTTCTTTGTTTTAACTCGGTTGAAGTCATTTCAGAAGTTTTTGTGAATCGCTCTCGAGACCGTTTATAACCAGTACTGTGTGCTTTGTTGTTTTTTTTTTTTTTTGCTTGTGTGTGTGTGTGTGTGTGTGTGTGTGTGTGTGTGTGTGTGTGTTTTCTTTTGAGAGGCAAACCTATCCACCGTGGCAGATATTACTACAAAAATTTGAAATGATATTTAAAACAACAACTATTTTATCGCGATGTAAATGACTATTTGTTGAGAGTGACCCTTAATACTTATAACGGCAAGCCACCATCAATGGAAACAGGAAATGCTTCCGCATAATGGCGGTTATAAAACTAAATAGTCCTTGTTTCTGCTTCTTCTTCAAAAATGCATTTTCCTTATTTTAGTGCTCATGTTTGTTATTTGAATAGCATTATTGATGTATTTTGAATATGTTGAAAGTATTGTCATGTTTGAATTGTGAATATAGAAAATTAAATGATGTTTGAAAATTGGAGTATGAATGCATGATTTATGACGTCAATTTTTACTTTATCAAAAGTGAATACACTGAACAGAAAACTATGCCTATGCGTTTTGTTCCAATCATATTTTGGTAGTGGAGAGATTGACAAACAATAACATGTAAGTTTCGTTTCTTTCTTTGGGCCCTTTAATGAATGACAAAGATGCAAACATTTTTTATTTACTATAGAATATTAAACAAAAATCAATAGTAGACTGACACTTAAAACATCTTACGGCGACTAGTACCTGTATATAAGTCGTCCGCATACTACTGGTAATAATAACACGGATACAAATGATAAAACTATCTATTGTTTGTTTGCCATGAGTTCATGTTTTATCAAATAAGGATAAAAATGGCGTATACATTAACTGTGAGACTGTCATTGTATTTATGCGCTACATGTGACGGATACATACTTAACCATGTCACTGGTCTTATTACAGTGTTCTTGCAAGGGTGGTTCGCGAGTCTTATACTGATGCAGCAGCCCGATAGCAAGGTCAACTATATACTCACTGGCACCCAATCGCAGTTCCCATACGTTGTGTATACATATTGTAGTAATATCGGAAGGTTTCACCATAATTTCTGGCATAAGGCTTGTAAATGCAATGTTGTCGTTTAAAATTACCGTGTGTCAGCATATGAATTTTCGGCTAAAACTGTTGATATTTCTTCGTTTTTTTTTTTAACAAGAAAATATAATTGTTTCTGAACATATACACACTCTTAGAAAGAAGTCTAGCTAGCATGTTACTCCAGGTAATGTCCTTCTCGTGTTGGGGGTATGATGAATTCATCCAAGTCAAACAACGCTGTATATCTACTTATATATTTATTTCGGTACAGGCAGTCGTTTAAAGCAGCTAATTGACCATAATAATGTATCCCTTTCACTTATACAGTTTGTGGTAGACTCCATGGTAACACTTCTAACTTAACCATTAATTCATAGCTATGTAAGATTTCCAATACTTTCTTTTGAGGCTTGGTGAGCATAGAATGTGAAAAACTCAACTCCCAGTATCATATTCAGTTCTAATCCATTCTATAAGCTCAAGTGACTTGTTGTACATATTCGTAAGTGGTGAGACGCAAAGAGAGAAGTTGTATCGAAATGTATGCTTTTCATGTTGCAGTTTGATAGTGGTTCTTGTTTGTGTCAATGTCTAGACTGTTTCGGACTATGAGGCTCACATCTTGCACTTGGGTTAACGTATCTGATTGACACAGGTAACATAGAAAGTAAGCTGCCGTGTACCTATATAAAATAAAAACAAATATTTAAAAACAAAAAAACAAAAAATTCATGTACATAAACTGAGAAACAAGTTTTGACAACTTAGACAAATCACGCTCGAGGTCCTCCTGTGTAGAACCAATACTAAGCATATGCGGGTAAAGTGTTATGCTGAAAGACACATCGAACCCACGGCCATCCTGTCCTGTGTAGAACCAATACTAAACATATGCTGGTAAAGTGTTATGCTAAAGGACACATCGAACCCACGGTCATCCTTCCCTGTGTAGAACCAATACTAAGCATATGCGGGTAAAGTGTTATGCTAAAGGACACATCGAACCCACGACCATCCTTCCCTGTGTAGTACCAATACTAAACATTATGCGGGTAAAGTGTTACGCTCAAGGACACATCGAACCCACGACCATCCTGCCCTGTGTAGAACCAATACTAAACATATGCGGGTAAAGTGTTATGCTTCAAGGACATATCGAACCCATCGGACATCCTGTCCTGTGTAGAACCAATACTAATTATTCGGCCATCCTGCCCTGTGTAGAACCAATACTAAATATATGCGGGTAAAGTGTTATACTCAAGGACACATCGAACCCACGGCCATCCTGTCCTGTGTAGAACCAATACTAAACATATGCGGGTAAAGTGTTATGTTCAAGGACATATCGAACCCACGGACATCCTGCCCTGTGTAGAACCAATACTAAACATATGCGGGTAAAGTGTTATGCTCAAGGACACATCGAACCCACGACCATCCTGCCCTGTGTAGAACCAATACTAAATATATGCGGGTAAAGTGTTATGTTCAAGGACACATCGAACCCACGGACATCCTGCCCTGTGTAGAACCAATACTAAACATATGCGGGTAAAGTGTTATGTTCAAGGACACATCGAACCCACGGCCATCCTGTCCTGTGTAGAACCAATACTAAACATATGCGGGTAAAGTGTTATGTTCAAGGACATATCGAACCCACGGACATCCTGCCCTGTGTAGAACCAATACTAAACATATGCGGGTAAAGTGTTATGTTCAAGGACATATCGAACCCACGACCATCCTGCCCTGTGTAGAACCAATACTAAACATATGCGGGTAAAGTGTTATGCTCAAGGACACATCGAACCCTCGGCCATCCTGCCCTGTGTAGAACCAATACTAAATATATGCGGGTAAAGTGTTATACTCAAGGACACACCGAACCCACGGCCATCCTGTCCTGTGTAGAACCAATACTAAGCATATGCGGGTAAAGTGTTATACTCAGGGACACATCGAACCCACGGCCATCCTGTCCTGTGTCCGATGCTCTATCACTGGGATGACAGTACCATTTCTACCTGGGGTTGGTATATTTTTACGAATATTAACAATAATACTGTCACCCCAAAAGAATGTAATCTGTATTTTGTTATACCGTACAATTTATTTACAAAAATCTCTGTATAGCGATGAACAAAGACAAACACCATCTCTGTATAGCGATTAACAGAGACGAACACCATCTCTGTATAGCGATAAACAAAGACGAATACCGTCTCTGTATAGCGATAAACAAAGACGAACACCGTCTCTGTATAGCGATAAACAAAGACGAACACCATCTCATTTTTGTCCAGTCCAAATGCACCTGCCCAGCACAAATAGAGGGAATGTAAGGAGAACCCCATCTGTCCAGTCCAAATGGAGGGAGGGTACGGGGAACCCCACCTATCCAGTCCATTAAGAGGGAGTGTAAGGAGGACCCCACCTGTCAAGTCAAAATAGAGGGAGTGTAAGGGAAACCCCACCTTTCCAGTCCAAATCGAGGGAGTGTAAGGGTACCCCACCTGTCCAGTCCAAATGGAGGGAGTGTAAGGGAAACCACGCCTGTCCAGTCCAAATGCAGGGAGTGTAAGGGGAACCCCGCCTGTCCAATCCAAATGGAGGGAATGTAAGCGAAACCCCGCCTGTCCAGTCCAAATGGAGTGAGTGTAAGGGAAACCCAACCTGTCCAGTCCAAATGGAGGGATTGTAAGGGAAACCCCACCTGTCCAGTCAAAATAGAGGGAATGTAAGGAGAACCCCACCTGTCCAGTCCAAATGGAGGAAGTGTAAGTGAAAACCCCACCTGTCCAGTCCAAATGGAGGGAGTGTAAGGAGAACCCCACCTGTCCAGTCAAAATAGAGGGAGTGTAAGGGAAACCCCACATGTCCAGTTAAAATAAAGGGAATATAAGGAGAACCCCACCTGTCCAATCCAAATGGAGGAAGTGTAAGGGAAACCCCACCTGCCCAGTCCAAATGGTGGAAGTGTCAGGAAAACCCAACCTGCCCAGTCCAAATGGAGGGAGTGTAAGGAAAACCCCATCTGTCAAGTCAAAATGAAGGGAATGTAAGGGGAACCCAAACTGTGCAGTCCGAATGGAGGGAGTGTATGGGAAACACCGACTGTCCAGTCAAAATAGAGGGAAAGTGGGGGGAAACCTCAACTGTCCAGTCCAAATGGAGGAAGTGTAAGGGAAACTGCACCTGTCCAGTCCAAATGGAAGGAATGTAAGGAGAACCCCACCTGTCCTGTTAAAATAAAGGGAGTGTAAGCGAAACTCCACCTGTCCAGTTCAAATGGAGGGAGTGTAAGGGAAACCTCACCTGTCCAGTCCGAATGGAGGAAGTGAAAGGGAAACCCCACATCTCCAGTCAAAATAGAGGGAGTGTTAGGAAAACCCCACCTGTCAAGTCAAAATGGAGGAAGGGTACGTGGAAACCCATCTGTCCAGTCCATATAGAAGGAGTGTAAGAGAACCGCACCTGTCCAGTCAAAATAGAGGGACAGTAAGGGAAAACCCAACTGTCCGAGTCCAAATTGAGAGAGTGTAAGGGGAACCCCACCTGTCCAGTTCAAATGGAGAAATGGATGGAGTGTAAGGGAAACTTCACATGTCCTGTCCAAATGGAGGGAGTGTGAGGGGAACCCCACCTGTCCAGTCCGAAATGGAGGGAATGTAAAGGAAACTCCACCTGTCCAGTC
The DNA here is from genome assembly GCA_029582155.1 of Panopea generosa. Lineage (NCBI taxonomy): Eukaryota > Metazoa > Mollusca > Bivalvia > Adapedonta > Hiatellidae > Panopea > Panopea generosa. Next base: position 1,465,504 of record CM055903.1, on the reverse strand, counting down.
AAAATAGAGGGAATGAAAGGGGAACCCCACATGTCCAGTCCAAATGGAGGAAGTGTAAGGGAAACCATACCTGTCCAGTCCAAATAGAGGGAGTGTAAGGAGAACCCAACCTGTCCAGTCCAAATAGAGGGAGTGTAAGGGAAACCCCAAATGTCCAGTCCAAATGGAGGGAGTGTAAGGGAAATCCTACCTGTCCAGTCCAATTGGAGGGAGTGTAAGGGGAACCCCACCTGTCCAATCCATATAGAGGGAGTGTAAGGGGAAACCCCACATGTCCAGTCCAAATAAAGGGAGTGTAAGGGAAACCCCATATGTCCAGTCCAAATGGAGGGAGTGTAAGGGTACCCCACCTGTCCAGTCAAAATAGAGGGAGTGTAAGGGGAACCCCAACTGCCCAGTCCAATTGGAGGAAGTGTAAGGGGAACCCCATTTGTCCAGTTTATATAGAGGGAGTGTAAGGAGAACCCCACCTGTCCAGTCTAAATAGAGGGAGTGTAAGGGGAAACCCCACCTGTCCAGTCTAAATAGAGGGAGTGTAAGGGGAACCCCAACTGTCCAGTCCAATTGGAGGAAGTGTAAGGGGAACCCCACCTGTCCAGTCTAAATATAGGGAGTGTAAGGAGAACCCCACATGTCCAGTCCAAAAAGAGGGAGTGTAAGGAGAAACCGCACCGGTCCAATCCCAATGGAGGGAGTGTAAGGAGAACGCCACCTGTCCAGTCCATATAGAGGGAGTGTAACGGTAACCCCACCTGTTCAGTTGAAATGAAGGGAGTGTAAGGGGAACCCCACCTGTCCAGTCAAAATAGAGGGAGTGTAAGGAAAACATCACCTGTCATGTCCAAATAGAGGGAATGTAAGGGGAACCCCAGCTGTCCGGTCCATGAATAGGGAGTGTAAGGTAACCCCACCTGTCCAGTCCAAATGGAGGGAGTGTAAGGGGAACCCCATCTGTCAAGTCAAAATAGAGGAAGTGTAAGGGAAACCCCACCTGTCTAGTCCAAATGGAGGGAGTCTAAGGGGAAACCCACCTGTTCAGTCCATAGGGAGTGTAAGGGTAATCCCACCTGTACAGTCCAAATGGTAGGAGTGTAAGGGGAACCCCAACTGTCCAGTCCAAATGGAGGGAATGTAAGGAAAAACCCACCTGTCCAGTCCAAATAGATGGAGTTTAAGGGGTAACCCAACCTGTCCAGTCCAAATGGAGGGAATGTAAGGGGAACCCAAAATGTCCGATCCCTAAATAGGGAGTGTAAGGGAAACCCCACCTGTCCAGTCATATTGGAGTGAGTGTAAGGGGAATCCCACCTGTTCAATCCATATAGAGGGAGTGTAAGAGGAACCCCACATGTCCAGTCCAAATAAAGGTAGTGTAAGGAAAAATCCATGTGTCTAGTCCAAATGGAGGGAGAGTAAGGAGAACCCCACCTGTCTAGTCAAAATAGAGGGAGTGTAAGGGAAACCCCACCTGTCCAGTCCAAATGGAGGGAGTGTAAGGGAACCCCAACTGTCCAGTCCAATTAGAGGAAGTGTAAGGGAAACCCCACAATTCCAGTCCAAATGGAGGGAGTGTAAGGAGAACACCACCTGTCCAATCCAAATGGAGGGAGTGTAAGGGAAATCTCCCATGTCCAGTCCAAATGGAAGGAGTGTAAGTGGAACCCCACCTGTCCAATCCGAATGGAGGGAGTGTAAGGGAAACCTCACCTGTCAAGTCAAAATAGAGGGAATGTAGGGCAACCCCATCTGCCTAGTCCAAATGGAGGAAGTGTAAGGGAAACCGAACCTGTCCAGTCCAAATAGAGGGAGAGTAAGGGAAATCCAATCTGTACAGTCCAAATGGAGGGAGTATAAAGAAACCCCACCTGTCCAGTCCAAATGGAGGGAGTGTAAAGGGAACCCCACCTGTCCAGTCCATATAGAGGGAGTGTAAGGAGAACCCCACCTGTCCAGTCCAAATGGAGGGAGTGTAAGGGGAACCCCATCTGTCAAGTCAAAATAGAGGAAGTGTAAGGGAAACCCCACCTGTCTAGTCCAAATGTAGGGAGTGTTAGGGGAAACCCACCTGTTCAGTCCATAGGGAGTGTAAGGGTAACCCCACCTGTCCAGTCCAAATGGTAGGAGTGTAAGGGAAACCCCACCTGTCCAGTCAAAATGGAGGGAGTGTAAGGAAAAACCCACCTGTCCAGTCCAGATAGATGGAGTGTAAGGGGTAATCCCACCTGTCCAGTCCAAATGGAGGGAATATAAGGGGAACCCAAACTGTCCAGTCCATAAATAAGGAGTGTAAGGGTAACCCCATCTGTCCAGTCCAAATGGAGGGAATGTAATGGAAACCCCACCTGTCAAGTCAAAATGGAGGGAGTGTAAGGGGACCCGCCCCCCCCCCCTGTTCAGTCCATATACAGGGAGTGTTAGGGTAACTTCATCTGTCCGGTCCAAATGGTAGGAGTGTAAGGGGAGCCCCACCTGTCCTGTCCATATAGAGGTAGTGTAAGGAGAACCCTACCTGTCCAGTCCGAATAGAGGGAATGTAAGGGGAAACCACACATGTCCAGTCCAAATAAAGGGAGTGTAAGGGAAACACTTCCTGTCCAGTTCATATAGAGGGAGTGTAAGGAGAACCCCACATGTCCAGTCCAAAAAGAGGGAGTGTAAGGGGAAACCGCACCTGTCCAGTCCAAATGGAGGGAGTGTAAGGAGAACGCCACCTGTCCAGTCAAAATAGAGGAAGTGTAATGGAACCCCACCTGTCCAGTCCATATAGAGGGAGTGTAAGGGTAACCCCACCTGTTCAGTTCAAATAGAGGGAGTGTAAAGAAAACACCACCTGTCATGTCCAAATAGAGGGATTGTAAGGGGAACTGAAACTGTCCGGTCCATGAATAGGGAGTGTAAGGTAACCCCACCTGTCCAGTCCAAATGGAGGGAGTGTAAGGGGAACCCCATCTGTCAAGTCAAAATAGAGGAAGTGTAAGGGAAACCCCACCTGTCTAGTCCAAATGCAGGGAGTGTAAGGGGAAACCCACCTGTTCAGTCCATAGAGAGTGTAAGGGTAACCCCACCTGTCCAGTCCAAATGGTAGGAGTGTAAGGGGAACCCCACCTGTCCAGTTCAAATAGAGGGAGTGTTAGGAAAACCCCACCTGTCCAGTCCAAATGGAGGGAGTGTTAGGGAAACCCCACCTGTCCAGTCCAAATCGAAACAGTGTAAGGGAAACCCAACCTTTCCAGACAAAAACAGAAGGAGTGTAAGGAAAACCCACCTTTTCAGTAAAAATAGAGGGAGTGTAAGGGAAACATCACCTGTCCTGTCCATATAGAGGGAGTGTAAGGAAAACCCCAACTGTCAATTCCAAATAGAGTGAGTGTAAGGGAAACCCCATATGTCCAGTCCAAATAAAGGGAGTGTAACAGGAACCCCACCTGTCACGTCCAAATGGAGGGAGGGTACGGGGAACCCCACCTGTCCAGTCCAAATTGAGGGAGTGTGAGGGGATCCCCACCTGTCCAGTCCATATAGAGGAAATGTAAAGGTAACCCCACCTGTCCAGTCCAAATAGAGGGAGTGCAAGGAAAACCCCACCTGTCCAGTCCATATAGAGGGAGTTTAAGGAGAACCCCACCTGTCCAGTCAAAATGGAGGGATTGTAAGGGAAACCCTACCTTACCAGTCCAAATGGAGGGAGTGTAAAGAGAACCCCACCTGTCCAGTCCATGAAGAGGGAGTGTAAGGGGAACCCCGTCTGTCCAGTCCAAATGGAGGGAGTGTAAGGGAAACTCCACCTGCCCAGTCCAAATGGAGGAAGTGTAAGGGAAACCCTACCTTACCAGTCCAAATTGAGGTAGTGTAAGGAAAATCCCACCTGTCCAGTCCAAATGGAGGAAGTGTAAGGGAAACCCTACCTTACCAGTCCAAATTGAGGTAGTGTAAGGGAAATCCCACCTGTCCAGTCCAAATGGAGGAAGTGTAAGGAGAACCCCACCTGTCCATTCCAAGTTGAGGGAGTTTAAGGGGAACCCCATCTGTCCAGTCCAAATGTAGGGAGTGTAAGGGGAATCCCATCAGTTCAGTCCAAATGGAGGGATTTGTACGGGAAACCCAATCTGTTCAGTCCAAATGGAGGGAGTGTAAGGGTAACCCCATCTGTCCAGTCCAAATAGAGGGAGTGTAAGGGGAATCCCATCAGTGCAGTCCCACCTTTACACATGGGGAGGGTAAGGGGAGCCCCATCAGTAAAGTCCAAATGAAGGGAGTGTACGGGGAACCCCACCTATATACATGATATACATACATACCCCCACTTATCCAAATGGAGGTAGGGTAATACTGTCGGCAGTAGATTCTGTCATTATATACGTGAAATAGTGTTGACAGAAGTTACACTGAACACGATACAATGTCCTGGCAGCACTATAACAATTAATCTGAATCAGAAAATCACAGTTCAAATATTGTACCCCTCAATATACACGCTTCACATCTGCAGTCCATTAACAGTTACTCCCCTTTACACTTATCTGATTTGACATTCAAGAGATCGCTGTACTTATTCCATTATATTACCGGTATGTACTGTTTGTTATTGAATAACTAAATACACAAAAACATTGTAAGAAACATTTCCAATGCGTATTGTATTAGTTTCGGTGTAGATCTATGAAGTAAAACATTATTTGTATTTGTATCGATGTAGATGTAAATTTACTAGTTACGTACAGTCGGCTATTGCTAGCGTTCCAGAAAGTATGATTGTGCATTAGATTATCCAGATCTATAGGATCCAAGTCATTTGTGGATTAATACGAGATCGTCATTTACATGTATGGTGGTGTTACCGATTTGCGCTCACTTGAGAGTCACCGTTCGGTATTTCAATGCAAAGCGGATGTTGACACCATGCTTGTATATAACTAGGGACGTAGCTCGGCTGAAAAGGATGTGTGGGCGCAGTAATTGTTGTAGGGGGTCCTCTTAAAAAAGGTTAAGCGAGATGTCCCTAATATAAACCTTGAATTAACTAAAATTGATAATAAAATTAATAAAAGGAAAAAGGAAGTAGCCGTCTGCCTCGTTGTTTCAAGTGCCTACTAGATGGTATCTATTTTCATACAATAGGTGTTAGCAATATGTTTATAGTTTACTCCATCCCCTCCCCTAGGGGTGCCAAGTTTGATTTCATTATTGCATTCTTAATTTTGCAATTTCTCCGGTAAAAAAAATTGTAGACACTTGCCTACAGTGCCTATAGGAAGCTACGCCCCTGATCAAGTAATAATTTTCTACCAAAAATAAACATGACCATTGCTTTCACCATTCGTAGATCAACGTGACCCAAATACACATCCAACAAAGCGGTGTATGGAATTTCGATCACATGACTGGATTACATAATTTGTCAAACTAAAACGACATGAGGCTGTAGAAGTGCAAATACATGAGAGTAGATAAAAATGTTTTACCTTTCACATGAATGAATATTTCTCAATGTATTCATTCCAGTAACAATGTTTACTCACTGAACAAAATGAGGTTAATTATTTTTTCCAATTGTAGGCCTATTTAAAAATAAATGTTTAACTAATTAAAACACTAAGATTGTTTATGTAAACTATATTAATGCATCTTTATATATCAAACTCTTCTTATTCACCTCTTGTAACAAACCTTTTCTACTATATGTAATTTGCTTATTTTCATTCTACATTGAATATATATATATGTGGTCCTGTGATAATTTCAAACTCATTTTTTAACAAATTTCTATTTTTATGAAGGACACTCCTACGGAACCTCTGTCATTTCTGACATGCTTAAACATATTTTATTACAATATAAACAAATATTACAATATATATCATACATATAAGTAAAATACAATTGAAGAAAAAGGGTCTGGCCACAAGTTCTCTCGACATTAAATACGGCCATTCCATTCTGACATGCACAGTCATCATGTTTATAACTGTTTTACCTCGACTTATTATGCAATCAGTTTTCAGAAGACCTGGTTGGAACTGATATTCGTAAACAAACCTAGCTTTTGTTATGGTTTTATGTAAATTGAAAAATGGACATAGTGAGAAATACATTTTTTAAGGTCTGTATCATATTCACTTTCGCTATTTCTCAGCAACCATTGGCCCCGGAATTCAATGAAACTTCACAAGGGTGACTTGAACCAGCCTAGTTGTGTATATCGTCTGCATGTTGCGCGCGAATATTTTTTCAATGCGTTATGGCCCTTTGAATTTTTCTGACATTTTTTTTGGGGTGGTGGGGGGGGGGGGGGGGGTGCTATTTCTCGCCAACCATTGGCTGGAATTCAATGACACTTCACAAAAGTGGTTGGTACCAAGCCCAGTTGTGCATAATGATCGTTGGCATGTTTCGCCTAAATAATTTTTCAATGAGTTATGTCCCTTCGAATTTTTCAGACATTATTTTTGTTGTCGCTGTTTCTCAGCAACCATTGGCTGGAATTCATTGACACTTCACAAAACTGATTGGTTACTGTAATTGGTTCACTGTGTCAAAGCAGGCAGCAAAATAATGCAATAACTGTGTCAGGGCGCCATCTGGGGGTATTCATCACCTTCAGTGTTATATCTAGTTATTAATGTTTTCCCTCCGCCACGGCTATGTGTGGTGTCCTTGAGCAAGACACTTTTCAACATATACTTTGTACTGGTTCTACCCAGGAAGTCTTCAAGCTTGATTTGTCTAATTTGTAAGAATTTGTTTCACAATCGAAGTAAAATAGAAAAAAGTTTAAGCCAGTGTTTTTTGTTGTGGTTGTTGCTGCTGATGTTGTTTTTCCTGCTGTTGTAGTGGTTATTATTGTTGTTACTCATGTCGATGTTGTTGTTGATATTTGTTGTTAGGTCGACTGAGACTTTGTCTCAAGGAACCTTTTGCGATCGCCTTTTATCCGTCGTCCGTCGTCCATCGTCCGTCGTGCGTCCGTAAGCAATTGTCATTTTCGACATCTTCTCAAAAACCGTAAGTTCAATCGTAATGGAATGTTGTATGCAGCTTTAATACCTAAGGGTGAATCAGAATTGTAAAATGCATGGTCCCCACCACTGGGGCCTTGGAGGCGGGGCCAAAACAGTCAAATTCAAGGTAAACTTTGAAAATCTTCTTGCTATAGGAAGCACAGGGAAACAATTAGTGAGCATGATTATGCACGTATATGTGTCTTTTATACATATTGTAAATTGCATGTCCATGGGTCTCACGGTTTGACCCTGGGGTGGGGCCTAAAAAGATTATAGCGTCCATAAATAATTCACATTTTCGGTTTCTTCTCAAAAACCGTGAGCTCAATCGTAATGAAATGTATGCAGCTTTGCTACCTTAAGGCAAATCAAAATTGTGAATTGCATGGTCCCCACGGTAAAATTCAGTCAGGATAATCTTGTGACCGTTAAGGCCCATGGGCCCGGCTCTTGTTGTTGTTGCTGCTGATGTTTTGCTGTGTTCCTGCTTTTGTTCATGCTGTTGTAGTTGGTGTTGTTATCGCTGTTACTGCTGTTGATGATGTTACAGCTGCTGCTGTCGCTGTTGTTGTTGATGTGTTGTTGTTGCAGATGATGATGATTTTGTTGTTCCTTGTATTGTAGTTGTTGCTGCTCCTGCTGCTGCTGCTGCTGCTGCTGTTGCTGTTATTGTTGTTGTTGTTGTATCCCACAGAAGCTCGCGTGTTTCTTATTTTAAGCAAACCAAAAGCGAGGTTGAAACCATCTCTATGTGTACAGTCTCTAAATATAATTAATTCGTTGGAATCCCTTGAATTTGACTGTTTTGGCCCCGCCTTCAAGGCCCCAGTGGTTGGGACCATGCATTTCACAATTCTGATTCACCCTTAGGTATTAAAGCTGCATACAACATTCCATTACGATTGAACTTACGGTTTTTAAGAAGATGTCGAAAATGACAATTGCTTACGGACGCACGACGGACGATGGACGACGGGTGACGACGGATAAAAGGCGATCGCAACTGATTTGTGAGATCTCTTGGGGTTGTACAAAGAACTTTTATTATTCATCGCTGTGGTCCTGTATTCGAACCAAGCTTTGTCTACAAAATGTTAATATTGTATGCAGACAATTTGCCAGCAACTTTCGAAAGGACGAGTTCTACACACATTCGTGTTCAAGAATGAATCCAAGAACGGCAAAATGGTCGAAAATGATAACTCTATTTGACAACATTACAGTGATATACACTAATACACTGTCAGTCCTGAGTTTTTCGAACAGTATACTATACTGCTGCATTGTCACGTTCTCGCCATACACCTGTAACCGTATCACGTTCTCGAGTAAAACGGGTATTTAAACGGCATTAAGTAACATTAAGTATTATAAAATGTAAATTACAGTTGACCTTGCCTATTGAAACAATTCAGACCATGGGATATATTGAATAAAGGTATGCATGCGCATGACTCTGTTGACTTTATAGATTTAAATTGTTTAACATTAAAATCGTTTGACATTGAGACTTGTTTTGAACGGATATTGGTTTATTCTAATATAATGTATGGGTTTACGGTAACGAATAATGCTCCGAGACAGCATTATAATATCACCGACTAAATGTCCCATTGGGTGATCAAAAATGGGTCTAGCTGAGCTTCATAATTCATAGGAGTTGTGGTGGTCTTGAGGTTAACATTCTTACTCCAACACCCAGATGCCCATTTATTCGATTCCCGGTGTGGTCACCAACCCCGGGGAGAGTGTGTGTGTGTGTGTGTGTGGGGGGGGGGGGGGGGGGATCAAACGCACTATATACACTTTTATAGTGTCGTATTTGGGCAGTGTACTGTAAAACCATGCCATCTTTCTAAGGGGATGTAAATCCGTCGGTCCGCTGTGAAATTTAAGTAACACTATGTGCACATGATAAAAATCTTACTAAACTTTTAAGTTATAGCCTATAAATGTTCAGTCCTCGAAAAAGAACCTGAGCTGCTCATAATACTGGAGAGGGTGTAGCAATATAAATAGAAAGTTTTGTAAATAATAAATTGAATGTTTATTCGCTCCCTATATCTAAACTGACACATGGACGTAGACACGGGTGCGGCAGGATGCGGTCAATGATTTATATTGGTTCGGCATGCCACACCAATAATTTTAAAACTTTTCTACATGTTTAGCTAATTTCAAAACTTTTAACTTACATTTATTTTGTATGCCACACCAATAATTTCCAATTTTTCTTGCGCTAAAATCGATTTGTAAAAGTAACTATTAATAGTAGTTACTTATATTCATAAAACTTATATAATCTCGGGACATTCCTGTACGACTGCCACCACTAGTGCTGCTCGTTTTAAAGTCTACACAATTTGTAAAAGATTAAGCCGCACCAATATCAAATTCGTGTCTACCTCCCTGTAACAGACAGATTGTTGAAAGTGGGATCTTGACTGCAAAATAGTAGTAGCTGTGAAAGCAAGTTTTTAATGGACATACTCCACAGCGGTGGTCGAGTGGTAGAGCGTCCGCCTCGCATGCGGAAGGTCGTGCGTTTTATACGCGGACGGGTAATACCAAATACTTGAAAAAATGGTACTAGAAGCCTTGTAGCTTGGCGCTCAGCGTTAAGATGATAGTTCTAGGACTGGTCGACCTGTTATCAGTATAATGCGAATGGGTGGAGATGACACTATGTGTCTGCGGCATGATGTTGCAGTGTGGCAGCGCTCAAAATACTGTCTCTAGTAGACACCGTCCCGATATGAAAAATGTTGAAAGCGCCGCTAAAACCATACAATAACATACATGGACATACGGCATTAATGAAATTGCGTTCTACTCATGATCATTATTTGCATGTTATAGACGCAATACTATATAAAATCATTTAGCTCTAAATATCTGGAAAGTCATATTAAAGAAATGTTTAACAATTTTAATAAGTTATTGTAAAGAGACACCAGTTTTGATAACGATAACACATTTGTAGGAAAGACAATTTGTAATATATTTAGAAAAAAAACACAATGTTGTCTTAAATACAACATTTTATATTACATGTGTGTAAGGTGTACGTGGCATATACATAACATCGCACGCGTCTCGGATGTAACTTTATTTTCTTTATGAATCGTACATACTGTTATATAAATCTGCACTCTGTTTTAAAACTATGAGTTGGTGTTATTTTAAGAGATTGTAACTGGAATACTGAATGTTTATAATTGAAAGTAAAAACGTCGTACAGTCACAGTTCATCAATTAGAAATAAGTTAGGAATGATTTTTATCTGTCTATCTTTACATGATATAAAAATTAATATACTTTCATTTATAAATTAACAAATATACAAATATATAAATTTACAAATTAAAAGCGTACTAGAGAGATACATCTTTATTTAAGTTTCACCATGGTTGACACACAGTATATACATTATATAAAACATTATATTTAACAACTAACCATGCCATTCTATAAATTGTAAGAGACTATTTAAAATATATCATTACATATTTTAACTAGTTTATCAGACATTTATATCACAGAGTTGTTTATATATTCGCATGGTTGTTGATAGCAAACATAACAAAACAAGTTTTAAGAACTATAAACACCGTCGGTGCTAATCTAAACACATATAGACTGGCGTAGTATGGCAAGATACAACTGTCGCAACATCCCGTCGAATAAAAACATGCGGTGATTATTCTATACAGCTTACTCTGAGTGACAAGGGTGGTTACATTCACATGATAGTTTGTTATATTTAGACAGACAGACAGACAGACAGACAGACAGACAGACAGACAGACAGACAGACAGACAGACAGACAGACAGACAGGACGGAAGGTGTAACTTAACGGACATAGTCTGTCACAAAAATACTAATTTTGAATTTTGCAAAATCGGGTTTATTACGGATTCCGATCTTAAACTTACGTTGTTAATCTCATTTTTGCAGGCAACCGTAATTCTGTTTGTTTTTAAGCAGTCTGGTGCCCTGACCCACTTAATGAATGTTGGTCTTACTCATCCGCGATGGCAAACACTCTTTGGTGCTCGCCCTGTGAGTTTCAGCTATTTCATATTACTTAGCCGAGCCCGAGTAGCTCAGTCGTTAGCGCGTCTGACTGTCAATCCAGGGGTCGTGAGTTCGAATCCCCGCATGGCCACAATCTCCGTGATGTTTGATATACGACATTGCGTCCCATTATCATTCGTCTCTCGCCGCTGACTCAAATGGGAAAGTTATCAGCTACGTGCTAAGATGAGGTGTGCTCGAATACTGGTTAACCTTCCATAATCCCAAAAAAAACAGTGGTTATGTTAACTGATCGTCTGTTAGCCCTCGATGGCATAAAAATGACGCTAAATATTCAATCAATCAATCATATTACTCAACTTTACACCTGTTATAAATTACCTGCATACTATGAAATATCCTGGTTATTTATCATATAAACTAGGACAGCACCTGAAGAATGTGGAATGTTAATTAACCCATAAACCTTAATGTTATCTTCACGTGGCCTTATATCCGTAAAAGGCAAAATATCGATTGTCATGTTAATCATATTTTAGTCTGTGGCGGAGCAAAGCAGTCGTCTACGTGCTGCATATAGTAGCGTGTTGTTGGAGCCTGATTCAAAATGTGTTTTAAAGTAGAGTGTGAAACGTGTAAGAAGACGACCTGGAAGGGTAAGTAATCAGTTCATATTGTACATTTAGTAACTTTTATCTATTTAATTTAACAAAGTGTTATGGTTCGGTAGTTGGTTGTACTTACTAGTTTTATCATTAAGTCACGTGTCATGTCAAGATCACTGAATTGTAAGTATGTTTATGGGTTAGACATACTACCATACAAAATTATAAGTATCCACTAATTATGTTATCAGCCATATATGAGGTATATAAAGTAAAGCATTTTTCCGTATTTTATTTTTTGAGTGTATAAACACTAAACAAAGCATTTTAAACATAGCTCAGTTTAAAATTGAAATGAAAAATTTAGTTTGAAAAGTGAAATCTTTGTATTGTGTAACTAAATATGTATAATATAAAGATACATATTGTTGGATCATTTCACAATGACGAAGAGAAATAGGAAGCCTTCGGATTAATTCGTGCAAATCCTTATTCCCTTGGGGTGCCCCTAAAACAACATCAACATTTTAGATGAGCCGTGAAACGAGTTTTCACTTGAATGGTTTTGACAAATTGTGATATTCGATTGTGCTATTTGATAAGACAGGTTGTCAACCTTCAGTTTGATACAATACTCTAATGAGGAAAAATGATATTACGAAGTTGGTGGATAATAAGTATTATGCACATACCGAAATATCGACTTGTTTAAGTACTAGGTAATATCATAAGTTCCGGTTAGCTCAGTCGGTAGCGCGTCTGAATATCAATCTAGGGTTCTAGAGTTCGAATCCCTGGACCTGTCTCGATCTCCGTGATGATTTACATTGCGTCTCAGTGTCATTCGTATCTCACCGCTGATTCAAGTGAGAAAGCTGTCAGTGGATATGGGTGTGCCCGATAACTGGCTTACCTTCCAAGATCACAGGAAAGAGTGTGCGGGTTAGGTTTCGATAGCATAAATTGATTACTGAATATTCAAACAAACGAGCTCGAAATTCAAATATATACGTGTTACCATGGAATATATTTTTTTAAAAAAATACACTTTATCAGTTATGCAAGAGAGTGTTGTTAAAGTATGTTATATGAAAATATATACCCTTTATCAAAGATATTTTATAGAAAAATCTAAGACATTTCTAGACACTGGACATGATAATGAAAATTGTATGTACTACAAGCAAATAGTGGTTTACTTTTTATGCTTGTGAAATAGTTCATGGTATCTGTTGAGCATATGCGTTGGCCCAGTGTCAGTATAATGGGTGGGGTATCAATTACCATGTGTCTGTGGCATGATACTAAACATCAGTCTGGCAGTGCTAAAAAGACGGTCTGAAGTAGACACTTAAATGTTTATAAAGTGTCCTCCGTGGCCGAGTGGCCTAAGGCGTCATCGAACCAGTACTTAACTACACACCGTTGAAGTTGAGTCCAACTCGGTTCAAAAACTTTATATCAGAAAGTTTGCCATTACTTGCGCGGTGGTTCTACTCAGATTCATTCTGAAATATCCCCCCCCCCCCCCCCCCCCCCCCCCCCCCCCCCCCGCCAATAAAACTGGACATGCCGTATGCAACCTGCATATTTTTAAAAATGGCCGTAATATCCAATTCATTCATTAAAATAATATTTGTTTTAATGAGAAGAGGAGCACAAAACACCACATTAGAATCCAATATTTTTTGTTAGGTCTGGGTATCAGCGGTTTCACATTAACATGAACTATTTAAATATTTTTATAGTTCAATTAAAATATCTTGTAAGACTTTTGTCAACTCTTTGATCTCTTGCTTCAGGCAAACAGCCGTGTAAACATGGATCAAGCAATCACTCGCAATGTAAATCAAACTTAACTACTTAGTTTTGAATGAACTAAGAATATAGCAAGATTGTAGCCCTGGTATAACCTATGAAAATATGTCTTGGATAACCTCTTGCAACTGTATTGTTCTTACTTTTGAACTCGCCGAGACGAATGTCCAGGAGAGCTATTACCATGACCCCGGTGTCGTCGTCGTCGGCGTCGTCTGTAGACACCCAGGTTAAACTATTGCGTTTAGTTGCGTTTAAGTTTTGGTGTTTGCCTCCAATCTCAATCTTTGCATGGGTGGTGAGTTTTAGCCCATAGGCGAGCTTTGTTGTCTTCTGACAGCTCTTGTTGTTATTATAAAGTGTAACGAAATCCTTGAAGTGTATATAATGGTAAATCTGAATGAAGTTATATAATGCTGTTTTTTTGTCAGAAATTGACTTCAATAGTCTGTTTTATTTATTAAATAAATCTCGAAAAGAAATTATAATAAACAATGCTATATCCTTTTATGTTGTTTTTTGTTGTTTTATTTAGTATGTTGTTTGTTTTAAATGTATACTTGTAGAACAATAGCAATCAGTCTCTCATAGCTCTGAAAAGAGTGTCTTAGCTTCACCATTTATATTTGTAAAAGGTTATATTTATAAATGTAATGTGAGATAGAGGTGAGACTATAAAATAGTATGTTGCTTATTCTGTAACATCTCCAGACGGATACAGGGTGGGGACGCCCATCGCACCCCAACCCTAAACTTACCTTTTTAAGTAACTTAAAAAACATACTTGAAAGACACTTCGGTGAATCTTTTCGATTCGCCACGGTGGACAGCTAAATGTTCATAGCATTGATGTGTGCATGTCAGTTTGAGATTCTATAATCTTCCTCTGAAGCGAAAACGAAACCATTCACTTTTCATAAGTATATTAGTTTTTCCAAAGCAATATGCTGCACGGTTACCAAATTTTTCATTCTGAAAAAGGTTGAAAAATATCCTCAAATATTCGTCAGATTGCACAAGTTTGGCCTCTCTTTGTAATTTGATGTTTATCAGGACTTGATGTAATATGAATGGAGCGCGTTGTCCAGTGGTAGAACACCGAACCCAAGATCGGAGGATCATGGGTTCGATCCTCCGCCACGGCTATGTGTGGTGTCCTTGAGCAAGGCACTTTTCCGCATATGCTTAGTACTGGTTCAAACCAGGAAAACTTCGAGCGTGATTTGCCTAAGTTGTAAGAACTTGTTTCACAATAGAAGTAAAATAAATAAGTTTAAACTAAGATGAATGTTATCAATACAGATATCTTAAAATTAATACAATAAAATGTTTTACGCCGCATTACCTCTGAAGAGACTACATAAAACTGTCAGCCAGACGGACGGACGGACAGAAAAATATACCAGACGTTCAGACAGAACGAGAGAGAGAGAGAGAGAGGGAGAGAGGGAGGGAGGGAGGGAGGGGAGGGAGGGAGATCTGAGAGAGAGAGAGAGAGAGAGAGAGAGGGAGAGAGGGAGGGAGGAGGAAGGGAGGGAGATCTGAGTTCAATGTGTGTATGTTATGTAAGTAATCTCATCATAAATCCGATGTGTGTATCCTTATAAATGTCATATTTCATATTTAAGGCTGTGGCAAGCATGTGGAACAAGTCTTGAAGGACGTCCCTAATGACCAGAGGTGCCAGTGTAAGAAATGACGCGTTACTGGTAATTAGGTATGTGACATATATCTAAGTATGAGATAGTATTATAGGCAGTGGGGAATCTAAGAATAATTGCAGTTTACTTAAGAAACAGATCATTATTAGGAATTTAGAATTTGTATTAAATGTTGCAATGACAACATCATGTCCAGAAAATGTTAATATCGTGACCATATGGCCGTTCTTTTGGCATGTTCCTTTAATACATGTGATATTCAAGCTGTGACAAGAGTAGTATGTATTGGGTGTGAAATATTGGTGTTTAATGTATGTGGGAGAAGCAGTGATATATCGTCTCAAACTTCTGTTGAGTTACGGTTTGGAAAGGGTCACGTTTTTAGAGTTGTAACTTGTGATTAGTCTGTAGAACGAACCCAGCTCTCCCGATTGGGTCCGTTCAATAGCAGTTATTACGAGCACACTGATTGGTCAGTTGCTTAAGGGAAAGTTTGAATGACGTCATAATTGAGTAAGCGTTAAATAGCTATGAGTTGTGGGACAGGCATAGAATTCCCTGCTTTTTGCATTGGTGGTTAATAGACCTGATTCGGGAGTTTTCATGTTCTGGGGTAGACTATGTTATGGAGCGGAAAGGTTGTTTTAAAGTTGTTAATGGTACTTAACAAAATATGTAATGGTGACTTGTCACTAGTATATAGTGTGCTACTTAAAGGAATATCTAATGTTTGTATGACACTACCAGCGGCTGAATTGAAACTATTAAATTCATGCTTAACGACGCATATCAACATGTTAATGTTGTAATGGTAATATATATATATATATATATATATACGAGTATATAAAAGACCTACTTCACCTGCCAAATTGGTATATTATAATGTACACATGTATATATTGTCTGAGTTTTATTTGTTTTTTTTTTTTGAGAACTGTGATCTATGATAACTAAAGCGCATGCGCCAATATTAAAAGTTCATTTATAGCGAAAATATTGTTTCAGTGACTGATCAAGAAAAGAAATACACGAAGCGTATATTTGATCGATTGAGTTATTGATTTGTTACACTGTGAGATATAAGGGTATGTTCGTGTTATTTATCCGAGGCGGTGATAACGTTATAAATATGCTATCACGTACATATCTGTTACCGTGCGCCGATAGCTGGTAACAGTTACGATGACGGCGTGT
This sequence comes from Panopea generosa, assembly GCA_029582155.1. Lineage (NCBI taxonomy): Eukaryota > Metazoa > Mollusca > Bivalvia > Adapedonta > Hiatellidae > Panopea > Panopea generosa. Next base: position 1,449,182 of record CM055903.1, on the reverse strand, counting down.
TACATGTATATTCACCGCGACGGTACGCTGTTTAGTGATAAACACATTTGAAAAGCACTTAGAGAAAATATTGATTTAGACGATTGCAACTGCGTACCAAACTTCCTGTTTTCAATTAGTAATAGAAGTAGTGGTAGTGGTGGTGGTAGTAGTAGTAGTAAGTGTAGTAGTAATAGTAGTAGTAGTGGTGGTGGTCATTAAGTTGTAGTAGTAGTAGTAGTAGTAGTAGTAGTAGTAGTAGTAGTAGTGTAGTAGTAGTAGTAGTGCTCACTGAATAGTAGTATTTGTAGAATTAGCAGTTAATTTAATTTAATTATTACAAAAAGGACACCTGACCAAATGTTGAACACCTTCCATAAAACAACATTTCCATTTGGCAGACATAACAATAAGTTGTTAGTTTAGTTATTCAAATTAAATCAACTATTCAGATGTATATATTAGTTTTTAAAGAAAGATAATGTATCAGTGATCGCGCTTTACTCCAAATTACAGTTGCATAATAATTTTGTTTGAAACTTGACATTTCAACATTAAAACTAAATAAATAGTAAAAACATGAAACTGCTTTATCAATTGTTTTCACTTTTTTTTTCAGAATATTTGATATTGACGACTACACAAGATTCAACCCCAGGAATAACATTTCTTTACTCATCTACAACCAGGACCGGTGATTTTACATGGCTCGGGTTATCATGATCCAGTGATGTCATTTTGCTCAATTATTTCACTTGTTTATTTATTTTTATAATTATTTCATTGAAAGTTTGAGTTTTTGCTGTTATTATTTATACACTCAAATTAAATGTACTTCATCGACGTTTTATTTGTGTTGCATTATTCTTTGTAATAGCATCAACAGCATTAAAGAAATCACACAACTCGTTAACTATTTTAATAGCATTAAACTCGTGCTCCAAAACAACACATAGTGAAAGAATTGGAATTCGTACTAATTATTTTTTTACTCATTCAAGAAAAAACTTTATTGGCAGATGCTTAGTACTGGTTCTACCCAGGAAGAATTCGAGCGTGATTTGTCTTAGTTGTAAGAACTTCTTTCACAATCGATGTAAAATAAAAATGTTTAAAATAAACTTATTGTTTTCTATATGGACTGTGAAACAAATTCTTACAACTTTACGAATGCAACTGAAACTCATCTTCAATAGTTATTACATAATTGACAGTTTCACTCTTAAATAAGGTTTCTTTAATGTGTATCCACTGTCCTGCTTCCGTGTACAATAAATGTGTGGAAGCACTTAATGACTACATACGTTTTGAAGTAATATAACTATTTCGGGCATTTCATATCTGTAAATCACAAATATGATGAGAGTTCTTGAAATGTTCAGATGAATTGTTCTAAAACATTTTCTAGTTAGTCCTAGTGGTGGTCTTGGGTGCCTGACTCGCATGCGGAAGGTCGTGGGTTCGATCGACCGGCTCAATACACAGAAGGTCGGTGGTAGCATATCCATTTTATTGGTGGAGAAATACCGCAGAATGAATCTGAGTAAAATCACCGTCCTTCCGCAAGTAACTGGCAAACTTTCTCACATAAAGTTTTTGGAAACAAGTGGGACTCGAAACCTACGGCCTTAACAGTGAGAGGTAAGTGACTTGAGACGGCATCCGTAGAACACTCGGCCATAGAATTTTTAAAAGTGACATAATGCATTGTCAGAATATATATTTATTATTTAATTTGTGCATATATCAAATACATGAAAAATTAATTCGATGAATAAAAGGTAGTCCCTGTCGCTTATGATCATTTTAGCGGTGATCAATATTGCAAAGCCCTGCCGAAAGTTTGGTAGGCATTCTTTTCATAAATTAGTTATGGGTAACACGCGGTAATTAACAAATATAAGAAAATGTGATGCATTAATTGATATTTGTTAAAGTGACGATGGTAAGAAAATAGTACCATCAATGCATCTACTCTTCGCAGCACTAAGATGAGCAGTTGCCAAAAATGCTCAAGGTAATATATATAGAACAATAATTAATTCAGTAATGGCCGCCAAAATAGAGATTAGTTCCTCACACAAAATGAAAACTACCCTTATATTGAGATCGTAATGTATATGTCCTACGTATAACATCAGTGTATTCATTTACATTACCATCTGGTACTAAATCACGTGATTAACACAAGGCAACGCCCACAAAGCCGCCTGCTTGGGATTGACAAACAAATCGCAGCCCAGGAATACTTCGTGGAATTAAAGATGCCTTGCATATACATTTTATGTCCGAGAAATGATTCAACTGTACCTAGTCTGAAAGAAACCCATGAACCTTGAAGAAATTGGTGCAATTTTCTACAACAATACGCGTTACTTTCTAGAAAAAAAATGTTTCAAAAGGTCGTCATAACCATTTGTATTCGTGATTGATTTTAGTGAAACCAATTCCGGTTAGTTCCGGAACGCACTTCGCTGATTACCGGAAATCAGAAGATTTGTTAATGTCGCTTGGGAATTAACGGATTTAGAATAGTTGTTGTTGTAGCATTTAGAGCGGGACGCGATTTAATCGACAACAACACTGTAAAAGAGGCATTACAGAAGCAGAAAAGAACACATGTTTCTGAGCAAAAAGTTCATAAAATAGCTTTGTTGATATGATAGCATTTAAATAGTCAGTGTTTAATATTTTATCCTAAAACTATCAGACTTAGAAGGTGATGCCTCTTTAATGTTCAAGATTTCAAGATTCTAGATATATTTTGACAATGTTAAGTAATGCACTGCTTATTATAGTGTTCCAGCAATTCGTTGGTTGAAATCCACAGTCAGGTGTACTTTAGGGTTATCCATAAGTGATCTCAGATAATCGTAGCTCGTTTTGTATTCTTTATCCGTGATGTTGAGGTTGGTAAACAATTTATGAAGACCAATTACTTCTGGCCTTTTCGGTGATTCTTTTTTTATCCGCGTATCCAATATTTCTGATGAGGTTTCCTTGCGCTGTTGCATTCTGTGTTAGTTCCCTTGCATCGTTTTTTATCATTGCAACCTGAATTTAAAATATAAACGTATGATTGGATAAAAAGGTAACAAAAACACCAAATGTCATGTTTGTAATAATATAATAAAATATGACTCTTTAAAATGTAATTTAAATTAAAGAATATAATTATGAAAGGAAGACAGCATACCACATTAAACAAAACTGGAATTATTTAGTTTTGAGAAACGATCACTTTTGAGTATTTAAAGATTAATATATAAAACACAGTTTTACTTCCCCTGTACCGATTTTCATAGAACTACATGATTTTATGTTTAAAAGGTTAGTCAATATGCTATATACCAGCCATTGGGAACATGACCTCAAATACCTACCGTTGCCGACGTATCTTTTCTGATGACCTTTGCCTCTTGTATTAGTTGAGATCTTACGTTTTTTTCCTGCAACAGGAGCGCCTCTACGAAGCGAACTTTGATAGAATCCGGAATGTAGACTCCACCCAGTTGGAAATATAAAACATCCACATACAATCCCTTGTCACCGTCGGAACACGTTTCCCTTGGTTTACACCCCACCGGACAGGCTGAAAATCATATAACACTCGTTAAATTAATAGATGTTTTTAACATCTCATTAGCTCCAACAGGACGTTAGCTAAAGCCTCCAGAACAACCAGAGGCTTATAATAAGGGTGGACTATTAATTCACCAATATTAATTTTGCTTGTCTGTTATTTTCGTCTTCGTGTTTGGTGTGTGTGCTTTTTTCTTTTTTTTATGTATATAGTTGTTGTTTTGTTTGGGTAATTTTTTGCTGTTTTTATTAAGTATGTTTCTGTCTATTGCTCTTTATGTATATTGCAGTATCCTGTCACAAGGAAGTATGTGAAAATAAATGTCCTTGTACCGTGCTGTCAATGTCTAGTACACTTTCCATCCAGAAAATTGTTAAAGAATAAATACATTATCCCGTTTCATTAATAATTATGATGAAAATATTGCACTAGGATTTGCTTTTGCCCTGTCTTGGGTTTGTTTTACTGACGTTTTGTTGATGTTTTCCAAATGAGTTTGAATTGCAAAGATTCGCAAATATAACTATTCTCCTAAACGATCATGTTGTTTAACTATAATTCACAATGTTTGCAATATATAGTAGAACCTCGATGGCTCAAACCCAACGGGACTGGACAAAATAGTTCGACTTAAGGGTTGTTCGAGCCAAGTATTATTCAACATATACATACATCGAAATAGGAATTCGGCCGGAACCATATTCTAGTTAGTGGTTCGAGCTATTTGTGGTGTTCCAGTCATCCGTGTTCGAGCCAACACATTTCTACTGTTTGCATCTTAATCCAAAATATATCAACTATACGTTCCAGTATATATTACCTGCAGCGTACTGGTCACAGTCAGGTCGGCAGCATACACCACCCAGTCTCTGTCTGACAGCTTCGTATAGATCTTTCTCCACACTTGTTCTGTTGTTGATCAACTCACGTGTGCTGTATATTGGAATTGCTCCCTTAAAATGAAATAGTTAAACTTACATATAGGACAAAATAGTCAGGTTATTGTCCCTTTTATGAATCATAAATCAGTATACAATAACAACACAATCAATACATGTAATAATCGTTATAAAGCAATTTATACACACAGAAAAGGTAACGAGAGAGACCACTGCCTTGGAACTGGCGGAATCAAAACTGCCATTGATGAGATTAAACCTAGTTACCATCGTTATCGTGTTCATGCAACCTCACTCTGTTCCCTTTCGTCACATCATAAATGGAAAAATAAACATACCCCTTCTTGGCTATCCTCGTACAAACGCAACAGACGCAAGATAAAAGAAATGCATAAAGAAACACATAAACCTTTAAGACGATGCTCAGTTTTGATGGAATGTGCAATGTTATCTTAAATATGTTTTTAAAGCTGGTAATTAAAAAAAAAAATCAGAAAATTGATGTCAGACAGAAGGTGCATCATTCATAGGACACACCAATCACAACAGACCAATCAAAACACACACGTCACAAACATACACAAGTGGCAGCAGGACTAACTAGTCAAAAGAAAACACGCAACAAGTGGCAGCAGTACTAACTGGTCAATAGAAAACACGCAGCAAGTGAAAGCAGGACTGACTGGTCAATAGAAAACACGCAACCAGTGACAGCAGTACTAACTGGTCAATAGAAAACACGCAACAAGTGACAGCAGTACTAATTGGTCAATAGAAAACACGCAACAAGTGGCAGCAGGACTAACTGGTCAATAGAAAACACGCAGCAAGTGACAGCAGGACTGACCGGTCAATAGAAAACACGCAACAAGTAACAGCAGGACTAACTGGTCAATAGAAAATACGCAACAAGTGACAGCAGGACTAACCGGTCAATAGAAAACACACAACAGAAAACACACAATAAGTGACAGCAGGACTAACTGGTCAATAGAAAACACGCAACAAGTGACAGCAGGACTAACAGGTCAAAGAAAACACACAACAGTGACAGCAGGACTAACTGGTCTAGAGAAAACACGCAACAAGTGACAGCAGTACTAACCGGTCAATAGAAAACACGCAACAAGTGACAGCAGGACTAACTGGTCAATAGAAAACACACAACAACTGACAGCAGGACTAACTGGTCAATAGAAAACACGCAACAAGTGACAGCAGGACTAACTGGTCAATAGAAAACGCGCAACAAGTGACAGCTAGAAAACACGCAACATGTGACAGCAGGACTAACCAGTCAATAGAAAACACACAAGTGACAGCAGGACTAACTGGTCAATAGAAAACACGCAACAAGTGACAGCAGGACTAACTGGTCAATAGAAAACGCGCAACAAGTGACAGCATGATCTAACTGGTCAATAGAAAACGCGCAACAAGTGACAGCAGGACTAACTGGTCAATAGAAAACACGCAACAAGTGACAGCAGGACTAATCGGTCAATAGAAAACGCACAACAAGTGACAGCAGGGCTGACTGGTCAATACAAAACACACAACAAGTGACAGCAGGGCTGACCGGTCAATAGAAAACACACAACAAGCGACAGCAGGGCTGACCGGTCAATAGAAAACACGCAACAAGTGACAGAAGAACTAACTGGTCAATAGAAAACACACAACAAGTGACAGCAGGACTAACCGGTCAATAGAAAATACACAACAAGTGACAGCAAAGAAAACACACAACAAGTGACAGCAGGACTGACCGGTCAATAGAAAACTAACATAAAGTGACAGCAGGGCTAACCAGTCAATAGAAAACACGCAACAAATGACAGCAGGACTAACCGGTCAATAGAAAACACGCAACAAGTGACAGCAGGACTAACTGGTCAATAGAAAACGCGCAACAAGTGACAGCAGGATTAACTGGTCAATAGAAAACGCGCAACAAGTGACAGCAGGACTAACTGGTCAATAGAAAACGCACAACAAGTGACAGCAGGGCTGACTGATCAATAGAAAACACACAACAAGTGACAGCAGGGCTGACCGGTCAATAGAAAACACACAACAAGCGACAGCAGGGCTGACCGGTCAATAGAAAACACGTAACAAGTGACAGAAGAACTAACTGGTCAGTAGAAAACACACAACAAGTGACAGCAGGACTAACTGGTCAATAGAAAATACACAACAAGTGACAGCAAAGAAAACACACAACAAGTGACAGCAGGACTGACCGGTCAATAGAAAACTAAAAAAAAGTGACAGCAAAGAAAACACAAAACAAGTGACAGCAGGGCTAATCAGTCAATAGAAAACACGCAACAAGTGACAGATGAACTGATTGGTCAAAAGAAAACACGCAACAAATGACAGCAGGACTGACCGGTCAATAGAAAACACACAACAAGTGACAGAAGAACTGACTGGTCAATAGAAAACACGCAACACATGACAGCAGGACTGACCGGTCAATAGAAAACACGCAACAAGTGACAGAAGAACTGACTGGTCAATAGAAAACACACAACAAGTGACAGAAGAACTGACTGGTCAATAGAAAACACGCAACAAATGACAGCAGGACTGACCGGTCAATAGAAAACACGCAACAAGAGACAGAAGAACTGGCTGGTCAATAGAAAACATGCAACAAAAGACAGCAGGACTGACCGGTCAATAGAAAACACACAACAAGTGACAGAAGAACTGACTGGTCAATAGAAAACACGTAACAAATGACAGCAGGACTGACCGGTTAATAGAAAACACGCAACAAATGACAGCAGGACTGACCAGTCAATAGAAAACACACAAGTGACAGAAGAACTGACTGGTCAATAGAAAACGCGCAACAAATGACAGCAGGACTGACCGGTCAATAGAAAACACGCAACAAATGACAGCAGGACTGACCGGTCAATAGAAAACACACAAGTGACAGAAGAACTGACTGGTCAATATAAAACACGCAATAAATGACAGCAGGACTGACCGGTCAATAGAAAACACACAACAAGTGACAGAAGAACTGACTGGTCAATAGAAAACACGCAACAAATGACAGCAGGACTGACCGGTCAATAGAAAACACGCAACAAGTGACAGAAAAACTGACTGGTCAATAGAAAACACGCAAAAAATGACAGCAGGACTGACCGGTCAATAGAAAACACGCAACAAGTGACAGAAGAACTGACTGGTCAATAGAAAACACGCAACAAATGACAGCAGGACTGACCGGTCAATAGAAAACGCACAACAAGTGACCGAAGAACTGATTGGTCAATAGAAAACATGCAACAAATGACAGCAGGACTGACCGGTCAATAGAAAACACACAAAAAGTGACAGCAAAGAAAACACACAACTAGTAACAGAAGGACTAACCAGTCAATAGAAAACACGCAATAGGTGACAGCAGGACTAATCGGTCAACAGAAAACACGCAACAGGTGACAGCAGGACTAACCGGTCAACAGAAAACACGCAACAGGTGACAGCAGGACTAACCGGTCAATAGAAAACACGCAACAAGTGACAACAGGACTGGCCGGTCAATAGAAAACGCGTCACTGAGGTCTTAACTGAGTGCACTCAACCTTGCTCATTTTTATAGTTGTATACGAGTACGTACCTTCAATGCAACTACTGCACTAATCTTGACGTTTCTTATAGCGTCTTGCATATACGGGTACGTACCTTCAATGCATCTACTGCACTAATCTTGAATTTTCTGATAGTGTCTTGTATATACGAGTACGTAGCTTTAATACATCTACTGCACACGTCTTGACGTTTCTGATAGCGTTTTGTATATACGAGTACGTACCTTCAATGCATCTACTGCACTAGTCTTGACGTTTGTATATACGAGTACGAACCTTCAATGCATCTACTGCACTACTCTTGACGTTTCCGATAGCGTCTTGTATATACGAGTACGTAGCTTTAATACATCTACTGCACACGTCTTGACGTTTCTGATAGCGTTTTGTATATACGAGTACGTACCTTCAATGCATCTACTGCACTAGTCTTGACGTTTGTATATACGAGTACGAACCTTCAATCCATCTACTGCACTAGTCATGACGTTTGTATATACGAGAACGTACCTTCAATGCATCTACTGCACTAGTCTTGACGTACGTTTGTATATACGAGTACGTACCTTCAATGCATTAACTGCACTAGTATTGACGTTTGTAAATACGAGTACGTACCTTCAATGTATCTACTGCACTAGTCTTGACGTTCCTGATAGCGTACAGTGTATACGAGTACGTACCTTCAATGCATCTACTGCACTAGTCTTGACGTTTCTGATAGCGTCTTGTGTATACGAGAACGTACCTTCAATGCATCTACTGCAATAGTCTTGACGTTTCTTATAACGTCTTGTGTATACGAGTACGTACCTAAAATGCATCTACTGCATTAGTCTTGACGTTTCTGATAGCGTCTTGTATATACGAGTACGTATTTTCATTGCATCTACTGCACTAGTATTGACGTTTCTGATAGCGTCATGTATATACGAATACGTACCTTCAATGCATCTACTGCACTAGTCTTGACATTTCTGATAGCGTCTTGTGTATACGAGTACGTACCTTCAATGCATCTACTACACTAGTCTTGACGTTTCTTATAGCGTCATGTATATACGATTACGTACCTTCAATGCATCTACTACACTAGTCTTGACGTTTCTTATAGCGTCATGTATATACGAGTACGTACCTTCAATGCATCTACTGCACTAGTCTTGACGTTTCTGATAGCGTCTTGTACATACGAGTACGTACCTTCAATGTATCTACTGCACTTGTCTTGACGTTTCTGATAGCATCTTGTACATACGAATACGTATCTTCAATGAATCTACTGCACTAGTCTTGACGTTTCTGATAGCGTCTTGTACGTACCTTCAATGCTTCTACTGCACTTGTCTGGACGATTCTGATAGCGTCTTGTACACACGATTACGTAGCTTCAATGCATCTACTGCACTAGTCTTGAAGTTTCTGATAGCGTCTTGAACATACGAGTACGTACCTTCAATGCATCTACTGCACTAGTCTTGACGTTTCTGACAGCGTCTTGAACATACGAGTACATACCTTCAATGCATCTACTGCACTAGTCTTGACGTTTCTGATAGCGTCTTGAACGTACCTTCAATGCATCTACTGCACTTGTCTTGACGTTTCTGATAGCGTCTTGTACACACGATTACGTACCTTCAATGCATTTACTGCACTAGTCTTGGCGTTTCTGATAGCGTCTTGAACATACGAGTACGTACCTTCAATGCATCTACTGCACTAGTCTTGACGTTTCTGATAGCGTCTTGTACACACGATTACGTACCATCAATGCATCTACTGCACTAGTCTTGGCGTTTCTGATAGCGTCTTGAACATACGAGTACGTACCTTTAATGCATCTACTGCACTTGTCTTTACTACTTCTTTGTAGTACACGTTAAACTGCTTATGGAGCAAGGGTATTTCATCTTTTCTCAGAAAATATTGCAAACGGGCTGTGACCTGTACCTGTCGCAGAACAAATGCATAAAAATAATTGTTTTAAAGAACTGTACTACGTTTTTATTAATCAAAGTGAACGAACGATTTTATTTTTAAAAGAGAATCCGTTGTACATGGATTTATTAATTGTGTCCTAGCCAATACAAGTGAACAGGCTGGGAAATACATACATGTAAATTGTGTCCTGGCCAATACAAGTGAACAGGCTGGGAAATACATACATGTAAATTGTGTCCTGGCCAATACAAGTGAACAGGCTGGGAAATACATACATGTAAATTAATTAAAGTATTTAAGTTCGACATTTGTAGGGAAAACATTTTTTTTCATAAAAGAAAATAATAATTCTGCATCTTCCCCACGAAAACACTTCCTGTTTCCGATGGACGTGCCACGAGCTGCCGGCCACAACGCACGCTTAACAATAACACTGTAGAACCAATCAACTCTACAGAACTGACTACAGTTTAAAAAAGTTATTTTGATGTTTGTGTTTCGTCTGTCGATATTCAACACAGTACAAACCCTGACTTGTTTACCTTCAAGATTGAAGAGTATTACATGTGTTTTCTCAAAAAGGATCGATTTGAAAGCAACTTCCTTGGAATGTGGACTTGAATAATGAAGCGTTAGGTCTAGTGGTAGAGCACTGAACCCATGATCGGAGGGTCGTGGGTTCGATCCTCCGCCACGGCTATGTGTGGTGTCCTTGAGCAAGACACTTTTTTCCGCATATGCTTAGTACTGGTTCTGACCAGGAAGACTTCGAACGTGATTTACCTAAGTCGTAAGAACTTGTTTCACAATCGAAGTAAAATAAATGAGTTTAAATTAAATAATGAAGAACATTAAGGTTATGTAAAACTACACACTTGTCTGCTAATGTCATATACAATTTTTAAAAGCGCTTCATCATAGTTTGGCGAAGATATGGGAAAAACAAAAGTGGCAGGTTAGCTGTTCCGTTCAGTATACTTCAACTGAAGCTTGTATATTTTGGATTAGCATGGACAACATGGATTGACATATAAAACATAGGACAAATTAGATACATGTAGTTATAGCATATAAATAAAAAAACATAATTATACGTATCTAATTACCTCCAGTTTGTCATGCGTAAACACATCAATGGTATTCAATTCCAAAAAATGGGCATCGGCCTTGTAAACCAAGAAATCGAAATCTGGGCCATACTGTGTACCGCCCCTCTGTATGCACGATGTCCACGGCCACTTCGCCAGTTGACTTCTGTCGCTTTAATCCATACTAAATTATTAAAAGTACATGTGCTAAACTTTATGAATAACATTCATATCGCCAACTACCAACTGATTCTCAGTTGGAGAATCGGATTTTTTTAAATCGCTGATTTATTTTTTCCAAAACAACGCGATTCAATAGAAAATAACAGTTGCGGCATGAGGTACCCAAATTATCGATAAATTATCGATACTCGAGTAATATACAGGTACCAATGTTCCAGTTTGAAACAATAATTCATAATTACAATACTTAGTGTGCACAATTCTCTCTCTCTCTCTCTCTCTCTCTCTCTCTCTCTCCCCTCTCTCTCTCTCCTCTCTCTCTCTCTCTCTCTCTCTCTCTCTCTCTCTCTCTCTCTCTCTCTCTCTCTCTCAACGATCAGAAGATATTATCTATTTTCCTGCAAAAGTGAAAGAACTGGTACATGTATTTTTCTTTGATCAATATCCTGGAACGTTTGTATTTGTGTACAGGCAGCTACGCCGCTGAGTTTTGTGGAAGATAGAAATGTACTAACTCCCAGCATGTAAACCACGATAGTTTAAAACAGTTTCATAAGATTATCATGAACTAAATGCTATATAAATATTCTTACCTCGTAATATTCAATATAACTGAAGCTCATGGGCAGAAGAATTACTAGAAGAAGTGCAAGAATACCCACAGCGAGGCTGATAAGCGCTATTTGATTCTTTTTGTCCATTTGTCTTGGTGGTGGCTGCTGCGGCGGCGTTCTAGTCGCGGATTGTGTTATTGTGTACAGCCCTGCGTCTTGACCGTGTGTGCCCTGGATCGTCCCCGTTTGTGGTAGGGAAATACTCCTTCTAATCATCTGCTGCGATTATATAAGTTACGCAATGGAAGACGTTAAACAAGTTAGCAGAATAATTGATATGGCAAAATTTTTTTTTTAATTTTGCCAGTAGAATGGTTGAATCACATTTTTTTTTTCAATCTGAACATCGTTCGGACATTTCTGCCTACGTTTGAACGTACGCGACAATATACGAGCGATGTTCCGATTGGGTGTTACTTTCACTTGGTCAGGAAAAGAGAAAAAATGTTTTTAAAGAAAAACAGAACAGAGAATCGCTGATATCAAAACAACGTCTAGACAATGCGACCAATTCATTTTTAAACTCGTTTATTTTACTTCGATTGTGAAGCATATTCTATCAACTTAGACAAATCACTCTCGGTGTTTATACCTGAGTAGAATCAGTACTAAACACACATGAATCCAGATAGATAAATCACACTAGGTGTTTATACCTGAGTAGAACCAGTACTAAGCACACATGAATCCAGATAGACAAATCACTCTCGGCGTTTTTACCTGAGTAGAACCAGTACTAAGCACACATGAATCCAGATAGACAAATCACTCTCGGCGTTAATACCTGAGTAGAACCAGTACTAAGCACACATGAATCCAGATAGACAAATCACTCTCGGTGTTTTTATCTGAGTAGAATCAGTACTAAACACACATGAATCCAGATAGACAAATCACTCTCGGTGTTTATACCTGAGTAGAACCAGTACTAAGCACACATGAATCCAGATAGATAAATCACACTAGGTGTTTATACCTGAGTAGAACCAGTACTAAGCACACATGAATCCAGATAGACAAATCACTCTCGGCGTTTTTACCTGAGTAGAACCAGTACTAAGCACACATGAATCCAGATAGACAAATCACTCTCGGTGTTAATACCTGAGTAGAACCAGTACAAAGCACACATGAATCCAGATAGACAAATCACTCTCGGCGTTTTACCTGAGTAGAACCAGTACTAAGCACACATCAATCCAGATAGACAATCACTCTCGGCGTTTTTACCTGAGTAGAACCAGTACTAAGCACACATGAATCCTCACATGAATCCAGATAGACAAATCACTCTCGGCGTTTTTACCTGAGTAGAACCAGTACTAAGCACACATGAATCCACACATGAATTCAGATAGACAAATCACTCTCGGCGTTTTGCCTGAGTAGAACCAGTACTAAGCACACATGAATCCAGATAGACAATCACTCTCGGCATTTTTACCTGAGTAGAACCAGTACTAAGCACACATGAATCCACACATGAATCCAAATAGACAAATCACTCTCGGCGTTTTTACCTGAATAGAACCAGTACTAAGCACACATGAATCCAGATAGACAAATCACTCTCGGTGTTTTTATCTGAGTAGAACCAGTACTAAGCACACATGAATCCAGATAGACAAATCACTCTCGGTGTTTTTACCTGAGAAGAACCAGTACTAAGCACACATGAATCCAGATAGACAATCACGCTCGGCGTTTTTACCTGAGTAGAACCAGTATTAAACACACATGAATACACACATGAATCCAAATAGACAAATCACTCTCGGTGTTAATACCTGAGTAGAACCAGTACTAAGCACACATGAATCCAGATAGACAAATCACTCTCGGTGTTTTTATCTGAGTAGAATCAGTACTTAACACACATGAATCCAGAAAGACAAATCACTCTCGATGTTTTTATCTGAGAAGAACCCGTACTAAACACACATGAATCCAGATAGACAAATCACTCTCGGTGTTTTTATCTGAGTAGAACCAGTACTAAACACACATGAATCCAGATAGACAAATCACTATCGATGTTTTTACCTGAGTAGAACCAGTACTAAGCACACATGAATCCAGATAGACAAATCACTCTCGATGTTTTTATCTGAGTAGAACCAGTACTAAGCACATGAATCCAGATAGACGATCACTGTCGGTGTTTTCATCTGAGTAGAACCAGTACTAAGCACACATGAATCCAGATAGACAAATCACTCTCGGTGTTTTTATCTGAGTAGAACCAGTACTAAGCACACATGAATCCAGATAGACAAATCACTCTCGATGTTTTTATCTGAGTAGAACCAGTACTAAGCACACATGAATCCAGATAGACAATCACTCTCGGTGTTTTTATCTGAGTAGAACCGGTACTAAGCACACATGAATCCAGATAGACAAATCACTCTCGGTGTTTATACCTGAGTAGAACACTCAGCACACATGAATCCAGATAGACAAATCACTCTCGGTGTTTATACCTGAGTAGAACCAGTACTAAGCACACATGAATCCAGATAGATAAATCACACTCGGTGTTTATACCTGAGTAGAACCAGTACTAAGCACACATGAATCCAGATAGACAAATCACTCTCGGCGTTTTTACCTGAGTAGAACCACTACTAAGCACACATGAATCCAGATAGACAAATCACTCTCGGTGTTAATACCTGAGTAGAACCTGTACTAAGCACACATGAATCCAGATAAACAAATCACTCTCGGTTTTAATATCTGAGTAGAACCAGTACTAAGCACACATGAATCCAGAAAGACAAATCATTATCGGCGTTTTACCTGAGTAGAACCAGTACTAAGCACACATGAATCCAGATAGACAAATCACTCTCGGTGTTTTCACCTGAGTAGAGCCAGAACTAAGCACACATGAATCCTCACATGAATCCAGATAGACAATCACTCTCGGCGTTTTTACCTGAGTAGAACCAGTACTAAGCATACATGAATCTACACATGAATCCAGATAGACAAATCACTCTCGGTGTTAATACCTGAGTAGAACCAGTACTAAGCACACATGAATCCAGATAGACAAATCACTCTCGGTATTTTTATCTGAGTAGAACCAGTTCTAAGCACACATGAATCCAGATAGACAAATCACTCTTGGTGTTTTAACCTGAATAGAACCAGTACTTAGCACACATAAATCCAGATAGACAATCACTCTCGGCGTTTTTACCTGAGTAGAACCAGTACTAAACACACATAAATCCACACATGAATCCAAATAGACAAATCACTCTCGGTGTTAATACCTGAGTAGAACCAGTGCTAAGCACACATGAACCCAGATAGACAAATCACTCTCGGTGTTTTTATCTGAGTAGAATCAGTACTAAACGCACATGAATCCAGATAGACAAATCACTCTCGATGTTTTTATCTGAGTAGAACCAGTACTAAGCACACATGAATCCAGATAGACAAATCACTCTCGGTGTTTTTATCTGAGTAGAACCAGTACTAAACACACATGAATCCAGATAGACAAATCACTCTCGGTGTTTTTATCTGAGTAGAACCAGTACTAAACACACATGAATCCAGATAGACAAATCACTCTCGGTGTTTTTATCTGAGTAGAACCAGTACTAAACACACATGAATCCAGATAGACAAATCACTTTCGATGTTTTACCTGAGTAGAACCAGTACTAAGCACACATGAATCCTCACATGAATCCAGATAGACAAATCACTCTCGGCGTTTTTACCTGAATAGAACCAGTACTAAGCACACATGAATCCAGATAGACAATCACTCTCGGCGTTTTTATCTGAGTAGAACCAGTACTAAGCACACATGAATCCACACATGAATTCAGATAGACAAATCACTCTCGGCGTTTTACCTGAGTAGAACCAGTACTAAGCACACATGAATCCAGATAGACAATCACTCTCGGCGTTTTTACCTGAGTAGAAACAGTACTAAGCACACATGAATCCACACATGAATCCAGATAGACAAATCACTCTCGGCGTTTTTACCTGAATAGAACCAGTACTAAGCACACATGAATCCAGATAGACAAATCGCTCTCGGTGTTTTTATTTGAGTAGAACCAGTACTAAGCACACATGAATCCAGATAGACAAATCACTCTCGGTGTTTTTACCTGAGAAGAACCAGTACTAAGCACACATGAATCCAGATAGACAATCACGCTCGGCGTTTTTACCTGAGTAGAACCAGTATTAAACACACATGAATACACACATGAATCCAAATAGACAAATCACTCTCGGTGTTAATACCTGAGTAGAACCAGTACTAAGCACACATGAATCCAGATAGACCAATCACTCTCGGTGTTTTTATCTGAGTAGAATCAGTACTTAACACACATGAATCCAGAAAGACAAATCACTCTCGATGTTTTTATCTGAGAAGAACCCGTACTAAACACACATGAATCCAGATAGACAAATCACTCTCGGTGTTTTTATCTGAATAGAACCAGTACTAAACACACATGAATCCAGATAGACAAATCACTATCGATGTTTTTACCTGAGTAGAACCAGTACTAAACACACATGAATCCAGATAGACAAATCACTCTCGATGTTTTTATCTGAGTAGAACCAGTACTAAGCCCACATGAATCCAGATAGACAATCACTGTCGGTGTTTTCATCTGAGTAGAACCGGTACTAAGCACACATAAATCCAGATAGACAAATCACTCTCGGTGTTTTTATCTGAGTAGAACCAGTACTAAGCACACATGAATCCAGATAGACAAATCACTCTCGATGTTTTTATCTGAGTAGAACCAGTACTAAGCACACATGAATCCAGATAGACAATCACTCTCGGTGTTTTTATCTGAGTAGAACCGGTAATCAGCACA